>CM044432.1:165283962-165306274 GCA_024363595.1 Xenopus borealis
TTGTGCTCACCACTAATTTATAAAACCATTAGGCGGGGGTGCAATGAGGCTGTGACCACACATATAAGGTAGTCAGGCAAGATAGGAAAATGTAGACCCGCATATATATATATATATATATATATATATATGTATATATATATATATATTGCCTAAAATACTGTATGTATTTCACTGTATTCATTTTGCTATTCTATTAAACTTCTATCAAACTTTTACAAAAAAATTAAAAAAATATTTAGTTGAAAGTTCTCGCAGTCTCAAACGACATACTATAAAGAAACAAAAAAGCAGCAGGACATTAAAAAATATTATATAACCAACATACTATACCAAACAATAGAATTATTAGCGCTACAATCTCTAAAGAGATTTTCAGGCATAGAGATCCTTCAATGGAAGCCATTCACACCAAACATTGCTCTGTGGACAAAAGATGGAATAAATAGAAAACTTATCATAGACTTATCATAGAAATACTTTCAACTGTGAAGACAGTAATACAAATCTGGATAGAGCAAATAGAAAAAGCATTAAATTCTCCTTTGGCGCTGATCTTAGTCTTGGAACACATATTAGATATAGAACTTTTAAATTGATTTTGTAAGATGTAGAGACTAGTGATGGGCGAAAACGACGCGACGCGCGACGAAAACGACGCGACGCGTCAAAGTTGACGCGACGCGCGTCAAAGTTGACGCGACGCGCGACAAAATCGTCCCGCGACTCGTTTCGCGAATTTTTCGCCAATTCGCGAATTTCTCAAGAAATTCGCGAATTTTTCGGCGAAGCGAATCGCGGGAGATTCGCCCATCACTAGTAGAGACAATTTGCAATTGGTTTTAATTTTTTATTTGTGGTTTTTGAGTTATTGAGTAGTGATGGGCGAATTTATTCACCAGGGGCGAATTCGTGGCGAATTCCCACGATTCGCAGCTGGCGAATAAATTCGCGAAAACAATTTGGTAGGTTCAATCTGGCGAACCGGCCTATAGAATTTTTTTTTTTTTAAAAGGGAAGTACTTCAACCATCGAATGATTGAGTAGTCGAATAGATTTTTATTCAATCGATTCGAAGTCAAAGTCACCTAATTTGCATATTTGAAAATTGACCAATCAAAATTTTTTTCAATTTGATCGAAATTCGAATCCATCACATGAATTTGATAAATCTGCCCCTAAGAGTTAACTAAAAGTGGACCACCCCTTAAAACCTGGAAAAAGAGAGGCTTATTAAGACTTATGGGGGAAATAAGAAAATTTGCAGAGAGCAAAACTTTGCAAATAAAAATTTGTCAGTGACAAATGTAATATTCTTCGTTATTGCATTGCAAATCTTAATTGCATATTGCGAACCTTTAATACCATGGTTTGCAATTGAGAAATTTTATTACATACTGTACACTGAGAACGTTCTTAAAAAGCAATTCGGTCTCAAACTTTGCGAGTAAGTCATTATGGTCTTTAATCAGTCAAAAATGGAGCACACATGGTTGCTAACATTCATTCAAAAATCATTTACGAGTCTCAGAGAAGAAATAAACCTTACAAGGAGGACTTCTATAAATATGTGCAAATACGAAGCTATTTAGCATCTCTTTCAAACTCAGATAATGGTCTTATTTTAGCTTGAAGAAATGTATTCAAACACAGTCCTGACATTACAAAAGCCTAGCAAAGCTATTTAATCTTTTAATGGATCCAGGAGGTACAATAAAATTCAAGACTAAGAAAAAGCTTCAATATCAGTGGGAAAGGGTGACCCTCTAAATGTATAATGCACCAATAAAAATTTTATAATATTATATAGTTGGTATCTAACCCCTCCAAAATAAATTATAATATACCCTGGTACTCAAAATCTTTGTTGGAGATGTGGCAAAGATATAGGGGACATACTACATATTTGGTGGACTTTTGAAAAGTTATGAAATGTGTGGAATTGTACTTTCTCATTAATTGGTAAATTTACTCAAAATAAATTTGATATGATATATATATATATATATATATATATATATATATATATATATATATATATATATATATAATCAAAAAGAAGGACCAGCACACACTGTATTGAAAAATAACAGTGATAATTTTATTCTCAGTGCAACCTTTTTCAAGGATATATATATATATAAACATTTCCAGCATTAGCAATACCAAATATCTTTCAAATAATAAAAGACGTCGCCAACAACTTGAAATACGTACAAATTAGAAAAGAAAAGGGAGCTACCTTAAGCTTATTCTATTGTCTTATTTTATTTATTTGTTATGTTATGATTGAAATGTCATAGTTATTGTGTAAAATAATATTTGAACATGGAAACTGTTTTGTCTTGAAAAAACTAATAAAAATTATGGCCAAAAAACAAGAAAATCAACCACTTACCTGTTACTGCTGTTAAAAAAAAGTAACGAGATGGCACATTCATAAATGCAGAAACATACTTTAGCCCTAATGCAAATTGCTTAAAGGACTTCTCCAATTTTTGTTGTGAAAGTAATAGTTAGAATTTAAAAACCTGATTAACCATCTACATATTGGCACTGCACCTGCTGCTGTACCTTTGGGTGGGTTTTTTTGGGGGGAGTATATTCAGTGTTCTTGAACAGAAATACCTCAATCTGATCCAAAGCCAAATAACTGATTAGAATGACTGAATATGTAAATATTATAAATGTGCATCTGCTCTCACCACCAAATGTCTGAAGTGATATGTGGATATTTATGACTCATACTTCATGAAAAGTTGTTTTAGTTTTATTCCTGTCAAGACATTACAATAACAAGCATGGTATAGAAAGCTATAATGTCATGTTTGGTATTGTGAAATCTGGAATGCCCACCATGTGGTGGGGTGTTTACAGCTTTGGAGCATATTAATGTTTGTAAACAGGAGCTAGAGCTGAATGTATTGTAGTAAACAGTTCTAATTCTGCACAGACTGTATGCCTTAAGAGCTGACATTTGTCAAAACTGCAACCCTCTTATTTTATTTGACATTTTGAATTATTAGTGTGCCGAGACAGATGTTTATAAATGTCAAAAGACTGTATTTTATTGTTTCCTTCTGAGACTGGTGAACTCTTTTTGTGTTTATTTTTCTTGTAAATAAAGTTATAGTCTCAATATGACTTTCTGTAAAAGTATTTTGTATAGTGATAACATACATTCCCAGAAGAAATGAATTAGCAATATAGTGGGTTTGCACTGGGAATGTTTCTATTTAAAGGAACAGTAACACCAAAAAATGAAAGTGTTTTAACGTAAAGAAAATATCATATAGCGTTGCCCTGCGCTGTTAAAACAAATGTGTTTGCTTCAGAAACACTACTATAGTTCATATAAACAAGTTGCTGAGTAGCAATGGTGGAAATTGAAAAACAGCTACATGGCACAGGATAAGCAATGGATAACAGATAACATTACGTTCTACAGAGCTTATCTGCTACCTGCTGTGTAACTTTAGCCTTTAGTCTTTGCGTAACTTTAGCCTTTACAGCAGTTTTACCAGTGCAAGGCAACACTGCATTATATTTTTATTACTTTAAAACAATTTAATTTTTTTATGTTACTGGTCCTTTAAGAAAATGGCATTGTTTTTCATTTCTGTTCAATAAAAAAATTAAATAAAAGTGTAATTATCTGTCTGTGGCTGCCTATCTAGATTTAACGATCAGCCTAATCTATCAATCAAAGTAGACAATTAGCCGAAACTGCAGAGAAATTAAACTGCAATTATTCATCTTCACGTATTTTGTTTATGACCTGTTATCCAAAATGCTTGGGACCTGGGGTTTTCCAGATAGCAGATCTTACTGTAATTTGCATCTTCAAACCATAAGTCTACTAGAAAATCATGTAAACTTTAAATAAACCAAATAGTCTGGTTTTGCTGACAATAAGGATTAATTATATCTTAGTTGGGTATTTGGATAAAACTGTATTTGGATAAAACTGAGTCAATGGGAGCCTTTCCATAATTTACAGCTTTCTGGATAAGGGGCTTCTGGATAACCGATCCTATACCTGTAATTTCTGAAAGTCTACAAATCAGTTGGCAGTGCACTTCTGACATTAATTCATAAACTGGTGTGTCACACACCATATTCAGACCATTATTATTATTATTATGGTAGCAAGCAACATATTTCACTAATTTATTTAATGAGATAAGTGTTTTGAACTGCAGAGGATACTGAGAATGGACCCTTATATCAGGCATATTCTCCATCTATATATGGGTTTTGGTGGAGTGTAGGCAATGCCTATTTGAACATGAGGTGTTTCCAAGCCAAATGTCCAGGTCAATTTCTGCAGTATGATATTAGTATGTCTCGTTACCAAATATAAAAAATGGGTGGACAGTCAGAATAACCTATATGAGGGATCTTAGATAATATAATCCCCCCTAAAACAATTCCTCCTGGTGGGTATAGAAAAGATGGTATCATTAGAAAGTAGTGATGGGCGAATCTATCCCGTTTTGCTTCAGCGAAAAATTTGCGAAACGAGTTTACGAAACCGAATTTTTGGCAGGCGAATTTTCGCAGGTGTTTCGTGAATTTATTCACCGGTGGCGAATTGTGGGAAGTCGCCTCGAATTCGCGCCTGGCGAATATATTCGCCCAACACTTTTAGAAAGCTTTGTTCTCCTTATGACAAGGGGACTCATCAATGTGACCCTTCACCTTTTGCTATTGCACTGTACCCCATTATTATATACCTTAATGAAACTAGGAGACCGAAATGGGTGTAAAATGCCCACAACATTTATTCACATTTTATCAAATAAATAGGACCTTGTCAGCTTAACCTAAGGCAGTATTCTAAAGCCATATTTTAACAACAGATTGCTACTGTGCTTTGGTGCCACCATGAGAGAAGTTCGGCAGCCCTGCTGCCAGACCTGCATCTGCAGTGTCTTGATAGGAAAACCAAGCAGGCTGCCCCCCTACACACGCAGTAGTAATGTAGCTTCTGTATCAATCAATCCACTGTGCAGTCACAGGAGACCCTCCTTTCTGCCTTTTCTAAACTTACCAGTGCAGTACTCTGGCAAGGTCCTACCACCAGACAATTAAAACTTAAAATCTAATGTAGCGCTATAGTAAACTGAGTGCACCTTTCTCTGACTATAAGCTTCCCCCCCCAATATATTGCTCCAGATGAGACCTTAAATCTTAAGTAGTAAGCCCTCGCAATGATGTGGAGGCAGGGTGTAGTGCAACTGTAACTGTATACAGGGTGCAAATAATTGGGCCCCAGTGGTTCTTTTGACTTAACCAAAGAACATATTGTATTGAACATACAATCCACACTGGAGTGTACAGCAATCACATCACCACATGCAGGATCAACAGTGGATAGGCAATACTCACAGCACCTTTGGTCAGAGACTGTCCCCTCCCCTTCACACATGGGATACAAAGTATATGCAGCCTTGAGGAGGTACACCCAGCTTTCAGCCCTTTCCCTAAGTGGAACCTGAGGAGACACTTCTAATCCTAGGTCTGTACACTTTGGGGCCGATTTACGAAATTCATGTGAACTGAATGAAGTTCGATCGAATTCTTTCGTGAAATCGTAAAGTGAATTTTGGCCTATTCGATCATCGAATATCGAATAGACTGAATAGATCGAATGATCGGATATTCAATAATTCCATCATTCGATGATCGTAGGAATAAAAATTTCAAAGTTATTCAACTGTCTACTTCGCCAGATTGAACCTACTGAATTGCAATAGAAGCCTATGGGAAGCTGCCCATAGGCTTCAGAGAAAGTCCTGCCCGAATACCAATCGTACGATCGGAGCGTTCGATTGTTCGAATCGTATGAATTTTTTGGACGCTCAAATTAAATTTCACGTTTTTGTCGTGAAATCGAACGATCGGTATCCGATCATACAAATTCATTGAGAAATCGGATATCGAGCAAAATGATAGCCTAAAACAAGAATTTGGTCGAGCTTTTTTCTGGGAATAATAGTAAATTTGCCCCTTTGTCCCTACTCTGGGCAATTAGTACCCGGGATCTTAATCCCACTCACAATCCTTGTAGGAGCCTCAAACTGCTCAGCTAAATAATCCTAGCTATCTGTCACTCCTAGAGTGACCTATAACTGTGAGTAGCCTATCTATACTAGACCTGACCTGTCTAGGTTCCACTCGAGCTCTGCCTGCCTGCTCAGGCCAGAGCCAGCACAAGATGGACACTGAAAGCATGGCTTACAATGCTTTTATATTTTAGCACAGTGCCATCTACTGGTAACTGTGAGTAACAGCAAGGGGCATGGATTAGAGCAGGAATAGGAAACAGTATTTTAGGACCCACTTAGGTGTCCATAACACTTGGGAACTGCCTGCTAAATATACTGGGAGGTTAATTTACCAGTCCCCTACACTAATATAAAATACAGTATGTGCACTGTTTTGACCCAGAGGAAGGCAAAAAACCCAGCCCAAAGCCATTGCCAATTATGCTTCAAAAAAATCCTTCCTAACCCCAATAGCGATCAGAAACATTTCCTGGATCAAGCATTTGATCTAACATAACATAACATGATTTAACATAAATTATTACAATCCAAACTCTCTCAGTAATACTGTATAAGAATACTGAAACCACAAAGTAAAAGGATAAAGAAGAAAACTCCTGACATTTTGCAAAATATGGAAAATGGGGGATGGTAGGTGATATGTTTCTACCTGCTCAGACATTAAGGAAGTCAGCTGCTTCTTCCCCCGACATCATATCCCTCATTGACTCCACCCCTGGTCCCAGCCATCTGCTGCTTTAATTCATTCCTTCTAACCTAAACATGCTACATGTGATTCTGCCCATCTCTAACCTAGACCAGTGTAATCTGACTGCTGGTCATTCAGATCCCTTGTCATGCAGCCCCTGCGCTTATAGCTCCAGGGCTTTCCTTAACAGATATGTAATGTATGAGGTTGTGAACTCCAAGTTAGAAGTCATATTTATTTCAGTAATAAAACTGTTCTTCCTTTCTTCCTTTATCATAACATCATTAACAACCAACTGCTATTGGTTTCATGAAATATTGTGCCCACAAAGTCTTGTAGCAAAATGCAGACACATTCACAACCTATTTATGCAGCTCCCCTCTGGCATCTCTAATTGAAGCTGCCCCTTCAATGCTTATACGCTACCTATATTGCATGGCTGCTAACCAAGATAGAATGCAGGGAATGCATATCTGCATATGTAATAAATATAAAGACAAATCCCCTCACTGACAGATAATATAACTGTTTATACACAATTGTATCAGAAGAGGGAACACACATATAAAAACAGGTATTCTAAAAATTAAAGCATAAACATTTGAAGCCTAAATTTGAGAGCTGTATCTAAGCTATGCTTTTCTCCTTTAGAGGTGATAGATGAGAAAGGTGATAGATAGAGGTGATAGAGAGGTTTAGATGATTTTGTACTTTTATTTCTGGAAAACACTGCCATATGCAGCAGGTGTTTTTATTTTTTGGTTTAAAAGTGTCTACTTTGGAAAAACCTCTTCAGATTCTTTAAGTTCCTTTTTCTGTATTTTTCACATATTTGTCCTGAGGCCTATCCTGACCTTCTTTATCCTTAGTAATCTGGCTATAGTGTTCAAAATAAAGAATTTTTTCTTTATGCATTAATGCCAATAAACTAACATGTCTTCCTGAGCAGCTTCGAGACAACTTGTTATTCTTTTCTTAGTGCAGCTCTTACTGTCTAGACTGCTTTAAACATCTGTAAGAGAGCAAAATGTCCCACCTGACCAGGAAATTCAACATTAATATTGCAATTTTTTTTTTTAAAGTAAAGCCACAATATATTTTATCTATTCAGTCCACACATGCCTTCATGCACGAATATTGTCCCACATTCCACTTAACATGAACTATTAATCCATTGTTATTTCCAGTATTTCTGCAGTCAGTGTTATACATTGCTTGTGTTAATGCAATTCCAAGGCAATTAAGTTAATGTTGGATACAGATTTACAAACATTTCAATATTGTTGGGGGGAGGAGCCAGAGACAAACAGATAAACAAATGTAAAGTATTTTTTAAAAATCCTAATTTTTTCAAATGTGTAATTAATCTGACACATGGGGGTCCCACAGGTTTGGTTCTCCCTCTAATGGAAGAAATAAAAAGCCCATATTTTAATCCTTTGTTTGGTAGATCTGGGACTTGTGCCTTTCTTACAGGATCATTATCATTGTTAATATTATGAGGGAATTTCATAGTGTACTGGTGTCAAAAAGGCTGTAGAGTACATAAGGCTGCATTTTAAGAGGTTTTTAGATTTGTGGGACTGACAGAAGCTTCACTTGGAAGAATGATAAAGCTATCTATTTTTGTCTTCAGTCAATGAAGTAATCTACTAACAACTGAATTTTGTTGTTTCCACAAATCTCTAAAAATGTTTCTGTATATTTAAAAAAAAAATGAAAAAATTGAGATTTATTAAGTGAAAACCCCATGAAAAACTCCAAGGCAAAACGTTACAAAGTATATGTTGTTAAGGTCCTAAAGAAGTAAATGGAACTGCACTGATCCTATTGGACCACTTTAAATCAATACTGACTTTTATAGGTTTTCAGATTTTTTTCTCCACTACAAACTGTCCAAAAAAAACAAAAATTTTTTAGAGGTATTCATATTTTCGACTGCATCGTTCAGCACTTTTTTTGTTCATACTTATTTTCAGATTTTTAAATAAATTTTACATTTGTTTGTGAATTTTGCCGTGGTTTCAAAAACCTTCTAAAACGATTAAAATCCGACCTTTAATACAAAAGCATGCATATAATATATGTTTTTTTGCAACCTGGCAAAGGCATTTAACTGTATATATTTGGCATTATGTTTTTTCAATGAGCCTCAACTACATTTTTCTTTAAGGTCTGTTTACTAATAGATACATCATTTTAAATTATTCACCATTATAAAGGAGATTATCACTACACAGTATAGCTGTATCCCCTATGATGTAATAAAATATTAATAATGCACTGGAAATGTCCTTTTTACTGTAATTTATGTATTTTATTATATACTTTATGTATGCAATTTTGGGTTCAGACATGCATTAATCCTAATGGTGTATGCTTTGAATGCTGAGTCAGATTCAGTTCAGTAATAAAAAAAATTATTACTTGAAAAGTCATGGAGAAGAGTCTATTTGAGATGCAATTCAAATAAGAAAGGCTTATCTCACGGTTTATCACAAGAAAATTCTATTGAAATCTATGGGAAAAAACTGTAACTGCAGTAGGAGAAAAGTTTTTTCTCCTAGAATTGAATCTTGTCCATTAATTTTCACATGTTAAACCATGAGATCACTTTTTATCACTAAATTGAATTTGGCCTGTTACTGTATATATCCTTGTTAAAATCAGTTGATTTTGTTGGATGATATCATTTATATGAACTTTCATGTCCCCCTTATCCGTAAACCTTTTCGTTGACAACCACTATAGAATGGCTGCTAGATTCTTTTGGATTCTTTGTAAAGACTATAAAATCCAATTATTTTTGATAGTAGTGTCAAGTAATGATTCTAAAGAAAGTAATTAATCAAAAATGCTGAGTTCCTTGCAATAAGAGATACTGCTCCACTTTTTTCTGCTTGATGTGGTGTTACTGGAACTCAGCAGAGTAAAACCTGTCCACAAAGAGGAGCCTAAAAAAGAAAACAAAGTAATGAAAATATCAGGAACTAACTTCTAACTAAGAACCTAAGGTCACTAAGTTCTAAGGGAATAGGACTTAGAGTTAAATAGGAGCAGGCATTTGCTGGATATTGCTATTTGTTTAAAACGTGAAATCAAATATAATGGAACCTTTTATGTACATATAATATAAAAATATGATATACGTATATTTGTTATCTATAAAGATGTCATGAAAATCATTATTTAACAGTTTTACTAATCCTTCTAACCTACAGATAAACTTACAAAAGAAAATGCGGGTAACTGGTGTAATTACTCAAGGTGCAAAACGCATTGGAAGCCCAGAATATATAAAATCATACAAGATTGCATATAGTGGTGATGGAAAATCCTGGTCAACATATAAAGTGAAAATGACCTCTGAGGATATGGTAAGATATATGGAGAGGAATTAGTGCTGCTGAATACAGACAGATAAGATAGAGTCTGCAAGGCACATGAGAATTTATTAAAGGCAAACTAGAATAGTAACCAGGTAATAGAAAGTGACGAAGATGTTTCCAGTTCTCTGCACCCATAATACCACTACTACCATCTATTCTAGCTCACCATTGGTCCAGAAGAAGAAACAGCTCCTGTAGAAAAGTCTTCAGAAAGTTTTTCTTAGTTGATCATCACAAAAAACTCCCACACCTTTTTCTAGTTGCAGCTTCTACGTGCTGTTATTCCCTTCTTATAGGAGGCAGAGCCAGAAAAGTCTTTGCACAGCTGCAACATAAGAATTACCCAAAGGTCTGTGAAACCAAACAGGCATGTTTAAAGCAGTTTTGACTCCAAGATATTTCACTTACTCTATATATACCTGCTAATTAGCCTGCAACAGAACATTGACAAATACATTGTAACTCACACTTTTTCACAAAAAGCTTTGACATTGGTATGTTACTGTAAGCATGGTAATACAGTTTGTACTGTATGATTTGCCAGAAACCTGGTCAAGCTCAATTTCCTGGTAATACCTAAAAAACACATTCAGAGATTTCTAAAAACACACGGTAAGGCTTGAATGTGAAATAACAACTTACTTCAGGGAATAGCAGAGACTACTGTGCTTGCACAATGCAGAAACAAAATATTGAATTGTTACTGACCAAGCTCGATCTTTATACAGTATATTATATTTAAGTGGAAAAGCATTTTTTAATATATGGGTATTCTCTCATTTATACTGTGATGGTGAAGAAAAAAAAATTGAAACAGAGCAAATGCATGCACTATAAAATATTATATATATCCTGTTATTTTTTCAACTGCTGTCATATTTGCAGTGTAAAAGAATGGCCTGCTTCTGTCCACTGTAACTGCTCTGTAATAAAATTAAATAACAAAGTCAAAAGGTAAACCACATTAGTGAGGCCATAGAATTATTTCTTTGGCAACAGAATTATAGCCACAGTTTTTAAAGGTGGTCATCACAAGGGCATGTAATGTTAGGGGAAGCACAAGTGATGCATTTGCAAGGTTGTGTTGGAGGGAATAAATAAAAATTTAATATTATATGTGAATTTAAAAGGTGAGGCCATATCCTTGCCCCTGTGAGATGATGGGGGTTTGTCAAAATCAGTAACCAGAATCTATGAACTTTAAGACTTTATCAGAACATTAACTTATAGTACATCTACTTGAATCTCACAGGCTTGAGTGCAAGTGTGATCAGACCCCTGAAATGGTTTTTGTTTTAAAATAATTTTGTTTTAGATATCTTGGTAGTAATTCAAAGTAGTTGTTCTCCAGTTAGCATAATTTATAATGAACTATTACTGCATATCTCTTATATTTTCTAAAAACACCCATTACTTCTACTGTTACAGATTTTTCGAGGAAATGTGGACAACAACACCCCATATGCTAATTCATTTACTCCTCCGATTGAAGCTCAGTACATACGGCTCTATCCCCAGGTATGCAGGCGGCATTGCACTCTGAGAATGGAGCTACTCGGATGTGAATTGTCAGGTAGGTAAAAGCAAATCAAAATATCTGTCAATATATACCAGTTAGCAACTGGTTTCGAACAGTCTACTAATCAAACTTGAAATAAAAGCAAATACCTTTTACCACCAGACAAGAATTACCTTGCACATTGATTGGGACCTATTTTAGCAGTAATATAAGTAAAAAAGTCACAGTGAAATATCTGTGCTTCTTATTACTTTAGTGGTAAGATCTCACAGGTTCTATCCATTCCCTCCCTTTTTCTGGTATTGTGCATAACTCAGCATACATACACACTGCAAAGTCCTTGATGATACACAAGGTTGAGGGGGAGTTGTCCAATATTGGTGCTCCCTTGCACAAGAAGGGCAGTGAGATTCCAAGATGGTGGCTAGTGCGTGCAATTTAAATAACCATCAGCTGAGCAAAATTATAACCAAAGGATAACATTGTGTGTTTGACCTGTAGGGTGCTGCCTATATACATTTATGGAAGGCTTTCTTGCCTTTTAAATGCAATTTTAGTCTCATACTGTAGTTTAAAATCTTTATTTCCATTTTGGGCACAGGCCTCAACTGTCTAGTAATAGCTTGTAATCAGAAAATATATTCCACAAACTACACTACAGTAAAGTATATCTTATATACTATGTAAGCAGGTCGAGTATGATATCACAAATAATGTGATTTAAATGATTTGCTATTTTCTGTTTCCATTTACAAATTATTCAGACTAGAAAAGCAAGTCCATCAGTTTTATAGATTCCAGGAGCTTGCAAAGTTAATTGGGTTGTACTTGGTCTTGATTGCAAGGTGTGGCACTTAACACAAGCAAGTTTGTTTTTTTTTGCGAATGTAAACATTAGATTCTTTTATTTAATTTTTTTTTAGAATAAGCCAGTGTACAATATGTTGCTATGTAGTGGTACCATCAGTTGTGCTCTTTGGAGGGACAGCTTTAGCCTAATGTCAACCACAACCAGCAGATTTAAGTTGATAAGTGAGAATACTTATCCGCAGCTGAATTATTTCTCACGGAAAGCACTGCCATCTTCACAGAAGAAGATGCAGCATTCTCCTTGAGTGTCACAGTGCTTATTGTAACAGATGTGATTTGACTCATGGACATCTTGATTTTCTATGTTTGTGATCTTCCATAATGTATTTTGTTTAAACATGAGGCCAGTTCCCATGGATTCATCTCTTGACTTTACTTAGTCAAGCCAAACTATACAGGCCAGTATACATTGTGTAACAAATACTTAAGCAACAGATCATTTACACCATAAGTGGCATATTATAGAATCTCACCAAACTGCAATATATATTTAGATAAACATTGCCATTTTACATATATTCCCTTGGGCCTCCCATTTTATGGTATTCTCTGTGCTGCTTAGAGATGACCTGACCAGAAATATTGTAGCTCTAACTGTAACAGGAAGAATGATGAAAAACAAATTTTTTGCCTAAAATATAATGCTTTCCATGTTTTAGCTTAGTCATAGCAATGGAGCAGATAAACTGAGTGAGCTCAGGAACTGTCAAGGATTGGGATGGGGGCGCTGTAGAGTCTGAAGGGGAAGGTGTGAGTCCTTAAGGCAAAGGTGTCTTGTGCCCAGGAAACTGGTAAGGAGTAGGCTGGAACAGGGAGATGAGGGTGTAGACAGACTGGATCGGGACAGGAACAGACTGATGGGACAGGACGGTGTTGATCTGGAGTGGATAGCAAGGGCAAGAGCAGGAAGACTGGATAGCAGGGTGAGAGCAGGAAGACTGGATAGCAAGGGCGAGAGCAGGAGGAGTGGAGAGCAAGGGCGAGAGCAGGAGGAGTGGAGAGCAAGGGAGAGAGCAGGAGGAGTGGAGAGCAAGGGCGAGAGCAGGAGGAGTGGATAGCAAGGGTGAGAGAAGGAGGAGTGGATAGCAAGGGCGAGAGCAGGAGGAGTGGATAGCAAGGGCCAGAGCATGGAGGAGTGGATAGCAAGGGCGAGAGCAGAAGGAGTGGATAGCAAGGGCTAGAGCAGGAGGAGTGGATGAATGGATAGCCAGGGCAGGAGACAGAGCCAGATGAGGGGATACAAGGAGCAGGGTCAGGAAGCAAGAATCAGGAACAGGCAAGGCAAGGTCAGTACAAGGTAAAGGTTAAGGCAAGACAAGACAAGGCAGGGGGGACAAGGCAAGGCAAAAGAAGGATGAAAGGAAGGACAAGGCAAAAGCTAAGGGAACTAGTCAGGGTTTCAAAGAGCTTTATTAAATCAAATATAATAAAACATAAATAAACTTCTCAATTACATATTATCATAAACATTGGCATTTGGTAAGAGAAACAGGTTACAGTAAGATAATTTACATAAAAATATAGAATTATTTTAAAATTTTTGACCATTCACTTTGGCACCATAAAAGTTCATATTTTATTCCTTTCTTTTTATCAATTAAAAAATATAAAAACATCATACTGAGGGCCATAGCTATGCAATCATTTAATAAAATCTCCTCAGATTTGTAATGCATCATGTTTCTAGTTTTCCAAAGCGTTTCTTTAAAACAATTTATCATTTTCCATAAAACCATAAAATTGGCCTATGATGCACAGTCCATATGACCATAGAGAATGACTTTATAGTCTATCCTCCTAAGTCCCCCTACCTGTTTTAGTAAAGGGCATGCAGTTTTCCATAGTTTCTGAGCATAATAACAATTCCATAAAAGGTGTAAAACAGTCCCTTCCTTAGAGCATGCAGCCCTGGGGCATTTACAGATGCAGCCACTTGGATTTGGGAGTTAAATGCGTCATGACTCAGGGCTAATTGAAGAAACTGTGTTATCTAAAGTTATCTTAACTCATTTAATGCATTTAACCTTTTCATTAGCATACCAAAGCACCATTGTTTTCAATGGTGAACTCTTTAATTGGATGGGATGCTGTGACACAATATTCTGTGCTAAGTACCCTGTCACTTTTGCCTGTTGTCCTCCACTACCCAGTACCTGGACACCACGGATCATTTTGTCATTTCTTATCGAACATAATAGCGGTTCAATGGCACAGATAAAAAGCAGTGGGGATAAAGGACAACAATCTCTTATAAGATTAGTTATTTGGTGGATTGTGCGCCCAGGAATTCCACATACTTGATTGGTATGTATGACCTGGCCTAAAACCTCTTTCAGTCTATTTGCTAACACTTTGGTAAGAATTTTATAATCAGTGTTCAATAAGTTTATAGGCCTCCAATTTTTAAGGTTAGACTTATGGCCTTCCTTGGGGAGTAAAGAGATTACCCCTTTTTTCCAGGAGGCTGGCAGCTTTTTATCATAAAACACTTGTTAAAAAGACATACAGTAAAAGATCATCCTTCAAAATATCCCAGAACCGTACATAAAATTCAATGGAACTTTATTTCTTTTAAAAATTTGTATGGTATCAAAGAGTTCTTTCTCAGTAATAAAATCATTAAGGCTATCTGCCTCATCATGATTTAAAACAAGAGTAAGATCATTAAGAGCATCTTTCATAAAATCGCTGTGTTGGGGGAGAAGATGGCTAGACGGTTGGAGGAGATTTTAAACTAGGCGAGGGGGGGGGAGGGTTCTATAATAGGTACAGGGGAAAACAGGTTAGATGAGATAGTGGTCAAAGGAAGGGAAAATGGGGGAGGAGATTTGGTTGGGGGTACTGTTAAGGACAAGGAGGACCACATGTCATATGTTCAACATGGTACCCATATTAAATGTATGTTTACAAATGCAAGGAGTCTGACTGCTAAAATGGGAGAGCTGGAGGTGCTTGTGCTGGGGGGAAAATATGATGTGATTGGTGTGGCTGAATCATGGCTGAATGAGTCGCATGACTGGGCAGTTAATATCAGCGGCTATACTTTGTTTCGGAGGGACAGAGGCAATAGAAAAGGAGGAGGGGTATGCATGTATGTTAGGCAGGATTTAAAAGCTTATATAAAGGAGGAGGTTATGCTAGAGAATGAAGGGGCAGAAGTCTTATGGGTAGAATTCTTCCCCAATTGTAAAGAGTCCAGCAAATTAATTGTAGGGGTATGCTATAGACCCCCTAATGTAAGTGAGGAGGCTAATCTCCTGACACAAATAGAAAAAGCTGCTAGTGTGGGAAAAGTATTGATAATGGGGGATTTTAATTACCCAGATATTGACTGGGGCAACAGTACTGCCAGATCAATTAATGGGAATAAGTTTATAAATTTGTTGCATGACAATTTTATGGCACAGGTTGTTGAGGAGCCTACCAGAAAAAATGCTATTCTGGATCTAGTGATCTCAAATGACCCAGAACTTATAGTAAATGTGTCATTGAACCCCTGGGTAATACTGACCATAATGTTATTTCATTTAATGTCTGGTGCAAAAAACAAATATATACTGGGGCAACAAAAACCATGAATTTTGGAAAAGCTAATTTTAGTGCCTTTAGGGCTGCCCTTCAGAGTATTTATTGGGGCATTATGTTTTCAGCTAAAACCACAGAACAGAAATGGTTGTCATTTAAAATGATATTAAATCATTACTGTTCTCAATTTATTCCCTTAAGGAGTAAATGTAGAAGCTCTAAGAATCAGCCTATGTGGCTTAATACAGATGTAAAGAAGAAAATAGGAAAGAAAAAAAAGGCATTTAAAAACTACAAATCTGTTGGGACAGAAGCTGCATTTAATGATTATAAACACTGTAATAAATGTTGTAAATCAGCAATCCGGAAGGCAAAGAAAGGAAATTAAGAATTAATTGTGGCGCAGGCGAAAAGTAACCCTAAAAAGTTTTTAAAATATATCAATAGTAAAAAGATGCACGTTGAGAGTGTTGCTCCATTAAATAATGGTACCAGTATGGTTGTAACCGATACAGAAAAGGCAAATGTGCTAAATCAGTTTTTTTCTTCAGTGTATACAATAGAGTCTGAGTTCCCAGGCTTGCTTCATAGATGCACTGACTCAGCTCAATCTAGTCAGTGGCTGACTCAGGATATGATTCATAAAGATTTACTAAAAATGAATGTAAACAAGGCGCCAGGGCCTGATGTATACATCCACGGGTTCTAAGAGAGCTTAGTTCAGTTTTAGACCATCCCCTATTTCTGATTTTCTCAGATTCACATTCATCTGGTATGGTGCCTATGGATTGGAGGAAAGCTGATGTCATCCCAATATTTAAAAAGGGATTACGAGCTCAGCCTGGCAATTATAGGCCAGTAAGTTTGACATCTGTGGTGGGCAAATTATTTGAAGGCTTGTTAAGGGATCACATTCAAAATTTTGTCCTAGGGAATGGCATTATGAGCAGCAATCAACATGGCTTTATGAAGGATAGGTCATGCCAGACAAATTTGATTGCTTTTTATGATGAGGTAAGTAAGGGGTTCATTCGCAGAAGACTGCAAATCCTCTGTAAGCTCACCCCTCTCCTCCCTTGCTCTGCCCAGTCTTGAAGCGGCAGGTGTAGACTCCATTGTCGACAGGCCCTGAAGGGACGACCCCTCCATCTCTTGCGAAATAGTGAACTCATCCCTCAGGGCAGGAACTGGAGTCAGCGGTGGAAAATCTGCCATAGAATAACCAGGACCACTTTCATCTGGAACGTCGGGAACCTCCTCCGGTAATGCTGGTTTAAAGACCGCCTTCCACAGAAACACAATGAGTTTTCTCCATAGGTTTAGGTACAGACTTCATCCGATCCCCACCAGGGGCAGCCTTTTGCACTTTATTTTGGTTTCGGCAAGTATAGTATACATGGCCTACCCCATGGCAGAAATTGCAGCATTTAGCCTTGGGGCACTGCTTTGTCGTGTGTTGGAACGAGTCGCAGTTTCGGCATCTGTATACTTGCTTGCAATTCTCTTTGGAATGTCCATATTCATGACACACACGACAAAAACTGCCCATACCATCATAAAACAAGTCCCCATTATGCTTTCCGATGCTAAAACGGGCTGGTGGTACAATTCTCTTTTTAAAAGTGACCAGGTACTTCCTCTTATTTGTCCAGAGTCCAAACTGGTTTGACACATTATGCAGAAATTTAACTTTGTCACAATAAAGAGAGAGCCATGCAGTAATGTCCTCTTGGGGTACATTGGGATTATACATTTTAACCACCACAGCTTTAAAATCTTCCATTTCATAGTGTAAAGTCACTTTAACCCCATTTAAAAGTTCATGGTTGCAATGTTTCTCCAGTGTTTTTACAAAATCAATGGTTTTTCTATTAATAAATGTGACATCATATACTCCTCGAATGTGGTCATTTTGCAAAGCTAGGATCTTATCAGCTGCTAATTCAAATAATCCGAATAAAAGTATTTTCACAATATATTCCAACCCTCTATCTCCTCTCTTCTCCTTCTCAAATTCCAATCTGAATTATTTACCCGCTCATATGCCGGGATGGATGCGTTTGTGGCCGCCGCCATTGCTGTACTGCCTGTTTTCCTTCACCAATATGGATCAGGTTTCCAGACATACAGGAGGTTAAATATTGGCCTGGGTTCCTTGGAAGGACCCTCCCAAATTTGGGGCCTAAGGTCAGACCGTTGCCCCCAGTCAGAGGGGTGGTGTTCCTTGGACAACCAGCCAGCAGATGTAAAGGTTTTTATGGAACGCTGCTCATGCGAACGTCGGTTCAATCGGGCTCAGAATCTCAGATGAGTAAGGGAACTAGTCATGGACAATGCCACAGTACTAGATGCCTGAAAATGCTCCGGCAAAGTGTGCACAGAGGGCTTGCCTTAAATAGGGCTGAGTCAGCCCTGATTGGCTGACTGCAACCAATCAGGCTGCTGCTGGGCTGGGGCTGCAAAGGCCAGGAAATCTATAGTGAGCAACCCTACCTAATGGATAGAGCATCAAACCAGAAACCTAAAGGTCCCTGGCTCGCTTTCCAGCAGAGCCTGACAGGAACTCACTCTCAGTTTGAGCAAATGATTTCTATGAACAAGAATGTTGAAGGCTCATAAATCTACGACAATATGCAGTTTGATGCTAAATGCCAACATTATTTTATAAATAGTACTGCCATCAAAACATGTTTTACAAAAGTGAAACACTTAATTAGAAAATTCACTGGAGGATATACTCACAGATCACCCCAGTCCCAGGGTGCAAATCCATGACAGCAATCCAAAAAACAATTATGTGAGTACCTCCATTAATAATGAATCCAAAAGTAAAAAATGTATGAAATTTATTGGCACATTAGAAACAAGACCTAACGCGTTTTGTGCCTATTTGGGCACTTACTGATATGAGTAAGTGCCCCAATAGGCACATTACTCATGTCCCAATATATTTCATACAGTTTTTACTTTTGGATTCATTATTAATGGAGGTACTCACATAATTGTTTTTTGGATTTCTGTCATAAATCTACCCCTTAGTGTTTGACCGTACTAGACACCCTTGTACTTTGGTGAAATATAACCTTGTAGTCTTTCCCAGCTATACATCGAGCCTGGCCCAGCTCCAGCCCTGGTGAGAACAGGTTTTAGCTATTTTCATGATAGTGGCCCCACTTTAAACTTTAGGCCTCAGAAGTGCTCCCGGGTTGCCCTTATAGTAATCCATCACTTATTATGCATAATGCATTTTTACAGTTTCATTACATAGATTGTGCTCTGGCTCAATGTTTGTGAGTTTGCAATGCCTTTATTAAATTTGCACAATGGAAAAGTTGTACACACAAAGGAAAATTTTTTTTGCATTGTAATTGTTTTGTTAATTACTTCCATTACATTCCCCCCACAAGAGTACTATTAAAATACACATATTATTGAAAACCCTTCTAATTCAATAGTTATGATGACTTCTGATAAAATGTAAATGTGGTGCCAAACCTGCAGTATTGGCCTCAGAAATACCAAACAGTGTTTCATTCTTCACAGTATATTGCACTCAGCTGGTATCTGCTGTTCCTTTGCATTGTGTCCCAGTTGCACATTTTCTCATGAATAATTCAAGTGAAGGAAGTCATAGGGACTTAATAGCTACTGAAACAATACAATGATTCAGTGGAAAACCTGGCTTGATGAAGGGAAACTGTAATCATTTGATAATATCAACACACTATTGCAGGGTTTGAGCAGAGCCTCCCATGCCACTGTAGATGATTTATTTTCCTTAGAACTGTGCCATTTGTAAAGAGCATGTGCTAATATGTGCCTTTTATGTAACTGATAGAGAGTTTTTTTGTACTTTCTACCAAGACTGAAAGAAGATTATGAATGTGGTATTCTATTCTGCTGAGGCACAATCACATAACAGCAAGGTCAATGCAGTTGGATGTAAAATCTGCTGAATTGGATCAACACATATTCAGAGAATATTACAAGCCTGTAGATAAAATCCAGTAATGAGGAACATCTGCAAGCTTTATTCAGATATTTTCATTTTTCTTATTAAATAAAAGACTTTCATCCATGTTCAAAATGCACAATGCCATAGTCAAAAAAGGAGAACTTTTATTCTTTTTACTGCTGTGAATTGGAGGACTAAAACACCAATTACAAGACAATATAAAGAAAAAAACAAAAGCTTCCACCTGATACCAAATATTTTTGCAGCTATGTTACTAATATTTCTTGTATAATATCATTTAATTATGCGATTGCATGTAATGAATGTCATTGTTTTCTATATTGTCATAGGATAAATTATTTGATAAACCTGGCAGGATAAATAGCTGCAGCTAATATACATTGTATGATTTATCAAGGCTAAAGGTCCTAGACATGGGCCGAAACGTTGGCCTGTTTTAATTAACTTACTTAACTTACTTACTCTGGATTTTTATTATTTTAGTGAGTAGCCCCTGGGTATTTTGCTGACTTCAGTGGAGTGCTTCTAACCAAGATTTATAATAAATAAATATATAAATAAATAAATAAATATATATATATATATATTCTAATTAAAGTAGAGGCATCACTGGTCTAAATCTTCCTCTAAGAGCTGTGCCCCTTCTACATGAAAATTTCCATGTTGATTCCCCCAATGATATACATAGTTACATAGTTAAATTCGGTTGAAAAAGTCAACCCCTCCAAATTAAAACCCAGCATACACGCACACCCCTCTACTCTTTCACACAAACCATATATGCCCATGGCTATACTGTAACCCTCCCCGCTGTTCAACCCTCTTCATGTACCTCTTTCCATGTCGACCAGTTAGGACAAGGCGCAGTGATGTCATGCCCTGTTTTCTATTTGTTGCCAACCTGTCCATCATGGCTCAACCCAGGACACCAGTATGGCGCCCAATTATAGGATTTGTTTGTCTCGTTCCTGGGTGATTATATTCCACTTGTTTATTGTATTGACCCTGCCTGGACTTTATTCTTGAATATTGCTGCCTGCCTATAGACTTTTACCATGAGTATTGCCTGATCCATGCCTGTACCTTGTTCTGGACTTTAACCCCTAAGCTTCCTCCTTGGTTCTTACTACTCTCCCTTGGGAGCCGATAGGCCCCCTTACACCTGCTTCATGTAAAACACATTTTCATTATAATATACTTTTTTAGTAGTATGTGTCATTGGGTAATCCTAAATAGATAATTGTCATTGCCCACAAACATACCAAGGGTACACTTACATGTTTGGTCACATGAGCCAATTAATGAGCAACATTCTGTCTTTTACTCCCACACCTGTTACAGTTAGCGTTGAAGTATTTCTGGTCAAGTAATCTCTGAGGCAGCACACAGACCATCACAAAATAGTGGCTCAAGGTAAAATATGTAAAAGGGCAATATTTACGCTCTATATTCCAGTTTGATAAGATTCTTTAATATGATGTAAGCTGTTTGTTGCTTAAGTATTCATTATGTTGCTTAAATATTCATTAACTGGCCATATGCAGTTATATTTATATGATGTAATTACTTTATATGTTGAACTTTAATTTTCCCCTAGTCAAGTAAAGAATATTACAGCTGCTATGTTAAAATATCTATATGTGTACCATATACTAACAGTACCTAGGAGTTCCATAATATACACAAATGAAGAGAGACTTATGTAAAATACTACAATACATTTTAAAAACCAATGAATACACACACAAACACGAGTTTAATCAGGAGCCAACTCATCTGCCTCTATATCACATCTCCTTAACTAGTTTGAGGACTTTAAACAGGCTGCTGACTTGAAAAAGCAACTAAAAACGTGTAAACCAACTGAAAAGAATACATATTTGTTATTAACTGTTATTTTACAGTAAGGTGGTGTATTTAAATACGGTGGTTTCATTTTTTATAAATCTTTTCCTGTATTTGGTGCTAAATAGCAAAGTTTTGTGTGCTTACAGCAAGTTTGTCATAACCTGCTTTACTTTTGCACTTAGTTTTCCTTCAGTTTGAGGGGGTGGGGTTTGATTAGATGCACATAAACAGACTGTAACTCCACTTACAGATCTCCCACTTAAAGAGCAAACACTTAAGGGCAGCTAAACACTAGAGCATGCTCCACTGAGTCCCCGGGGTTTTATTTATACAAACACCAGAGTTAAGTGTGAGATCTATAAGTGGAGTTACAGATGCAGCCACTTGGATTTGTGTGTTAAATGTGTCATGACTCAGGGCTAATTG
>CM044432.1:165320367-165339971 GCA_024363595.1 Xenopus borealis
TGCACAATAAAACTGTGAGAAGGAGGAGATAAATGATGTAGGAAAGCTTTTAATTATGCATAAGTTCACTGTCTCACAGGACCTTTTCCCAATTAAAGGATGCATTTTTTTACAGAAATCTCTGGTATAATCAACCTTGATCAACACTAATTCTTTGAATATCTACATCAAATATTTTGCCATGAACCTTTCAATGCCAGGCTTAAAATGACAGTGATCTCCTCCCCGGAGTGTTTCCTGTAATAATGTAAGTTCATGGCATATTGATTGGTATAATTAGAGAAATGAAAGCATCAGACACCGCTCCTGTAAAAATGTGTCTTTACTAAAACATGGCAGCTGATATTAAATGCTCAGGGTTCAGCTGTAGTGATGGGCAAATTTATTCGGCAGAGGCGAATTCGCGGCGAATTCCCACGATTCGCCACTGGCGAATAAATTCGCAAAACGGCAGCGAAAATTCGTAAAAAAAAATTCGTCAAAAAAAGCGACGCGCGTCAAAAACGCGACTCGTTTCGAGAATTTTTTCGCTAATTCACGAATTTCGCTGGAAATTCACGAATTTTGCGGTGAAGCGAAACGGGGGAGATTCGCCCATCAGCTGCTGATTACTTTAAGCATTTCATGATATTTGAGGAACCGAGACAAAGAGTGTATAGATCGATATCTCTTTTTCCCCTGTTTCCAAGCAATTTGCATTTATAAAGGAAATATGACACATATATGACCCATAGCTAGGTTTAAAGGGGATATTCACCCAAACATTTGAACCCTTATTTTTTCACCCAGAAATAGCTCCAACTTAACTGGTGTAGAGCACTGGTGTCATGTTCTGTATCCCAAACCCAGAACATACGCCAAGGTTCTGGTCACAGCTCAAGTTTCTTCCTATAAAGGGAGGACAGAGGGGGGACTATTAAGACAGTATCCCTAGTGGGCCATGTGCCTCCCAGTCCGACCCTGCTTCCCTTCCTTCCACAGGATTAATATGTTATTTTAAAAAGATTTCATACATTTATGAATAAACAAAGCAAGAGTATCTGAAATGAGAGTATCTTTTTATAGGAGCAGCAAGGAATAGAATATAAAGAAAATACAATCAGATCGCTTTATTGTAAACTAGAATTTAAATAACATTTTTATCCAGATTTTCATATGCATTTTGTATGTGGTTTTCATCAGAAGGTGCTGTGTATTTTCTTAACCTAGCCTGAACTGGTATGCTCATTATCATTCTTAAAGGAAAAGTATGCCTCCCTTTTATAACATGTGTCTTTTTTCAACCTAATTTTACAATCAATTATACCCTGTTAGTTCTTCAGGGATAGTGTTTTTGTAATTTTCTACATAAAGCCAACTGAATGTATATCACACGACGGCTCTGTGTGAGCCGAAACGCGTTGATGCACTATGTGTGAATAAATATACTTTGCTATACAGTAGATGGACTATGCCGTGAGTGCTTTCTTCTATATTTTTTATAGTTTTTCAGCCTTAATATGTATAGTAGCTGTACAATCACTTCAATTCAATGATACTCAAAAATATACAATTACTTCAATTAAATGATACTTAAAGGGGTGGTTCACCTTCAAGTTAACTTTTAGTATATTGTAGAAGGACCAATTCTAAGAAACTTTTCAATTGGTCTTCATTATTTATTTTTCATAGTTTTTTAATGATTTGCAATTTTCTTCTGTTTCTTTGCAGCTTTCAGATGGGGGTCACTGACACCATCTAAAAACAAATGGCCTGTAAGGCTACAAATGTATTGATGTATTGTTATTGCTACTTTTTATTACTTAAATAACTATAAAACCACAAACAATAAAAAATGAAAACCAATTGCAAATTGTCTCAGAATATCACTCTCCACATCATACTAAAAGTTAACTCAAAGGTGAACAACCACTTTAACAACGTAAATAAGCCATTGCCAACATGTTGGATTGGTTCCAACAAAGACGACAAATAAGTTAATGGAGAGGTTCAATCTAAAGGGCTGTTAGACTAAAATTGAGATTAATGAGTAGCACTGGGTAAGCCTGACACATTTTGGGTTATGTTAGAGGGTTAAATAGAGAGAGTCTAAAACCTATGGAGAGAAATTTGTAAAATATATATGCATTTGTAAATTGTATGCAGGATTCTTTTTATGTGATAAAGTGTAAGCATTCTTGAGTATATACAATTATTTTAGTCTACAAAGAAACTTTTCCTCATGTTTCTATTTGGCTTTTTCAGCTCCAGTTAAAATTCAATTACAAGGATGTTTACCAGTGGTTATACAAGCATTGCATTTGAAGCACTGCAAATACAAGTCATACTTGTTTTATATCTGCAAGGAACCAGAATAAGGCAATGAATTTTTATGAGACTAAAAGAGCTTCACATGACATAAGAGGGCTAAATCTACATATGAAAACAGGGTGCCTTTTATGAGCGCTGTGTTTTAGAACAGCAACCCAATGTCTTTCTGTGGGCCTTTGAAGTAGGCAACTTATTGAAACTGTGTTAAGAATAAAAAAAAAGAAAAGAAAATTAAAATAAAATAAAACACATTTCCATATAGACCCTCTGGACTGTAATATCTTATCATAGATTTTTTTAAAATAAATGCTATTGCTTGTGCTCTTGGCTTTGGGCATTTTGAAAGAAAATGGTTGAGTGTGATTGACTTAAACCAATTTAATGCTACAAACTATAAAAATGCAATCACATCTGACAAGAAAAAAGTGTGGGTTTAATGGTAGGGGGTCAGTGGGCAACATTCAAACACCGGTATAGGAAAAATAGAATAAGGGGGTGTTAACTGCCTTTATTTTATAAATGAAGGGTTTATAATAAAATGTTCATTTTCAATACTTAAACAAGCAAGAGTTATATTTGCAGTTTGTATTTCTCTGATATGCTGATAATGTATTTGTTTCAACATTTTATTATAAACATTATCATTGATTTATAGCAACTGTTTGCTGGTGATAAAGCAACCTTGGAACTCTGCATGATTGCACTTGTGCCTTCTACTTTAAGAATAAACATTCAACATATGTGTAATAAATCAAGGCTTGTCACGCTTCTTTTTATCATATCCCTACAACATTTTAATCTCTGAAAATAATTCAGCAAAGTCGTGAACATTAAAGAAGGTTATACACAGTGGATTAAAGTAAATTGAGTTCAACAGACTGATATTTTTCAGCAATATTTATCATTCAAATATTCATTTTATCCTCCTTGACTGCTAATGCCACTCCTTCTGATGAATGGCCACTTGGAAATTGGCAATTTGTGCCATAAACAAGAGAAAATGCATGGATTTACCAGTGTAATTTTAATCTTATTCACATATTACTTCTTATCTGTGCCTTTCCATATTGTATTTAATTTTAAAATGACAAATTTCGATTTGTTGTATAATTCTCAGTTCAAGGGAGATGCAAATCCCTATGCTCAAAGTAAATACTAATAATAATACTAAAGATAAGTTAATACTGAATATGTTAGTTAAATTTGGTAACACTGTACTTCATCTCCACATTACAGGAAGACCCCATCTGGCAAAACCAACATAGTTCATGAAAATCCAATGTGACTTGAAATATTTGTTATAATATACATCATGGAGTAAAATACCTTTTAAAAGTCCTAGTGGGTCATTGTTGGGGAAGGGAGTCCAAAATAATTTTTAAACTATAGTAATTCATTCATTTATGGAATAATTAAAGGGGTGGGTCACCTTCAAGTTAACTTTTAGTATACTGTAGAAGGGCCAATTCTAAGAAACTTTTCAGTTGGTCTTCATTATTTATTTTTCATAGTTTTTTAATGATTTGCAATTTTCTTCTGTTTCTTTGCAGCTTTCAAATGGGGGTCACTGACACCATCTAAAAAAAATGCTCTGCAAGGCTACAAATGTATTGTTATTGCCACTTTTTATTACTTATCATTCTATTCAGTACCTTTCCTATTCATACCCCAGTCTCTTATACAAATCAGTGCAGGGTTGCTAGGGTAATTTGTAGCCTAGAAACCAAATTGCTGACACTACAAACTAGAGAGCTGCTGAATAAAAAGCTAAATATGAGTATAATAAAAATAATATAATAATAATAAATAATAAATATAATAAATATGAGCTGAATAAAAAGCTAAATATAAAACCACAAACAATAAAAAATGAAAACCAATTGCAAATTGTCTCAGAATATCACTCTCTACATTATACTAAAAGTTAACTCAAAGGTGAACAACCCCTTTAATTAAACTGAGTCTACTCCTGTTTAATCTCCTAATATAACTACCTTGAGGTACCAGACAAAGTTTATTTGACACAAGCTCCATGTATTCTGAACTCACAAAAAATCAGAACCCCAAACAAAGGAATCACAGAGTTTTGGAAAAAAGGGAGTTACTGGTCAAAGAGCATAGAGATATCACTCTTTTTAAACAAGAAATGAATTTATAGCCAAACAGGTGGATGATTAATATTAATCATTAGTTGTAATTGTGTGATACAGTATATTTTATACTGTATACGGGAAATCCAGGCACGCATAGTACCAATTAAACATTTTTAAAATCCACAATGGTGCACACTTATAATAGAAATAATTAAATAAAATTTCCACACTGTGTTCTTTTAATCAGTGATTTTTTTTGTGTCACATGGGTCTTAAACGTGTATTGTCAACAATAAAGTACTCCATTACTTGTATATGCCTCTCTGGAACCATGGAACTCTAAGTAGGAGGTAACTTTATTCTATATATAATTTACAACTCTTGAATCAATCAGTACCGCATGTTTATTGGGTATATGTACTATAGAATACAGCTTTTACTGTCAAATATAAAAAAAAATAATGAAAGCATTTTTATAACTGCAGTTATTGTCATTATCATTCCATTTGTTCCACTTGCAAACAAACTTGATATCAATTACCAAAATTTATATACAATCCATTTTCTTTTTTTATGACTTTTTTATGGTTCATAAAACAAGTATATATTCCAAGTTTCAGTTTGGGAGACCTTGGTCTTGGAGTGCAGAGACCACATGATGGCAGCATAATTCTGACTGATTCCAGTAATTATACTCAGCCTAAGCCACACAACTCTAGAATATACATATAAAAGTTCAAGCAACATAATGCAAAGAGACTCCAATGACTGACTCCAAGGACCAGTGTTTTCTCAATCAAAATGCAAATTGCTGCCTTGGGATATTTCAGAAAGTTTATTTGAAAGTATACTGTTCTCACCCTTTCATTTATTTTTCTTCAAGTTTTTATTATTTCTTCTAAATCGGTTTTGAGCATTAGCAAGCGAGTAAGATAAAAAGGTGTAAGCATTATAGATTGACAGACAATTTAGAAAGCACTGAATGCATTTTACAAAGATTTCCCTGAAAATATATTAGATGAAGTCACTGTTAAAATATTTCCTGACATTTTTTCTAGGAAGATATCATTTACTCAACTCAAACAACTCAAAGTATTGAAGTAGATGGAGATTTTAATAATAGGGCTCATGAAATCTAGAGTCTGTGCATAGGGTTATTTAAACATGAAACTATGATACTGCCTTTCGATTTCGCTGGGATTTTAGTTCAGCTTTGTAGGCAGTTTATAACAGTCAGAATCTGACTGGTAATCTCAATGCAACCTCCCACAGCATTTTTAAAAGCCTATGGTTCAATATGGCGGCACCAAAACAATTTAATGCATCAAGTGAATAACACACTAAAGCCTTTCACTTTGTACATTGTACCAGTTTAGTATTTGAGCCCTGTTAAGTAAAATAATCCATCAATATTTTCCTACCAGTCCATTGACATTGTAAGTTAAGTCACCCACAAAACATTTCACCACTCTCTATTTATTTCTAAGGTATTTTATTGAGACATATTTATTAAATGGTTAACATTTAGGGGCAGATTTACTTATGGTCGAATTTCAAAGTGAAAACACTTCGAAATTTGTCCATCAAATTTTTTTGGGGGGCCATGTTCGATGTAATATGGCCGTTTTTCGATTGAAAACTGGTGTATTTGAGAAAATCAAAATCGTTCAAATTGAACAATCGCATTGTTCGAATCAATTGATTCGAACGATTTTGCACAAAATCCTTCGATTTCTCAGAATGTAGGACAGGTTCTGGGAGGTCCCCTATAGGCTAAAATAGCAATTCAGCAACTTTAAGCTGGCAAATAGTCGAAGGTTTTTTAAAGGGCCAGTACTTCAAAATTAAAAAATTTGGATATTCAATTTTTTTCAATTTGAAACGAATTTTGGGCTATTCGATAGTTGAAGTAACCCAAAATGACTTCAAAATTAAAATTTTTTAAATTTGAATCTTATTCGAATTTGCACTTCAACTCTTAGTAAATGTGCCCCTAACTTTCACACATTGACGAATACCCCTCTCAAAATATAGAAAGTGATGGAATGTTACTGTGGTGAGCTCTTATTTCACTTTAATGATTCTGCCCCTAAGTAGTGATTCATCTTATACTGGTTTGGTGAAGCATTTATATCTGCTTCATTTTTTCCTAAGTATTGATTAATCTTATATTGGTTTGGTAAAGCATTTGTATCTGCTTCCTTTTTCCTTATGCAGAGATTAAAAAATTGTGTGAAGCGTGTATCTCTGTGAAGGGGAAAGAGGTTATGTTTTTATTAATGAAAATGTTTCCAATGCACCTTTCTTTTCAGATAACTCCCCTAACGAATTTTAAGATGGACTGGTTTAATTGTTATTTTAATTATAATCTCAGCCCTCTAGAATCAAATCTGCACAACTCTTTTGGATGGTATTTTTGTGAGTTAGAGGTAGATTTTTTTTTAAATATTTAAGAATCTGAGAGCTTATCAGCAGTATGTGATGTATCTTTCACTGTAATATCTTCCTGTTCTTCATCCATAAAATATTGTCTATACTGAATAACAATATGCACAGAATGAAGCTGCATTGTAAGAGATAATGTTTAACTTAGGGCAGTAATACACAAGTATTTGTGATGAAGACAATAGATGTGTTCTACACCTTGATTTAATCAGAATAAGATCTGTCTCCAGCACATCTGAACACATGAACTGTGTTTTTATAGTCTGCTAACAAGGCAGATATATGAAGAAGTACAGTACAAGGGAAAAAAACTATCAACATGTATAGAAATGTATTCTCCAAATATCTAGGTGTTATACATTTTAGCTTGTAAATCAAAACTCTATAACCCAGATCCAGCTATGAATCTTCCTCTATATATTTTCCTCTGTCCTCTCCAATAAAACCTGCCCATTTCGTCCTCCTCTAGAGCATATTTTTCTGCAACTTTGTATCTTTCTATGCTCTTTAGTGATGGGCGAATTTATTCGCCTGGGGCGAATTCGCGGCGATTCCCGCGATTCGCCGCTGGCGAATAAATTCATGAAACGCCAACGCGCGTCGAAGATGACGTGACAAAGTTGACGTGACGCGCGTCAAAAGCGTGCCGTGACTCGTTTCGCGGATTTTTCGCCAATTCTAATTTTTCGCCGAAGCGAAACTGATTCGCCCATCACTAATGCTCTTACTTCATTACTTTTGTTTACTATAAACCAGTGTTTGGACTGTGAGGCCATTCACACCTTGCAGTTGTGACAAGGACCAAGTTGACTCCATGCTGTCAATATATGGTACCAGCTGTTGCTATTATTCATATAATAAGAATTAATACAGTTACAATAAAAAACTGCTTTTTTCAAATTGTAATGTTTTCAGACATTGTTTTACTGATGATACTTCAAACAGTTGAGGCTTAGCATTGGATACCAAAGATATGTGGAGGAGGTATTTAACCTTTTTGTCCTCCCAGGGTTTCTAACCTACATTAAGTAGCTCCCTGTACTCTCAAATCTACACTTACAGTATATCGTCCTGTTCCATATAGCTGTATAAGTACAGTATTTTTCTGTATTCTCTAACATGCATGCTGGTTTGTGCTCTCTTATCTGTATCCAGAATAAAAAATGCTTTTATTCCTGTTGATCTTCACCAAGGACAAGGACCATCATTATGTGCAAAGAACTTTAGAACGTAGCAATTAGAATGGTAAAGGACTGACACATGTAGTGGCCAGTAATACTAAGTTAATTGTGCTTTCCTACTCAGATAATACATTATTTGAGTAGGGGCCACAGTGTTGGAACATTGCCTGCTTTGCCAAAATCCAACTACTGGTCAATAAAGCATAATTTTTAATGGTCTGTATCTCTAAGTTAAAAGAAATGCCTCTGGGTAGTGCACTAAGAAATTTCCATCTGTTGATGGGATACGCTGTATATAGGGGACATTATCAGTGCTCTGTTCATTGTGAATAGAGAATTATAAAAACATGCTGTGGTGGTTTTTCTACTTCATTTGTCAAAAATGTTTCCTTGAACAGAAATGTAGCTCTGTATCAAAGAACAGAATATCATTGTACATTCCATTTCCTGAGGCTATGTTCTGCAGTAAATCGGTAACAGGATCTCTGATATTGCTCCATGATGACAAATAGTAAAACATTAACTGTATGCTTTTATGAGCAAACAATAATCAATATAATCTCTGATATAAGTAATTCTAAAACAACTGGACTTGCTGAGTAATTATTGAAGACGTTTCACTACTCATCCGAGCAGCTTCTTCAGTTCAACTAAACTTTTCCACTAATCCAATCACAATGGCACATTGTAACTCTTCAAACATCTGAATTTGATTCTGTGTAGTTACTGTGATGGGATTACCAATGTGTCATGCAACTCCTAGACACAGGTGTTACTTGCATGAATGGATGTGTTTAGTGTTCTGAAACCGCTTTGGTACTGATGTGAGAACAGCATTGTATGTAGCAGACAGGTGGTGTCGAAGGCCCCCACTTCTATTCAGGGATGGTTTTTCTACCTTGACATGAATTGCTTCTTTCACGCCTCTTTCAAAGCAGCAGTCTTCTTTATCCAAGATTTGGACCTTGCTATCTTCAAAGGAGTGTCCCTTGTCTTTGAGGTGTAGAAAGACAGCTAAATCTTGCCCTTTAGAGTTCCCCCTCCTATGCTGAGACATTCGCTTGGTGAGCAGTTGTTTTGTCTCTCCAATGTACAGACCTGTGCACTCCTCACTACACCGGACTTCTTATACCACACTGCTTTGTTTTTCTTTTGGGGTTGGATCCTTTGGGTGTACCAGTATTTGTCTCAGTGTGTTGCTAGGTTTGAAAAACACAGGGACGTGGTGTTTGTTGAAAAGCCTCCTGAGTTTCTGAAAAACACATCTGAAAACATATTTCTGCAAAGTACTATAAAAATATTTTTACTTTCACTTTGTCGATCCAAGTGATCTTCATGGATTTTCTAAAGCATAATAAACAAGTTCTGAGACTAAAGGCTATGGGGTTTGTTTGTGAAATGAATCTGCAGGCATTAAAATAGATAATCAAAAACAAATCCAAATTTCAGCTAAAAAAAAGGAGGTGTAAATTCTGGAGGTAAGTACCTTGAATGAAAATGGTGGTGGTTCATGTAAGTAAATTGATTTTTGAACTGGGTATACTGGGACTTATCTTTCAGTAGTAACTAGATGGGATGTCCTCAGCAGCTGATGGATAAATGTTGTACATCATATGGCTGGAAATAAGTTCAGCTGAGATGCCAACAAATTAGTCCCAGTTATATTTTCACAGAGGATTTGTGTTAATGAAAATGAAATGAAAGATCGGCAATAGACTTTGTCATAGTTTGTGCATGTAGTGCTCTTGTATAAAGCTATTGAGCAGAATTTTTGTATGCATTTTTTTTATCCCTATGGACTAGGTTTAGCTCTCAGACTGTAGATTCCTTTTGAATAATTAGTCTACTTTTCAGGAAGCACATCCATTTTCCGAGCCAATTATTAAAAAGCATTAAGAATTCAACTAATTTGTAATACCTTCTGGTATAAAAGAGCAGGAACTAAGAGTTTGATTGAATAAAGTGAGACATTGAATTTTCTAAGAGGTATGACATGATTAATTAGAAAATCGGTGTCTTAGGCACATCCAACTGCTGTTTTATAGGTCAGCTTTTTTTCCCCCGTATCATCAAGAATTTTTTATGGTTTCCCTTCTGAGGATCAGTGCAATGATGAAGAGAGTAAATGGGGCATATGAATGATCATATGAGCTATGCCTGTGGCCTCATTTTCGTTGCAATACAAAATAAATCTCTATAAATAAATCAGCTTTTCCAAGCTTAGGGTGTTTTAAAAACAGTTGGTTTTCATGGAATGAACACACTCAAATGAAAGATCTTGCATACTGTATATGTATTGTTATTCAACTTCCCTTTTTATTCAGTATGTAGGTATTAAAGGCGATTGCCATTGTATTTAAGGGGAATGTTGGAATGTTATTTGGAATGTTAACTTTGTAGTACTGTATTACAGCTTCAATTATGCAAACAGTAATTGATAACTGAATAAAGCATCTCCCAGAATTAAGATATGCTCTAATTTCATGTATTGCCCACTGCATAGCCTTAATTGGTGGAGCTATTCTGTTGCTGTGCACAAATCACAAATTATTTGTGTACTAATAAGTATGTAATTTTAGTAATATGTACAACATGTACTGTATAACATGTAAACATGTGTACCATAACATTAAACAAAGACCCACTGGGTCACATAGGGAAGCCTCTGTTATTTTTGCTGCTTGTGGTGGTAGACCTCCTCACCCACCAAAGATACCTTTCCTAAAATTCGATTGGGCATTTGAATGGTAGCCCTTTATGCCATAATTTCAAGCATGCAGAAAGGCTTTTCCCAGGTTTTTCCCCAGAAAGAAGAAAAATATTTTCCAGTCAGTGAGTGCCACTGCACCTTTATTTACAGTTGCAGTCCAGCATTAGAAACAATCAGTGACTTGGGTCTTTGAAGCTAACTGCATGTAGAACATGAATGCAGCCATTGGATAGAATATCATAGGTACATTAACTGCCCATTGGCAAATTTTCCCAGTGTTGATAAATGACCCCCAGTTACTTCCTGCAACCTGTGCTCTGCTGTCGACTTTCACCTCTCTCTTTCACTCTGTTCTCCACTCATCACTTGATCCCATTCCTGATTGATTTGGTCTCTGGAGCTCTCTGACATTAGTTATCAAACTCTTCCTTTCATTCAAGCCTTTAAAAACAGACTGGATATTCTACTGAGTATATCTTGACTGATCAGGAATCAATTTATCATAACTCAAATGTTGTTTTCATCTTTATTATATTTCAAATGTTCCCTAACCCTTTGATTTTAAAATCGTATTGTAGAATTCCTGTTTCTTGTAATTAATGTAAAGTTATGCATTCTGTAACTTGCTGGTGCCCTATTAATAGATAATATTGATGTTCATAAGAGCTGGCATGTTGTGGGTAAGGTGTTTGGCAAGTGTGGGTTATCTATTGTCGGTATATATGTATAAGTAGGGTTTCCTCTTTCTACATAGCCATGTATTTCATAATTTATCCCCCATAAAATGATTGTACAGTATATAAACTCTGATCACTGGTAGCTTCAAATATTTTGTTAATTTGCTATAATAACCTATTAATATATGAAATATTGTTTTATTTGTACCTGAAGTTCATGCATGGGAATTTTTACTTCTTAGCATCATTTATTTCTATGCACAATTGCAATATGATTTAGCATGGCAGTGTCTTGAGACATCAGCTTAATTCTAGTTGCACTGGGGAAATATTAAGGAAATTGCATTTCAATATTTTATCAAAAGGGTTGAGTATGTGGCTAAAGCACTGGAAATAAAAATTGGACCTAAATAGCTGGAACTTCTTGGGGTAGTGCCCCTTTATTACAATAATATTGTCAATGGTGGTAATACATTTTTGTTATATGCTTCACTGCATTCCTTTTCAGTATTATTATCATTGATTTGTGATGGCACTGGCAGCAAACACAATGAACGTTGATGTAAAGGCCACCAATCACTGAGTAATGGCCCTCTCTAGAAGGTCCTGTGTTCACCATGCAGAGCCCTGTAATTCACACTGAATTGAATGGACACAAAAATGAATTGTTTTAGAAGCACATAATTGCTTTTGTCAGCTACTGCAGGGAATGGTATTGATCTAAATTTACCTTGATTAAAAAAGAGACACAGCACAACCTTCTCATAGAGAATAGCAACTTTTAAGAACTGATTTTATAAATATTTAAAGATGTTGTTCACCTTTAAATTAACTTTTAATATGTATGACATATACATTGATATTTCTGAGAAGATTTGCAGTTATTTTCATGCTCTTCATTTTTGTGGTTTTTATCAGTTGTTTAGCTTTGTGTTCAGCCAGGCAGTGGTTTGAATGAGAGACTGGAATATGAACAGAGGAGGGACTGAATAGAAATAAAAAGTAAATAATAAAATTGTTTATGGGGTCAGTTACCCCCCATTTGAAAGCTGGAAAGATGTCGAATAGGAAGGCAAATAATTCCAGAACTATAAAAAATAAGTTCAAAGTTGCTAGGAATAGGACATATTATAACATACTAAAAGTTAAAGTATAGGTGAACTACTGCTTTAAAGGCAACATAAAACCCACCAAAAACAAATTCAGTTGGTTTAGAGTGCCCCTTTGAGCACTTTTGCAAAGTTCTGAGCTGATAGATATCCAATAGAGGGTTAAATTACTCTACGCAGATATTCCTCTCAGATATTCTTTCAAACCATGTCTAGTGATGGGCGGATTTAGCCAGGGGCGAATTTGCAGCGAATTCCCGCTGGCGAATAAACGTGCCGCAACTAATTTTTCCAGCGAAATTCACAAATTTTTTGGCGAAGCGAAACTGGGTAGATTCGCCCATTGCTAACCATGTCCCATTCTAAGTGAGTATGCTTCAATTGGATAATCATGTCAAGTGACCAGTGAGCATCACACATAATTGCACACTGCTGCCTTTTCTAGTGAAAGGAAATTGTGCCTTGACAGAACATGGTGCCCCATGGGGACAGGATATTTCTTGACAAAGAACCCCATATTCCATCACCATAAAGAGCTGAATTGGAATCTGCTATGGATCAGGGACAGGTTCATTGAACACTGACAGGTTCAGTTAAAAACATTCTGCTAATGATAATAAGCTTATGTTTACTGAAGTTACATACCGATAAACAACCTTATATGTTTCAGTCTGTGCAACACCATAGGCTGGAAAATTGTAACCCAATACCTGGTACTCTGGCTCAATTAAATTCTTCTGTCTTCTGCTATGAGAGACACCATTAAACAGCTACCAGCTGGCACTACCCTTCTTGGCTATCTGGCTTCTTGCTGCTGGCCTGGCCCTTGTCTTTGCAGGGATCTACACCACATACTGTTTCTTCTTTTTGGGTAATCCAAGAGGCCATCTTTGTCCCAGCCATACACCCTAGAAATATGTAAAATTATTGGGGCATCCCACAACCAGAGTTATACTTTGTTTGTTCTAATAAGATACATCCTTCTACCTGCTTTTCACAATGCAATATTTTTTTCTTGGATCTGCATCCTAATTTTACAGCCAAAACATGTGCTGTTTAGTATGTTACATGCAATGGCCCCTCATCTGTACATGTGAAAATTGTGTGTGCTATAATACAACAAAAAAAGTACCTTGTCAGTGGCCAGTGTAAAGTATAGGGCTCCCTTGCACCTCTGCATGCTGAACCTTGCACCCATTAATAGGGTGCAGATGTCTTGCACAAAACTATTGTATGTTATTTTATAGGGATGGACAAAATCTAGGATTTGGTTTGGGATTTGGCTAGGATTCTATCTTTTTAGGAGGATATGGTTCCCTTTCCCACCTTGTTTCTCATTAATTTGCATATGCAAATCAGAGTTCTTATTCAGTTCTGTATTTGGCCAAATCCTAAAATCCCTGTTATTTTATCATGTGCAATATATTCAAATTTTTGCATTTAGTGGTTACATCTGCAATAGTAAACATGTCAGTTTATGAGTATTCTCTAAGTACTATATGCCATAAATGTAACCAGAATATGGACTACCATAATTGAAGATGCCTACAGAATCCCAGAATGGCCAATACATCAAGCAGTCCCTACCTTACCCTGCCTTCTTAGCACAGATACATTTCCATTCATCCTGTTTCTAGCATACGTAATGCTAAAGCAACTGGACTTGCTGAGTAATCATTGAAGGTGTTTCACTACTCATTTGAGCAGCTTCTTTAGTTCATCTGACTGGTATGGGAAATCCTCAGCATATAAAATCTTCCACTAATCCAATCACAATGGCACATTGTAACACTTCAGAGAGGTGACATCTGAAACTCACAAAGACATGACTGTGTAGTTAGTGTTATAGGATTATCAAGATCTCATGCAGTGTCTGGAAGCAGGTGTTACATGTGAGAGCTGCATGAATGGATGTGTGAACTGTTCTGAAACCACCAAGGTACAGATGGTGGAACAACATTGTAAGTAGCCAAAAGGTGTCGTTGTCCTGATATTAATTGAACTCTTTTGCAACTCATTCAAACCAGTGGTGTTCTTTATCCAAGATTTGGACTTTGTTATCTTTAAAGGAGTGTCCATTGACTTTTAGGTTTGAAAGACCGAGTCTTAACCTGTACAGTTTGCCCTCCTATGTATGCCATTGCTTTGTCTCTCCAATGTATAGGTCAGTGCACTCCTCACTACACTGGACTGCTTATATCACATTGCTTTGTTTTTCATTAGGTGTTGTATCCTTTGGGTATACCAGTTTTTGTCACAGTGTGTTGCTAGGATTGAAAAGCAAAGGGATGTGGTGTTACCAGGCAGTAACCAATCAATGCCTTGAGGGAAGGGATACATGGGTCATAACAGTTGCTTTTGAATCTAAGCTGCATGCTGAAGATCAATTGCAATCTCACTGAACAGTTATGTCCCATGTGGCCCCTTTCAAGTTTCTGACTAACTCAGAATTAAAGAGCTGCAAATCAGCAAGTTGGGTTCTGTCCTGTTATGTTACATTTACACATTACATTTTTGGCTAAATAACTAGATTACAGCAATTTTTATTTTGCTGTTTTTATTTTTACTCTGAACTGTTCCTTTAAAGAATTCCTTTTTGCTGCCTGAACCTAGACGAAACCCTGGTTGAATGCTTTTTTTTGGTTTGGCCTCCTGTATTATTGCCTTTAGTTAAGAGACCTGTGACGTAGATAGCAACTTTAGAGACATTTTTAGATATTTTTAGACTATGCCTAAAATATTCTAAGACAGCTATCTTGTTATATGATGCAAAATACTTTGTTTTGTGTTTATTTAATTATGCTATATTTGAGTCATGAGGGGCAGCTAAAGCATAACCCGCAAAACCCCACTGCAGAGAGTAAAGATTTAGTCTTGTAAAAAGTGCACAAAGACAAGTGAATAGCACATAAAGCTTTGTGACCACAGAAGAGATATCTGATGCCTGGACTAAGTCAGTGGCATCTGTAGTATTTGCTGATCATTTTATCCACCTGGTTCAGATACTGACACAGGAGTTTTGCTGGAGCTGTCAGGAAGCTTGTCAAACATTCAAGCAACATAAACTGAAACTCGGAAAATATAAATATTTATTGGAATTAAATTATTTACAATTTTGTTTAGCACTGAGCCTGACTGTCATTACTTGCAAGATGTTTACATGTGGCATTAAAAGAGCCACATTAAAATTATCTTTGGGAATGTATCTCTTAAAGGAGAACTATAGCAACAAATGTGTGTATTTCCAATACAAGAGAGTTTTATTTAGAAATGGGTTTACTTTTCATGATGAATGACTAATTTTAAATCAGTTTGACAGGGTAAATCACTCACTGATTGGCTCTGCTTAAAGGAACAGTAACACAAAAAAATAAAAGTGTTTTAAAGTAATGAAAAGATCACGTAGTGTTGCCCTGCACTGTTAAAACTGATCTGTTTGCTTCAGAAACACTACTATAGTTCAAATAAACAAGCTGCTGAGTTGCTATGGTGGAGATTGAAAAACGGCTATATGGCACAGGATAAGTAATGGATAACAGATAACATTTTGACAAAGCCGTGTTTGCAGCGAAACAGGCTGTTGGGGTGAATGCGCAGCTTTGCGTAGTTAGGACGGGATCCCTTCCATCGAGTACCCTGAGTGTGAGGACACACAGAGAGTATACGGCTGACAGAGACTCTACGCTCCGGGACCTATAAACATGAAGATTAGTCTGTATATGTTTACTTATAACTTTCATGGGACACAAGATTGAGCTTTTTTAAGGCATTTTTGTCCAATACCATCTTACAACTACAGTCCAATTTCACAGTACATAATCACTTTTTCCTTCTATGTTGCGCATCTACCCAGAATGGAGCCAATATTAATAGACTCTCGAGGCCCACCTTGAGGCCACATACAGCCCAATTTATCCGTCATCTTATTTACAATACAGCCCTCGGTTGATCCTCACTATTATCTCACAAGATACTGCCGGACCTCCACATCACTTATCTGTGATTTTACAGATATTGTTTTTTACTATTGGGACATATTATTTGCTATTAGAGCTGTTTAGCTCTCTCTAAGAAGCAATTCATTTTGTGGTAGCAACATTATATAAAGCATTTTGATGCACTGGATGATGTAAGGGATCCCTTCCATTCTAAGCAAGCGCTGCTTGGTTTTAATTTTGTGTTATTTTAAACTTGTTTGACTTGGCATGGTGGCGAAAAAAAATTGCTTTTTAATTAAACATTTGTATTACCTAATACAATACCCAGACATATGTGGGTTGGAGGTTTAGTCCTCAAATTTTTTTGTGATTTAACAGATAACAAGTTCTACAGAGCTTATCTGCTATCTGCTGTAACTTGAGCCTTTTCTTCTTTTAATGTCTGCCGCCATTGCAACAAAGCAGCTTATTTATATAAACAATAGTAGTGCTTCTGAAGCAAACACAGCAGTTTTACCAGTGCAGGACAACACTGCATTATATTTTTATTACTTTAAAACAATAAAAATGTTTGATGTTACTGGTCCTTTAAAGGAGAAGGAAAGGTTCTCAACAGAAATGGCATTGAAAGATAAACCATACATGTTGCTCCTGTATCTATGTTAGTGGTTATAGAAGACTGGTTATTTGCAAGGGATGTGGAAATCCATTAAAGCGAGTGTGAAAATGCAGATAAAGGAAAGGCTAGGTTTATGCAAAAACCTTGGAACATTAAACACTAGTCCTGAAAACATAAATTCGCTTGTATTATTCAGAGAAGAATTGCTGATAGGTTGACATAGACTATGGAGCTGATTTCAAGTTTAGAAAAACTAAAAAACACTTGAATGTTAAAATATGGTATTTAAATGCAGCTGAGAGTGTCCTGGGCAAAAATGGAAGCAAATACAATTCAGGTTTTTCAAGACAAGTTCCTGCTCACAAAACATAATGAGTACCATACAAATTTGCTGCATTTGAGTTTTTTTTCCTGTTTGTATTTGTTTGTATTTCATAACTGAATACACATTCAAGTTTCCTAAGTTTTTAGGTTTATTTGAATTAAGAAATTAATTTCAACAATGTATCTGCTTTTTGAGAAGGGTTTAATTTGGTTTTAAATATTTATCAGAAAATTGCTGGTAATTGGCAATGGCAGAGTAAGTCACATGATAACCTTACCTCCTTTTCTCACTCCTTAATTGTGGGTATGGGTTATTCAAGTTGGATTACTATGATTTTCTGATGTGCATAAAATGTTATATAAGTTGGGCAACACTCTGCTAGGGTCTGATTTAAAATTTGGTTCTTGGCTGTTGGGTTGGCATGTTCTGCACAAACAAATATTCTCATTACTTATTACCTTTGCTTGAGCTTTATCATTTTGCCATAAAAGTATTTGCCTGATGCTTTTACATTGCATCCCCTAATGCTCCTTTATGAAGGGGCTGCCATATTTGTGCAGCAGTAGTTCATGAGCATTAGATGCTATAACTGACAGGTTGAAAAGGGACAGTCAGAGTGGCAAAACAGTCAAGTTTAGAAACTGCAAGCAACAATTACTTACAAAAGCAGATCTATTAGTAAAAAACAGTCAACATCGCCTATAGATCACTTTTTATTAGGGATGCACCGAATCCACTATTTTGGATTCGGACGAACCCCCTGAAAGATTCGCCCGACTACTGAGCCGAATCCGAACCCTGATTTGCATATGCAAATTATGGGTGGGAATGGGGAAACTTTTTTTGCTTCCTTGTTTTGTGCCATCCCTGGCCCTAATTTGCATATTCAAATTAGAATTTGGTTCGGCCAGGCAGAAGGATTTGGCCGAATCCGAATCCTGCAGAAAAAAGCAGAATCCCGAACCGAATCCTGGATTCCTACTTTTTATGTACACTAATATTTTGAAGCGTAGTTTTTTTGTGTCAGTGTCACCTTAAGATGCCGAATTAAATCAAAAGGCAATAGCAACCCAAAAGTACCTGGCATAGCTTATAGTGCTTTCAAATATCAGATAGCACAAAGTCCAACAACAAAACATTATATTGCTCACAAGGTCTCAAAAGTAGGGAACCGCAGAATTCATTATGAAGCTTATTATGTCTCAATATATTTCAGTATATAACTATGGCACCTGTTATTCAGAATACTTGGGACCTGGGGTTTTCTGAATAAGTGGTCTATCCGTAATTTGGATCACCTTACCTTAAGCCTACTAAAAAATCACTTAAAAATTCAGAAAACCAAATTGGACTGTTTTGCCTCCAAGAAGGATTAATTCTATCTTAGGTGGAATTGAGTTGTTGTTTTATTATTACAGATAAAAAGGCAATCACTTTTAAAAATGTGTATCATTTTATTAAAATAGAGTGTATGGAATATGGCATTCCTGTAATTTAGCACTTTCTGGAAAACAGATTTCTTGATAACGTATCCCATAACTGCATTACTTTAGAGTAAGAAAAACATATTTATTAAAGAACACAATCCACATAGGAGTTCAATCCCTGTTGAGATGTTTGCTGGCCATTGGTAAAGTATATGCCAATCCACTGCTGTATGTTCTTTATCATCTCTTATTGAACTCCTACGTGGATTGTGTTCTTTAATAGCATACACAGCCTCTACAAATGTACACCCAGATTGCAGCCTTTTCCTTAACGGAATGAACGCTAACTCTTAGTCCCTACTTCTGGGCAATTAGTACCAGGGATCACTCTACACTCCTTGGTGGAACCTCAGATAAATATCCTATCTATCACTCAAAGGCTGTTAGCCTATCGCACAAGCACATGTGCTCAGCTTATATATTTTAACACAGTGCCAACTAGTGGCTAAACCTATAATTAAGAGGCCAAATTTTAGGGGAATGCAAGATGAACGGGAAATACATTTATCTGTCACCTACATTAGCAAAGTACAAGGGTTGTGCACTGAATAACTCACAGTAGCATAAAAGGTTTGTTTACAGAGTGCCAGTGCAGTGACTTACACAGCAGTCTATGAGTAAACTGCACAGTCACCGTGCTGCACAATAGTGCATCATCACACAGTAGTGCATCATCACACAGTAGTGCATCATCATCACAGTAGTGCATC
>CM044432.1:165341492-165354501 GCA_024363595.1 Xenopus borealis
AGTGCATCATCATCACAGTAGTGCATCATCATCACAGTAGTGCATCATCATCACAGTAGTACATCATCATTACAGTAGTGCATCATCACACAGTACGCCATCCCCTTTTCTGAAGATACTGCATGCCTCTTGCATTCACAGAAGAAGGAGTTGGTAAGGGACAGATCACCCCCTTTAAAATTCTACTTAATGCCATCAAATAGCCTTTCTGCTAAGCAACATTTATTTAAATGTCATCATTTTTCTTTGCAAAGTAAATTCAGTTTTTTTTATTCCTTAACAAAAAAACCTTATGTTGAAAGTTCTTCTCTTCTTCTACAGTAAGAAAGTTTGACATCTGATTCTGCCAAAATGAAAATGCTCATTCAGCTTTATATGTCCTTGCAAATCTATATTTTTTAAATATATACATTTTCATTCAGCAAAATGAAGTGGAATGCTTTTTTTCTTTCTAATGTTCTGCATAATAGAACACTGTATTTTTTATCATTTTCGTGGAGAGTTCCTGTGTTAATTTGAATAGAAACTGCTAGGAATTTAAATCACTGTCTGTACGAGCCAAGGAAAGAAAAAGGAGACATAGCCTGTCAAAAACGTATCATTGTTTTAAAGTATAACAAGCTTTGTATTTTACAAGAATAAATGCAATTGTGACTTGACAAGGGGTCTTCTTAGCTCAACACTTCATCTTGAGCCATCCCACTGAAGCCCATTGTTATTACCTTAATAAAAAACCAGGAGACATAGATGGGTAAAATGGCCACAGCATTTGACAGTTTATCTAATAAATAGGACCTTGCAAGCCAAAATTCCATAAGAGATCATTAATATGATCTGCCATTCCTCAGTGAAGATCAGCACTGAGTCATTATATCCACCGCTGAGTATTAGGCTGCCTCTACCTACAGTACAGAGAGGGTGGCAACAAATCTGCTACCAGCAGGAGCTGCATCTAGGGTTGCCATCTTTTTTCTTTGGGGAAGACGGGCAGGTTGGGAGACATTGGGGTGGCCAGGGGAAGTTGGTCGCAGGCCAGTGACATTGGAAGTGGAGTGGGTGACTTAGGGGGTAGAGCGGATGATGTGGGGGGGGCCAGACTGATGAAGTGGCAATCAGTGATTGGCTTATTGCCATGTCATTCACTTCAATGTCCTGTCCAATTTTTACCAGGACAGCCTTTCCAAAAATTGTCTGTCTGGGTTAAATCCGAACAGGTAGCAACCCTAGCTGCATCGACCACCATGAGAGGAGTTCATCAGCCCTGCTGCTGGTCCTGAATCTGCATTGTGCCAATGATAGACAATCTAAGCAGGCTGTCACCTAGCACAAGCAGTAGTAGCCTCTGTATCAATCAGTCCACCATGCAATCACAGGAGAGAACCTCCTTTCTCCATATTCTAAATTTACCTGTCCAGCACTATGACAAGGTCCTACCAAAACAAGCAGCCCAACTGAAACCCTTCAGTTTAGCTTATCCCCACCATAAATTTATAATTATTGCTTAATAGATAATCACACAGAAAATGAATTAAAAACATTTCTTTGTACAGGCATCTATTATCAGGAAACCAGTTATCCAGAAAGTTCCGAATTATGAAAAGGCTGTGTCTCATAGACTCCATTACATAGTGAATAAAGTACCCCTCTTGTAAAATATAAGGATATTATGGGGCAAATTTACTAAATTCACAGGAAGGATTCGAAATTCAATCGAATTTTCAAAAAGATTAGAATTCAAATTTGGAATAACTTTCCAAATTTAAAAAAATTCGATCGATTTGAATTATTTGAATAAAAATCTATTCGATCATGCGACCGTTCAATGTTCGAAGTACTTCCCCTTTAAAAAAAAATTTGAACGGCTAGTTCAGATTGAACCTACCGAATTGCTCCCATACGGTTATTTCAGCATTTTAAGATCGAATAAAAAAATTAGATTGAATGGTCAAAATCGATTTGATCGTTAGAGATTTGATTGTTTATGGTGATGGAATATGGGGTAATAGTGAAGCTGCTGATCCTGTTAACTGCCTTGTACACCTGGCAGGCAGGGAGTAGCCTGAACTAGGCAGTTTGTTGGACCAACTGGTTGCTGTCTACCCTAGCTGAACCAAAGGATACAAATGCATGTTGTATATGTAGGCAGACAGGGGATATTAATGACAATGGGACTTCTCAATTGACCCTTCACCTTCAGCTATTACATTGAACCCCATTGTTACATACCTTAATGAAACAATAATTAATGAAACAACAGGAGCCAGAATTGGTGAAAATGTATTCACATTTTATCAAATAAAAATGGACCTTGCCAGTCTAATCTCAGCCAGAATTCCATAAGAGATTGCTACCATGCTCTGCAGCTCCTCACTTGAGATGAACACTATGTCATTATATCCACCACTGAGTATTAGGCTGCCTCTACCTACAGAGAGGATGGCCCCACACTCTGCAGGGGCTGCATCTCCTACCATGATAGAGGTTCAGCAGCCCTGCTGTCGGTCCAGAATCTGCAGTGTGTTGATGATAGGAAATCCAAGCAGGCTGTTACCTAGCACAAGCAGTAGTAGCATTGGTATCAGTCAACCCACTGTGCAGTCTCAGGAGAGAACCTACTTTTTCCCTTTTCTAAATTTACCTGTGCAGTGCTCTGGCAAGGTCCTACTGCCACAACGAGCCCAACTGGAAACTCTTCCACACTGGGGAGCCTGCGCTCCAACAGCCCAACCACACTGTGGGGCCCAGCATTGTGGAAGCCCTTCCATGCTGTGGAGCCCACTCTCCAATGGCCCTTCTCCTGCAGCCTTTCCACAATGTGGAGCCATGCACTTCTACAGCCCTTCCACGCTGCGGAGCCTTGCGCTCCTGCAGCCCTTCCAAGCTGTGGAGCCCCGCGGTCCGGCAGCCCAAGCATGTTGTGGAGACCTGTGCTCCAGCAGCCTTTCCACGCTGTGGACCCATGCACTCCTACAACCCTTCCATGCTGTGGAGCACGTGCTCTGGCAGCCCTTCCACACTGTGGCGCTCCACGCTACGACAGCCTGGCCTAGCCATGCAGCCCCTGCATTTATAGCTCCAGGGCTTTCCTCTCATTGCAGATAAATGTTACAAACTAACATTTTACTTACATTAAGACATAGTAGAGTTAATTTATAACCACTGCCACAGTCAGTTTTATATAAAACCCCATTCATTAATTGCATCAAAATGCACTCATTTCACAACTTGCTCTATTGACATAGAACAGTGATCCCCAACCAGTAGCTCGCGATACATGTTGCTCTCCAACCCCTTGGATGTTGCTGACAGTAGCCTCAAAGCAGGTGCTTATTTTTGAATTCCAGGCTAGGAATCATATTTTAATTGCATAAAAACTAAGTACAGTGCTAAGCAGAGTGTCCTGTAGGCTGCCAGACCACATAGGGGTTACCAAGTAGCCAGTCACAACCCTTATATTTCACCCCAAGGGATTTTTTCATGCTTGTATTGCTCCCCATCTCTTTTTACAATTGAATGTGGCTCACGGTAAAAACAAATTGGGGATCCCTAACATAGATGAACACTGGAGCTACCTTTACCCCTGGAACAGGCCGTAGCTTCAGGGATATCACAGCATCCTTTGTCAATGGGCACAGCAAACTCATGTCTAAAAAACCAACCAGACTTCAAAAATAACTGTTGAAATTGAATAGAGCAGATGTATTAATTTTGCATGTGCAGCTCCCCCTTGTGACAGCAACAATGCTCAAATCCTACAAAAAAAACAAACAAACAAACAAAAAAAACCTGCTGCATTGAGAGAAAAATACAACTGTAGTTGAAGCTGCACATTGCTAACTGCACTGGTGTATATGTACATGAGCTATGGTGTTTCACATTATAGAAGGATTCCTTATTCAGAAAACCAGATGTTGCAATTATTTTGGATAATACTGTAGATTCAGCAGCATTTTCCATGTCTGCAGCAGTCTTTCAATATATATATATACCACCACTAAAAACAAAATATTTTTGGTAATCTATACTTGCAATGATATGCAAATTGGAGACAATTGCATAGAGCTGTATAGGGAGTATTATTGCAACCATCTATGTTTGTTCATTTTCCTGTTTTTGATGCCTAGTAAATTAATTGGACACTTGGGGTGCCTGCAGCAAAGTGAGCTGGACGTCTCTGGAACTCAAAGGGGTTAGACAGTTTAGCCCCTCAGGCACATTAATGAAAATGAAAGCTTACACATGTACAAACGCATTTTATACTCTGAATTATGGATTCTACAGAATACAAAGAGCAGAAGGCCTTAGAAGTAAGAGAATAAAGGCAATGCTGTCAGTTTGCAATGATCATTTCTGTTTGGAACTGGAAACCAGGCAAATTACTTGTCTTGGATCAACTCTACAACATGAACTTTAATTCATCTGAATTTAATATATACTCCCAGTATTAGACTGAGGTTTCATCACTGCAAGATACAATAATAAATCCATACAGGTATGGGACCTGTTATCCGGAATGCTTTGGACCTAATATTATCTTAGATAAAGAGTTTTTTCAATAATTTAGGTTACCATTCTTTAAGTCTAATAAAAAATATCCAATAGGATTGCTTTGCCTCCAATAAGGATTAATTATATCTTAGTTGGGGACAATTATAAGGTACTGTTATATTATTATAGAAAAAATAGAAAAGAAAATTAGATTATTTGTTTAAAATGAAGTCTAAGGAGGCAGCCTTCCTGTAATTCGGAGCTTTCTGGATAATAGGTTTATGGATAATGGATCCTATACATCTACTAAAGTTCAGAATCTTGCTTTAATATAAGCATATATAACAATATCTTATGCTTATACTCCATATCTGCAACGTGGAATGCGATGTTGCCTGGTTGCACTGTGGAGAGAAGCTTCTTGGGATTGGACTGGTCTATTTAATAATAACAAATTGACTCCAACTACTGGGAATTGGTGATCAAAATGCCCCATGTGAACTAGTCCTAAAAGTACAATAGATATTACCACAGAGTTCAAGTAATGTGCTCTTAATCTTGAACCTGAGTGTTTTTTGACAGGGGAAGGATTATACAGAAGCTTCCTTTATCCCACAGACTGTACACAAAACATTCCGTAGCGGAGGCATCTTGAGAAGTCTCAGGAAGGCTGCAAAACTCAGCTGTCTAATTATCCTTAGCAGCGGTGAATTTAAAGCAGGATAAAGGCACAGTAGAGTTGTATGTTTATCAGCTTATGAAGGAGCTACAAAGGGATCACATGAAGTAGGATTGTGAGAGTAGAACCCTAAATAGGCCTCGGGCAGCTCATAATCTGCCCGAATTTCTGATGTATTATGTTAGAAAGTTTGACTTAAATGATAATGTTTCTTTTTTCCTTTTTAAGCCTTTGGTGTAATACCTGTCAAAGAATAAATTTACCGCTTACCTTTGTAGTTGGTATGTTTGTGATTACCGACTATACACACATTCATGTGGCCTCTTACCAGAAGAAGAAGTGAAAATAGTTTAATAATATATTGTAAATAATCTTGTACATGTAGGGTTTTTTTTTCCAGTAAACATTGCACAGGTTTGTTATGTAGGACATCTTAACAATTATATTGTTATGAAGAAGAACAAATAGTTTAATAACATATTGTAAATAATCTTGTACATGTAGGGTTTTTTTTCAGTAAACATTGCACAGGTTTGTTATGTAGGACATCTTAACAATTATATTGTTAAGAAGAAGTACAAATAGTTTAATAACATATTGTAAATAATCTTGTACGGGTAGGGTTTTTATATCCAGTAAACATTGTACAGGTTTCTTATATAGGACATCTTAACAATTATATTGGTCTGCCCAATTATTCCACTTAACAGAAAATGGAATCCTGTGGTATCAAATAATGGAGAAAAAGATTAATAATTGGGGTTGCAATTGGGGTTGCAATGAGGGTTGCAATGAGGGTTGCTACTAGGGTTTTGACCTGGACAGCCCATATCAAAACTGCCTGCCCAGTTTTCCAAATTAGGAATACAGGGCAGGATTCCCTATGATTGACACGGTGATCAGCCAATTACCATGTCATAGTCCCACCCCCAACATCCCTGCCCACCCGTTCACATCATGGCTATGCCCCCTCCATAGCACAGTCCTGTCCCTTGCCTGGCTCCACCAGGCTAAAAGGCAGCAACCCTAGGTGCAATTTACCTCCCCACAGTCAAAATCATTATCTCAGATATTTTCACTTATTACTATTCCATACAGCAATTTCATTATTTTCTTCTTCTTCTGCCCCTTCTGCCGAATATTTTTTGCTGCCTGCCAAAAAAGTGGCTCATACCTGTACTAGCTTTCCCCAACCAAAATCTGTTTATTGCAACAATATGAAATACCAAGGGGAGGGGTGTTAAAAATATAAACCCTTCAGCCAATATGACAGTAATTGCAGCTATTTTTCTCTCACTTACTGTACATATTTTTTGATCAGGGACACTGTGTAGGGAGAACAAAATTGTCATCGGAATGTAATTTGAATGTATTTGTTTGTCTTTTTTACAAAGGTATATTCAAACTGTCACCAGGAATAATAATGAATGTGTTTGTTTTGCTGGAAAGAACAGTAATCATTTAATTTCATAAAACACATCATGTATTAACAAAAAAATCAGTATAGATAGAACACAAATTATACCACATAATCTTTGTATAAACAGACAGGCTAACAGTAAGCTACTCTACATTTGCTTATGCCTTCACATGAGTTAGGATAAAGACACAAGGTGCTACTAGTAGCAGCTACATCCAATGGCTATAAAAGGCCAGAAAATACCCTGCCATAGACAATACTGAGAATTGCCTCTGATAAAACACACATAAAAACAATTATCAGCAAATTATTAGCGTTATATATTTTTGTAAGCAGGACAAGTAGCTGCTACTAGTAGCTCTGTGTGTCTTCACCCTAAAGGCTAACCCTGCCAAACATCATTAAATCAATCAGGGAGGTAAATAATTTTATCGGCAAGTACTGGAGTCCAGTGACCACAGCTAGGCTGCATTTACACATGTTCGCTTAGCTATTACCACTCTCCCATCAAGGGATGAACCATAAGTAGCATGTGGTTATCATGATGTTTTTTTTGGTACTGAGGACCCTGTGCAGCCAAGGTAGGCAAGATATACATGCTCATTGTTGTAGGTCAGAGCAGAAATATTGCTGGGAATGTCAATTAACAGATACTTTATATACATAAATTGTGAAGAACTATAACCTGGAAGGCAGACAAGTTGGCAGGGCATGCAGATCACAGGCATATTCAGTATTAAGACTAGAGGTCTAGACATGCTTAGAACTTATATAATTGGATAGACAAGCTAGAGATCATAACATGATGAGAACAGGAAGAGTTGAGATAAATATGTCAAAGGTCAGATGTGCAGGAGCCAGGCAGTGGGAAAATTAAATGATACACAAGTGGAACACAAGGAAATAATAACAGAAGAGTTGTGTCAGAAAAGGAACCATCAAGGAACTAGAAACAGACATAATCATCACACTTGGAAGGTAAAGGCCATGATAACAGAAAGGAAAAAGATACGATAATTGCAACTGACTATACTTTGGAAATATGAAAATAGGCTTCTAACATAAATGGTGAAAAAAAAAATACTAAACCTAGCATGTCTTAAGCAGATCAGAAGGAATTCTGGGAAGGAAGCCCAGGGTTGCTCCTACTTTCCTACTGCTTTTTATTGAATACTGCCCTGGCTGTGCTTTAAACCCCAGTTGGTGAGTTTCAACCTCTAGAGCATTTCTCTTAAACTGAACTCTTAAAGTCTTAAAAGTTAAGCTCTAAATGTTTTTTTCTGCTTAAAGGGATACTGTCATGGGAAAACATGTTGTTTTTTAAAAAAAAATGCATCAGTTAATAGTGCTACTCCAGTAGACTTCTGCACTGAAATCCATTTCTCAAAAGAGCAAACAGATTCTTTTATATTCAGTTTTGAAATCTGACATGGAGCTAGACATTTTGTCAGTTTCCCAGCTGCCCGTGAACATAGTAAAAATATGTTGATTAAAGAAATAAACAAATTTATAGAGAGTGTTGGTCCTATATATACATTTTGAATATACTGGATAAAGGCACCTCACAATTGTCATGTAATTAAAGCACATTTAACAGAGAGAGAAATGCTCTCTTTTTGATTGAATCAACACCATTTAGCACAAATTACAGTTATTAAAATGTAGTGAAGCTTGAATGAACCCAGAATACCTTTGTAGAATTAGCTCATTCTTTGCTGGATGCAGTTAAGATGTTGTGCTGTCACTATCTGCTTAGAGAGGAAGCTGCAATCATAGTCTGGATACAAAGTAATAAGATAATCAGAGTCACCCCCAGTTTGAATGAAACATGTTACTTGTTCTTCCCTTGCTATCAATAGACTGTACTACCTCCAACTGCAACATTTCTACTAGTATTTTTGTAATGGCTTGTTATTCCAGCAACATGAGCCTCTCATGACTCTTTCTAACTAAGAAATAAAGGGTAGAACAGTCTTTGGTACTTCAAGCAAGTCACCTTATTTGAAATCTGTCCTATACTGCTCAGGCCAGGTTTCAACACAAAAGGAACTAACTACTAAACTTGTTCTGCTTGGATCTCAGAGTGCAGGTTGTTCTTTCACTATATTGTTTGTTCCTATTACAAAACTCAAACTGCTGCTCTTTACCACAATCATACTGGTGAGTTATGGGTTTGGAAAAGAATATATATTTTGTCTGGCTTTTCTGTTTTTCTTCAAATGCCACTGTTAACCTGTATATCACATTAACATACATGTGATCAATGGTATCCCTGTGTACTTGTTGATACACTGAGAAACATGTCTGGATATTCGTTAATACAGTAGGAGCTCCCTAATCATTTGAGTGTGTTGGGCAGAAGCCAGATTGCACGGGGTTAAGAAGGGAGTTGTGAGTGAGATTCTGGACCAGGTGTTTGTAAACAAGCCTTTCCCACAATTTGGACAAGAGAACTGGCTAAAAGATAGACTTCAAAGAGTGCTGGTAAATGGAACATTTTCTAATTGGACCAGTGTTGTTAGTGATGTACTGCAGGACTCTGTACTGGGTCCCTTGCTTTTCAACTTGTTTATTAATGATATGGATGTGGGCATTGAAAGTACAGTTTCTATTTTTGCTGATGATACTAAATTGTGCAGAACTATAGGTTCCATGCAGGATGCTGCCACTTTGCAGAGTGATTTGTATAAGTTGGGAAACTGGGCAGCAAACTGGTAAATGGCAGTGTGTTGGGAGTTTCCTTAAGTGAGAAGGATCTTGGGGTTTTTATAGATAACAAGTTGTCTAATTCTGGGCAGTGTCACTCTGTAGCTACTAAAGCAAATAAAGTTCTGTCCTGCATAAAAAAGGGCATAAACTCAAGGGATGAAAACATAATTATACCTCTTTATAGATCCCTAGTAAGGCCTCATCTGGAGTATGCAGTGCAGTTTTGGACTCCAGTCCTTAGGAGGGATGTAAATGAGCTGGAGAGAGTGCAGAGATGTGCAACTAAACTGGTTAGAGGAATGGAAGACTTAAATTATATGGGGAGACTGTCCAGGTTGGACTTGTTTTCTCTGGAAAAAAGGTGCTTGCGAGGGGACATGATTACACTTTACAAATATATTCGAGGACATTATAGACCAGTGGTTCTCAACCTTCCTAATGCTGTGACCCTTTAATACAGTTCCTCATGTTGTGGTGACCCCCAACCATAAAATATAAAAATATGTTCGTTGCCAGCCCAGAGCAGATTGTTAGGAAAGTACATGTTTGTCTTCTGTGTGTAGTGCGGCAAATTTTTTTTGCCACACCTGAATTACCATGTTAATTTTACAAATTTTAAATGGACAGGGAGAGCTGTATGGCAGTCCCTACTAAGGGTATATAGAAAGTTGGCAACTGGCTTCCCTACACAGGTTACTGAACTACAACTCCCACCACCAACACCTGGAGAGCTACAACCTTGCCCCAGGGCTACTGGGGAGAGATAATAAAAACTTTCTGAACTATACTTTAAGACCTTCAGATATATTAAATTGCCCCCAGGCAATTCAGCTTAAAATTTTTTAATAAAAAATAAAAAATCTTAAAACTTTAACTAGCATATTCTGTAAAAAAATGGCATTGCCAGTCTTCCCTCTGTAGTCCTTCTTTTAGATATTACTGTACACATGCAATTGATATTATTAAGCTTTTTCCACTTTCTTTTGGAGTGGTGCTTATCTATGAGTGAACAGTTAAACCCAATTGATTTGGATATGAGCTGAAAACAGATGAGATCACAGTTTATCAAAGACACAGATAAACAAATATTCACTCTGTGGAGTCACAAGAGGAAACAAACTCATTATATCATCTTGTAGTCCCTTCTGATTTTGTGCTTTCAATATTCAAGAAACTTTTAGATGTCCATTGTGATTGTATCAGCATAAAAGAGAAAGTATATATATTAGACATTTAACAGTTTGATTACTTTGAATTGTGTTAAGGTTTGTGTTCCAGTACTTGCATACCCGCATCAACTTGAAAGAGGAGAAAAAAATAATTACTATTCTTGATTAATCAATGCTTTCCATCCATAATATTACTATTGACTTGCCCAACAACTAGTCACCTACTCTATATAGCAAACCATTTCAAAGTGACATCTGATTAAAGTGTCACTCAGAATACAGGTAAAGTTGAAGCAAGAAGCCAAGTCTTTGGAAGGAATAACAATACAGTACATATAACAGTAGAATTCATTTGGTTCTTTAGATTATCATCTTGTGTGTCTTTGTTCTTGGTTATTAACAGCAACATCATTGTAAACATCAATATTGTTTTTATAAGGGTATTTTATGAATCATACAAATACATATTTTACTTTCTTTGTATATCTCACCATGAGAAATAACAAGTATTATCACGAGAGTTAGATGGTATAGATAAACACTTTTAATAATCCTTAAGGGTACTGGAAATAATATGCTGTAGAGATGCTGTCTGAATATAATGACAATTTGCAAAGGCCAACCAGACTAAAAATATGGATTCTATTTATTAAAGGTTGAGCTTCTGGGATCGAGTTTTAATGGGCAAATAATACAAATTTTTAGAGGGAAGCCACTGTGAAGGTGCTAAAAATTTGAATGCAAAAATACTCCAGCTAAACCATGTTGAAATCATGTAAAAGTCAATAGCAGATGGCCCCTTTAACCTTTGGAATGTGTTTTTTACCTTCAGGATTCTCAAGAGCTTCGGACTTTTTGTGCTGGTTTCAATAATACAGTAAATTCAAGTTTTGGGAGGCAACTTGATAAGGTTGAGTTTTCTGAGCATCAATTCAAAAAAATCACAAAATTCAAATTGATCCTCAGTTTTGCCGCAGAAGTTTTTGGAGCAAATTTTTCTAAAACATTTATTTGGGAGCATGGTTGAATTGATTTTACCAAAAAGTGTGTAAAAGTTGAGTTTTAGTAAATTACCCCTTAAGTGTAAGACATTTGCACGAAGAGGAGATTAGAGTTTTACATATTGAGGGCCTATAAATCTCATGGCATTAGGGATGGGACCAATAAGTACTGGGACTGTGATTTGTGGATGCTGTGAGATAGCTGGGATTATTTTGCTTGTTAGGGAACTGTCTGTAAGCTCAATTTTATTATTAATTTGTCCATGAAATTTATGGTTTAGCATCTGTGATTTTAATTTCTGACAAATAGACAAGTAGCTGTCTAGAGTAAAGTAGGTATTTAACAGTGAGCCATTAATTTAGGATATAAATGTAGGCACCTTGTCATTAGTGATGGGCGAAACGGCCGCGTTTCGCTTCGCCAAAAAATTCGCGAATTTCCAGAGAAATTCGCAAATCTTTCGCCGATTCGCGAAACGAGTCGTGATGGGCGAATTTATTCACCAGGGGCGAATTCGCGGCGAATTCCCGCGATTCGCCGCTGGCGAATAAATTCGCGAAACTGCCCAAAAAATTCGCAAAAATTGGGCCGAAAATGACGCGACGCGTCGGAAACGACGCGACGCGCGTCAAAAACGACGCGTCGCGTCATTTTCGGCGCAATTTTTGCGAATTTTTTGGGCAGTTTCGCGAATTTATTCGCCAGCGGCGAATCGCGGGAATTCGCCGCGAATTCGCCCCTGGCGAATAAATTCGCCCATCACTACTTGTCATCAGTGTTTTGTCTTCAGTCACTCATTAACCGTCAACACCTATTAGCAGGGGGCATTTACTGGTCAGCTGTTTAAAAAAAAACAATTGTCAATTATACCCTATATATTATTTCCCCTGTATCATGAATAATTGTTTTTCTCATGTTTGAGGTATATTCTTATAAGGTTGTTGGCTCCTCTTATATCAAACAGCCCTTCACATTGGAGACAGTTGCACTATTAGAACGTTTCTTCATAGACACAAATTCTGTCATTGCAATATGTTTCCAAAAAACCATTATCATGTTTATCAAAATTTTTTACAATTTCTTCCTTGTGGGGCCAAACTTTCAATTACATCTGGAGATCCATTAATTTAATAAAGATTTCACACAGCCACTATTTTGATAACTTTTGTTATGAATACAGGTATGAGACCTTTTATCCAGAATCATAGGGACCTCGGGCTTGCTGGATAATGGGTCTTTCTGTAATTTGGATCGTCACACCTTAAGACTAGTACTAGTAAATCATATAAACATTAAGTAAATCTTCCCCTTAGTGTTAAACCTCTCCCTACCTATTTTTTAAGGCAGAAGAGGTATGGAACTGGTTGCCCAGAAAGCTGGACCTGGAGTTTTACGGATAATTAATCTTTCTGTAATTTAGATCTTCATACCTTACGTCTATTAGAAAATCATGTAAAAATTAAATTAAACAAGTAGGCTGGTTTTACTTCCAATAAGGACTAATTATATCTTAGTTTGGATCAAGTACAAGCTACTGTTTTA
>CM044432.1:165368083-165448566 GCA_024363595.1 Xenopus borealis
AGCAGCACTGGGCAAGCAGAGTATGACACACACAAGCAGCACAGGGCAAGCAGAGTATGATACACACAAGCAGCACTGGGCGAGTAGAGAATGACACACACATAACATTTTGAATAAGGTATGAACAGGTGGACAATGTGGGCAGTTTCAGTCTGGGTCTCAGGTGTGAATAGTATACTACAGGGCTTTAAAGGTGTGAACAATATAGGTGTTTCACGTGTGAACAATGCAGGGAGGTCACAGGTATGAACAATACAGGAAATTAGTCTGAATTGAGTCTTAAACAATGCAGGGGCCACTCTCTTTAGTGATACCATTTAAAGCTTACACATGGTAAGCAGACACAGCAGGTAGGCTCTCATGGGGGGCCACAAAGGGGGGGGGGTAGCAGGCAACCAGTTGGACAGCCCTGGTTTAGAATTTTTACAACAGCCCAGAGAAAGTGGCTTGCATCCACTGACACAGTTCCCTTTTGCCTTTCTGTTTAATCCACCACAAGGTGCAGAGTGCAATTTATCTCTGGACAGAAGTGCTCTTTGAGTGTGATGGAAGACAGGGAACTTAACAGCTGCTATTAAATTTGCTCTACTGTGGGTAAATTCCCAAAATGATTTCCTACCTGCAACAAAGTAAATTGCCGGTGAGAAAACATATGAATCTATTTGTTTTTCGCAGTTACCCAAAATGTCCACACTAAGCTCCCAGTTTGCCATTGCCACTAAAGTGGCCCTTTTTAAACCCTTTAGTGCTCTTGCACTCCTTTCCACGATCTTTGGAAACCACCCCTGCTGTGCAGCATTTATACTATACTGTTCTTTTATGCTTTACTTCTCCTGTAAAAGGACTTCAATCTGAAATATTAAATCTCTTTTTTCTCAAATGTAGAAATTAAATAAAAATCCACAGAGCACTGTGTGTAAATGTATTTGGTACCTGGAGCACAATGTCATATTCATGTCTGCGTAAGAAGAGAAACCACACAAATTGCAGTTTGACATCATTCTGAAATTGAGGAAATACTTTGTAACCACATGGCTAGGGAAATATTATTGTAGGGAAGGGTTACAGCATTTTTAAATATGCTACTTGTTCTGGTTATGATGGCCAGTAACAATAAGCAGATTCATTTACCTCAATTGTATGTCAAAGGGCGTAATAAATACATTCCCCCAATAAAAATTGGTGTATAAAAACATTCTGCATACATTATTTCTTATAGTAACTGACAGTGCAACTTCTGTGCAATATGTGTATAATATACTGTATATACTGTATGGTAATTTGTATTTGACATATTTAGAGAAAATATTGCAGCATGTTTTATAGTTAGAATATACAGCTTTACAACTGAACATTACATGGAATAATGGACTCCTTACTATTAATAGCACAGGGTTAAATGTCATTGAGAAGTTCAATCAAGTTAAGAAAGCAAACTCCACAGTGATAGTTTGGAACACAAGATTATATTTAGGGTTATAGTTAATAACAGACGGGAGGTGATTAATAATGACCTTACAGTGCACTGGGACTATAATGCAACACACAATAATTACTTCACAGTTTTGTGATACCACTAAACATACCATTGTTTATTTTGTTATATACTGTAGTGGTGAAGCTGGGTCATGGTTTGGGTAGTTCAGGGTTTAGAACTGGAACTAGGGCTAAGCAAAAGAAAGGGTCTCATAGCTAGGGCGCAATGATGGTTGGGTGCCAGGCATGTACCTTTTCTGCCTGCTAACCCTGAGATCCAGGCTGGAATATGAATAGGGGGGGAGTCCGAAAAAAATGTCAAAATGAAGGCCAATTGAAAAAGTTGCTTAGAATTATCCATTCTATAACATACTAAAAGTTATCTTAAAGGAGAACTCAACCCTGTAAAAAAAACCCATACCCCCACCCCACGTAGACCACACTCCCTCCTCCCCCCAGACTAAGTGCACCCCCCAGGGGAAATGTCTCATACTTTATACTTACCCCTCGGTGCAAATTTAGGCAGCAGAGCGCCACTCAGACATCTTGAGCTGCTTCGGTAAGCTGACTGGGAATTCACCAATTTCCATCCATGCGCAGTTGTCACAAACCGGCAAAATGCTCCAACTGCACATGCGCCGCCACGACAATCTCCCAGTCAGCTTACTGAAGACCCCGAAGATGGCTGCGTGGAATTCTGCTGCATGAATCTGTGCTGAGGGGTAAGTATAAAGTATGGGGCATTTCCCCCGGGGGTACGTTTTTTTTATTTTTAACAGGGTTGAATTCTCCTTTTAAATTGACCCTTCCCTTTAGTAATAGTAATTGTTGATGCAAGTCATCTACTGTGCAGTATATTGCTCCATCACTACAACTTGCCATTTGCCGAAGCTTAAAACTACCCATACGATTGTGTGGGGTGGGCAGGAAGCATTGGACAGCAGGAGCCATATACTGAATATCAACACAACACTAAGCTAAGGGTTAGCCCAGAGGAATGTTTGTTTTTGACCTATTACTGAGCAACATCAAGCTCTCAGGTTTGCAAAGCAAGATATTTGGACCATGGCTACAGAATAGCAGCAATCAGCCGGGGCTTGTTTCCCGTTTAGCAGTGGCAAATACATTCTGTCATGGAACCATCGCTTTGGTACAAAAATCTCTTCTGCTTTTTGAATCAAATAATTGCAGCCCATTGATTGCCTTGAGATATTCTTTTCAAATAAGCAGATTTAGGAGCCAGGTGTTGTTCTGCAGCATACTATACATGATACAGAGTAACAGAGAAAATAGCACAGGGAATTATTTTGCACAATGGGACTTTTCTGATTCCTTACAGGAACAAATATATCAGTGAGAAAAACAACTCGTGATTACATTAGCATCGACCACATTTACTGATCTATCTCAGGGAAACCAACTAACTGCCTCAAGATAAAATATTACAGAATTAGCTCTTAAAAGTGTAGCATGGTTGTTCATAACTGTCACTTAGATAAATTGATGACATGTACAAGTGTATGCTCACTTACCATATGGTCTTAAGAAATAGAATTATACATCCTTTGAGAAATATTATATATTCCATCCTTATCAATAAGTTGAAGCCTGCTGCTAGCTACAGTAACGGGTGCCTGCCTTGGAGATGTACAGCAGATTTTGACTGCTGGGTATATTTCAACTTTACTGTGTTTGCTTTATAGAATTGTTGATTTTTCTGTTTTATTCAAGATGATGTTTATATCTATTTATTTGCCTGGCACCTGCATTGCCCTCCACAGTGAACATCATTTTTTTGCTTAGCATTTATTTTTGAAAATGATCATTGCAATGTGCATGGTAGTCTCAGAAATGGCTGCAACTATTATGCACATAACAATCTCATATATTGCAGCAACTATTATGTGCATTGCAGTCTAATACAGGGCTGCAAATAGTATGCGTATGCCAATCTCATATATAACTATAACTAGTATGCCTGTGGTAGTCTCATACAGGGTTGAAACTCTTATGTGCATAACAATCTCATAAATGGCTGCAACTATGATGTGCATGGCAGTTTCATACAGGGCTGAAACACTTTTGTGCATGGCAATTTCATACAGTGCTGCAACTAGTATGTGTATGGTAGTCTAATACACAGCTGCAACTAGTATGTGCATGGAAGTCTAATACATGGCTGCATCTAGTATGTGCATGGCAGTCTTATACAGTACAGGGCTGCAACTATTATGTGAATGGCAGCTTCATACAGGGATACAACTATTATGTGCATGGCAGTCTCAAACAGGGCTGCAACTATTATGTGCACGGTAGTCTCATACAGGGCAGCAACTAATTTGTGCATGGCAGTCTCATGAGGGGCATTCGTTTTATACAGTTCCAAAATGTTAGGGGTTTGCCAATCCTTAGTTAATGTTATAAAATTTTTAACACAGAATGTTTGTAGTCTAAGCTCCATGTTATATCAGCATTTTATATATCTGTAATCAAAATGCATGAGCTTCTTGCAGGGCTGGAACTAGGGTAGGTAGAAGAGGCATGTGCCTAGGGTGAAATGCTATAGGGATGCTGGGCACATATCACCTCTATCTACTTCCCCTAGTCCATACTCTGCCTGCTTTAATATGCCTTTGTGCCCTACTCTGCCTGTGTGTGCCATGCTCTACCTGTTATATCTGTGGAAGTTGGACCTGGTAGAGGTTATGGGTGATATCTCCTCTGCAGATATCTATGAGTGCTGGGTGATATCTCTGCAGTGAGCACCAACCATATGATTTTTTGGTGTGTTACCACCAATATCGGTATCTCTTAAAGGAATTGTTCAGTATAAAAGTAAAAACTGGGTAAATAGATAGGCTGCGCAAAATAAAACATGTTTTCAATATAGTTAGTTAGGCAAAAATGTAATGTATAAAGGCTGGCATGAGTGTAAGTCTAACCTAAAAGAACAGGACACTACTTCTTGCTTTTCAGCTCTCTTGGCTTACACTGAGTGGTTACCCTGGTTACCAGGCTGGAACCAATCAGTGACTTGAGGGAGGGCCACATGGGCCATAACTGTTGCTTTTGAATCTGAGTTGAATGCTGAGGATCAATTGCAAAATCACTGAACAGTTATGTCCCATGTGGCCCCCCTTCAAGTCGCTGACTAACTCAGAGTTAGGGAGCTGAAAAGCAGGAAGTTGGATTCTGGCTATTATATTAGACATCCAGTCACTCCAACTTCTATAGTTTGCATTTTTCCCTGACTAACTATATTAGAAACATTTTTTATTTTGAACAGCCAATCTATTTACCCAGTTTTTAATTTTACCCTGAACTGTTCCTTTAACATTTCTTGGTAACATGGTTGTGGTTTTAAGTGGGTGTGGTTTAAAAGGGGAAGTGGACAACACTTGCTTCAATTATCGACCCTCCACCACGTAGGCCAGAAAAATTCCAGCCCTCTGTACCACAGAAGTTGGACAGCGCTGTAGTAAATGGTCCTTGCACTGAGCAATATGTTGGCCTGCTATAGATCCAGGGGACCCATCGAAGCCCCTACACATGGGCAAATAAAGACTGAATCTTTATAAAGGACCAACATTGGCAGCTTTAATCTGCTCATGTATGGCCAAATTTAGAGGCTGATCGTAAAGAATATCTTTCCAAAAAATGGCATTTAGTGCAGAACTCTATTCTACATATTCCCTAAATGGCCCTGCTGTGATCTCTCCTATGTTTACTGTATATGTTTAGCCTTTGTAAGTCATTGGTTGATATACTGACACCCACCTTTCCCTTTACTCTCAGTATCCCTCCACAGAAGACATTTTATGAGTATATTTATTTTTTAGCTAACCAATATATTTAATCTTTCTACCAATAAAAGTAAAATTGTATTTTTGTTTCCATGTATACTGTGTGCTGTACTGCGAGCTACATATTTCCCCCTAACGCTCCTGACAGATAATGGGGAGGGCTGGAAGATGATCAGCACAGGCAAGAAAGGCACAAGACTGAAATCTCAAGGAACATGATTGACTTTTCATTTTATACAGTATTTACAGTATTTAGTTTTAGAATAGAGCCAAGGGGGATGACAGTAGATTACTAATTGAAGAAAACAGTTGTTAAAATGGTAGTGTCTGATTATTTGATGCTCGAAGGCAACACAAAAAATGTGAATATACTATTCTAATCAGGAAAACAATGTTACAAATGGAAATGGTAAGAAATGTATCTAGTACATCCAGTACTTGAAGTGTTGTGTCTTATGTTGCTGTAACAAAAATTCTACTCAAACCCATCTCTCCTGGTAAACAAAATAAAATTTTCAGGCACTTATAGGAAAACTCTACCCCCCGAACACTGTAAGTCTCTATAAAAAGATATTGCATAAAACAACTCATATGTAAAACCCTGCTTCATGTAAATAAACCATTTTCATTATAATATACTTTTTTTAGTAGCATGTGCCATTGGGTAATCCTAAATAGAAAATAGCCATTTTAAAAAATAAGGACAGCCTCCTGGGATCGTATGATTCAACACAAACATACCAAACAAACTATAAAGTTAGGTCACATGAGCCAATTAACAGACAGAGTTGTGTCTTTTGCTTCCACACTTCTTCCATTTACAGTTAGAGTTGCAGTATTTCTGGTCAGCACACAGACCATCACGAAATGATGGTTCAAGGTAAGAGATGTAAACGGGCAATATTTACTTGAATATATATACCAGTTTGGTAAGATTATTTCATATTTTGATATAATCTGTTGCTCAAGTATTCATTTTTGGTTTATAGTTTTCCATTAAGGACTGGGAGTTTAAGAACAGTCAGAATACTTGGTACAGCTTACTGTGATGCTCAATACAGCATATACAGGTATGGGAGATGTTATTTAGAATGCTCAGGACAAGGGGCTTTCCAGATAATGGGTCTTTCTGTAATTTGGAGCTTCGTACCTGAAGCCTGCTAGAAAATTATTTAAACATTAAGGGGCCGATTTACGAATTTCACGTGAAATGATCGAAGTTCGATCGAATACCGATCTTACGAATTTTTCGTGAAATCGTAAAGTAAAATTTGGCCTCTTCGATCATCGAATATCAAATAGATCGAATGATCGGATATTCGATCATTCGCTGATCGAAGGAATAAAAATTTTAAAGTTTTCGACTGCCTACTTCGCCAGATTGAACCTACCGAATTGTAATAGAAGCCTATGGGAAGCTCCACATTGGCTTCTGAGGCTAAGTCCTGCTCTGATCGTAGCATTCGACCGTTCGAATCTTACTAATTTTTCAGACTCTCGAAGGAGAAATCAGATATCGAGCAAAATGATAGCCTAAATAATTCGATAAGCATTCGATAGTCGAATATTTATCGAATTGCGAATTAGGTCGAGCTAATTATGGGGAATAATAGTAAATTTGCCCCTAAATAAACTCAATAGGCTGGTTTTAGTTACAATAAGGATTGATAAGGATGGATCTTAGTTTGGATCAAGTACACTGTACTGTTTTATTATTACAGAGAAAAAGGAAATTATTTTTAAAAATGTTTATTATTTATATTATTTGGTAAACAACCTTTCCATAATTCGGAATTTTCTGGATAACCGGTTTCCAGCTAATAGGTCCCTTAACTGTAGTAGATAATAGTGAAGAATATTCTTTTCCATACTTCAAAACTATGTTAAAGACTTTAAGGTTGCTGCCGATGCACATTGTCCTCACAGCTTTCTTAGCCAATACTCAAGTTTCTAAATTACATCTTTTAAACTGTTTCCTACAAGATTAGGAACATATTTGTAAATATGGATGAGAAAGAGGAAACAGTTTGTTGCTGATGTGGGATTTTTCTGTCCAAAAAAATGTGTTGTCCCCTAAGGCTTGAATCTCTTATCTGGAAACCTAGTATTCTGAAAGCTCAGAAAGCTCAGAATTACAGGGAGGCCATCGTCACTTTTGTATTTAAAAACTTATTTAATTAATTGAAGCTTGTGTGGGTGACATAGTAACATAGTAATTTAGGTTGAAAAAAGACACAAGTCCATCAAGTTCAACCTTTTAGCTTTTTTTAAATTGCCTAACTGCTAGTTGATCCAGAGGAAGGAAAAAAAAAAAAAACATTTGAAGCCTCCCCAATTAGCCTCAAGGGGGGAAAAAATCCTTCCTGACTCCAAAATCAGACTAGTCCCTGGATCAACTTGTACTATGAGCTATCTTCCAACCCCTTCTTAAAGCTCTAATGTATCAGACTGTACAAATGATTCAGGGAGAGTTCCACATCTTCACAGCTCTCAATGTAAATAACCTCTTCCGAATATTTAGGCTAAGGCCAGACGGGGAGATTCGGGGGCAATTTGGAGCAATTTTAAAAAGCGCGCCGCTCCGTGTGGATACGCGCCGGCGTTTTCAAGCAACGCCGGTGCGCTTAGTGAAGTGGCTATTCGGGGAGGTTCGGGGGCTACAAGTCGCGGCGAGAAGTCGCCAGGCGATAAAATGCCCCCGAATCTCCCCGTCTGGCCTAGCCCTTAGGAGGAACCAATTGGAATGGAAGACCTTGTGTCAGCTGGAAAAACCTACTGGTAAATAAAGCATTAGGGAGATTATTATATGATCCCATTATATATTTATACATACTGTAGTTATCATATCACCCCTTAAGCGCCTCTTCTCCAGTGTGAAAATCCACAATTTGGTCAGTCTGTCCTCATAGCTAAGATTTTCCATACCTTTTATCAACTTAGTTGCTGTAAGGTCCTCTTACCTGGCAGCGGAAAATGGCGGCTCTCCACGTGGGTCATGCTCGGCGCCGGACTCTCTGCTCCCGCGACGGAACGAGTCGCGCGCGTCAACTTCGACGCCGGCGCATCTACGTCGGCGTCGGATTGGTCGCCCGCGACGAAACGTCAGCGCGTCGACGTGATGACGCCACTGCGCCCAAATTGGCGCCAACTTTTGCCTATTTAAACTGCCAGAACACTATGGACTTTGCCCAAGTATAGGTCTTAGTTTCTAAGTTCCTGGGTGTGATTTTCTGCAGTTTGATTCCTGTTTTTGACCCTTGCCTGAACTCTCGACTACGAACCTTCTCTGCCTGGATTGACCCTTTTGCCTGAACTCTCGATTACGAACCTTCTCTGCCTGGATTGACCCTTTTGCCTGGACTTTGATTACTCTTTTGCTTAACCCTTCGGATACCACGCTATTACTGGACTTTGCTTCTTCCTTGGTCCGCTACTCAGCTCTGAGCCTTCGGGCCCTGACAGTTGCCCTTCTCTGTAACCCTTTCTACCCTTTCTAATAAAATAATGTCCTGTGATGGAGACCAACACTGTATGACATATTCTAAATGGGACATTACAAGTGCTCTATGAAGTGGAAGAATCACCCCTTCCTGCCGTGAATCAATGCCCCTTTTAATACAGCTCAAAACCTTATTTGCCCTTGATGCTGCTGACTGGCACTGCTTGCTACAGCCAAGTTTATCATCTACAAGGACTCCAAGGTCCTTTTCCATAACTGATTTGCCTAGTGGCCATTAAGGGTATAAGTGGCTTGGATATATTTACATCCCAGGTGCATGACTTTACATTTATCAACATTGAATCTCATTTGCCACTTAGCTGCCCAGATTGCTAATTTGTCAAGATCCTGTTGCAAGGATGGCACATCCTGAATGGAATTAATTGGGCTGGATAGTTTTGTCCTCTGCAAATACTGATACATTACCGACAATACCCTCCCCTAAGTGATTAATCAACAAGTTAAATAAAAGTGGACCCAATACCAAGCCCTTACGGACCCCTCTAAGAACCTTACTCCAATAGAGAGTGTACCATTAGCAACCACCCTTTCTACCCAATCCTGTAGCCAGTTTCCTATCCATGTGCAAATGACTTCATTAAGCCCAACAGACCTTAATTTAGAAAGTAGTCGTTGGTGGGGCATGATATCAAATGCTTTGGCAAAATCTAAATAGATAACATCAATTGTCCCCCCACTGTCTAGCATCTTAGTTACCTCATCATAAAAAGCAATCAAATTTGTCAGACATTACCTATTCTTTCATAATGCCATGGTAATTGCTGCTAATAATGGCATTCACTAGGACAACATATTAAATGTGATCCCTCTACAAGCCTTCAAATACTTTGCCCACCACAGATGTCAAACTTACTGGCCTATAATTGCCAGGCTGAGATCGTAATCCCTTTTTAAATATTGCAATTTCAGCTTTTTTCCAATCAGTAGGCACCATACCAGATGAAAGTGAATCTGCAAAAATCAGAAATAGGGGCTGGTCTAAAACTGAACTAAGCTCTCAAATCTCACATATCAACTTACTTCAGAAATACTGTTTTTTTTAAGTATATTATGCATTTGCAATCATGTTTTTTTCCCTTTTTTCCAAGCATTCTTAAAGTTTTGTCTGTGTGTTGAATTTTACTGTTATTTTTATCTTCGTGTAGTTTTAATTGTTATTCTTGGCATGTTACTGATTCATTTCAATGTAAAAGTATAATGTTTATTTATTGAGGGAACACAATACTCATTGGATCATTCTATAAATGGAAATGAAAACTGAGGTTTCAAAATCTGTGCATAGAATTTATAAACCAATATTATAATGGATCATTAAAATGTACCACAAGCTATACTCAGTCGGCTTTATTCAAGGCTAGAGCAAAAATCAGCACTTGCATTTTCCTTAGAAAATAAGGCTACCGTGTTAAATGTTTATACATAACAACAAACCAATGGAATTTTCTTTTATTTCACCATTGATTAATATATTTCTTAGTTAAAACTGAGCATTTGTATTTCAGGCAGCTCTTGAGATCAATAAGAAGAGCCTGATTTGAGGCAGATGCTATACTTCATAAGCAAAAGAATTGCAAAAGCATACATACACAATCTACAGCACAATTAGGGTGATAAAAGTTGCTCCATATCTAGTAACCCATAGCAACTGATCTGATATTTATTTCAAATTGATGACTGAAAAAGCATCCTTGAAAACTTTTCTTTTTTTTTGGTTCCTTGTCCTTAAGGATTATTATTTACTTTAAGCTTCAATATTTCAATATTGAGTGGAAAAAATTGCTTAAATGCAGGTTATTGAAAACATATAAAGTTGAATAATAGGAAAGCCATCTTCCATAGACTCCATTACAAGCAAATAATTTTTCAAAACAGTTTTTCCCTCTGTTATGATAAAAAAAAATTATTGAGATCTATAACTTTCAATGGTTTTGTGACCTTTTGCCAAGAAGAGCAGCAATGACATTATGGGGAAAAAATTGATAAACCCTGAAAATAAATGAAATGGAATTTTTGCTGTGTTCATGTTTTTTCCCCTCACAAATTAATCTCATGATGTCTTTTTGATTGTACATATTTTGTAAATAATAAAAATAATAAATCAGCTGTCCCATAGTAATCTCCCTAGTAGATTCCTATTATGGACAAGCTGAAATTTCACGTCATGCTTGAAATAACAATACTTAAAGGAAAATGTTGAAAATGGGAAAATATTGGTGAATATTCCATATATTGAAATAAAAAAAACTATAAAAGTTGTTACTGAATTAGTCGCTGTACATCTTTGTGTGGCTCCTCAACATACTAAAGTCAGTTCTAAATCTAAAATATACTGCCTTTTTGTTTGCTTTTAGGTTTTTCAAGGCAATTTTGACAATGACACTCACAGAAAGAATGTAATGGATCCACCAATCTATGCAAGATATATCAGGATCCTCCCATGGTCATGGTACGGAAGAATCACTTTAAGAGCTGAATTGTTGGGTTGCACTGAAGAGAACTGAAAAAGTAAAAGTTTTGCAACTCAAAACACAATTTCAGAGATGTACCTTTCAAGGATTAAAAAAAACAAAAAAACTTTTTGAAATCGGGAGAATTTTTTTTTTCATCGAACAAGTGCTTGCTCTCTGGTAGGCTGGTAACTGTTTGCAAGGTAGTCTGGGCCTGCTCTTGAAATGATCCCAACTCTAGCCATTTATCTAACAAATATCTTTATGATAAAAATGTTTTCATTTTCTTCTACATTGTTCACACTGGTTGAAATAAGTTTGGGAAGAGAAGCAGCATCCTATTTTAATGCCCCCTCTTGTTTTTAATCTTTACAAGCAAGGAAATGCAATTATACGAATCTTGTCTCTCAGCTAACAAAGTCATACTCTGAAAAATTGTTTGCATCTTCACATTACACCCTTAGTTAAAAGAAGGGATGTTGCAGCTTTAGCAATACGTTTTCTCTGGGATGACTGCATTATCCTAATTGCTTCCCGTGTGCCTATCAAAATCTTATTAATATTAGCACCTATGATTCTAGAAATCCATTTGATTTTCACCTGCGAAATTACAAATGCTCATTAAGAGCTTTGCTTTCTCATTTCTATTGTGCATGTACTTGAGGCATGTTATTTCTCATGTTTAAATACATTTCCTTCCTTGTGGGCTTAAAAAAAATCAAGGCTGTGCAAAGAGCGGAAATCGTTTTTCTGCATGATGATGAAAATCCAACATAAATACTTATCTTTTCTCTCTTTTCTTTTAACAAAACTGATGTCATCATTGTACGTTAACAAATCAGTCAGAATATACCTTGTTTAGAAAATCTATTTTTTTTTTGAGTTTTTGTTAAAATCGGTTTACAGTGTGGTGATAAAAAGAACTGTTGGTTTATATACACAATATTCAAGTCCATGTTGGTGTCAGTCAAATATTAATTTAATTACATATTTTTTTTATAGGAATAAAAAACAATGGAAAAATTAAGGTTTGGTGTATGAAAACTTATATTGTAATCACTAGTTGTGGATCTGCCTATGTGTTTGTTTCTAAAAAGAGCTGAGAACAGCCTGTGTGATGAATTGTGATAATATAGTGAGTCAATTAAACCATTGGATAGCCTTTAATAAAGAAGTAAAGGTATTATAATGCAGGTACTAACAGTATTCCATGTAATTAGTTCAGATCAGAACTCAAAGGCAAATCACATTTTAGTCCTATATGTATCAAGTATGAAATCCACAGGACTGGTGCTGTTGTTTGTAATGGAGTCACACCTGTGTTGTCCTTACTCATATGGTCTCCACCCTACTCGTACTAACTGCTTCAACATTACATGGAAACTGTCTAGCATTCTCATTTGTTTTAATTGTGCTGCTTTTGAATGCCACGAAATGGCCTATGTCCTGTCCTTCTGTATAACGTTTCTCAAAGGTAAAATGTTCTGTGTGATGTTGCATTCAACCTTGGTGAACAATATTAAAGAGAAAGTCAAACATAGTGACAATGAAATGACACACACTATTTCTCTCACTTTGTATATCTGAATCCACCCCAAATGTGCACTTTAGATCCTTTAATAAATGTTGGTTTGAATGTTTCAGTTTAGAAATAATCAGCCATCTGTACGACAACCCTCAGTGACACCTCAACTGGTGGGGACACTGGGAGTTGTAGCACATTAACAGCTGTAGTGGCAGAGGTTGTTTTTTTTTTTATTAAATGTTAATATTGTATTATTTTGCACACGCTATATGTATGTGCTGTTTTGATCTTGAATAACTAATATGTTGCCATTCTATGTATAATGTACTATGCATTTTACAATTGTCTCTGCTTTATTTCTTTTAGAAGGGGAAAGTCTTCAATCGGTACATCCGTATGAATTTAGTTCTTTGTATTGATGTTTTAAGATCAAGATTGCAAATATTTACAAATTTAAAAATTAAAAAAAAAAAAAGTCCAGGTTTAACGTTTCTCTTTTACCAACAACCAATTATTTTTATACTTTATATAATCAAGATAAATGATCAGATATGTTTTAATAAGAAAACCAGGTCCTTTAAGGTACACCTTGACGTTATATAGAACATTTGTCATACAAACCCATGTACAAATGTAATATCTCAATATCATAATGTATTATACTGGATATTTTGTGTGATTTCTTTAGAAGGCCATCTAAACATTACAACTATTGCACATTAAAATTGATTTATTTTTTTATTCTACCAATAAAAATAACACACTATCTCATTATGACATGACCTCCAGATATTTCCTTTCATGGAACAAATATCTAATAGTATTGCATGTTCCAAAACTCTATTGTTACTACTTTCAACAGGTATGCCCAACAAAACAAGAAGTCTAATAACCATAACGAACAAAAATATTTAGAAATGTTTAGCCCTGCTATTAAGGATGGTACTATGCCTTTTTTCCACATCCATCATTTGGTTGTCGGATTAATTAATTATACATTATATATTTTTCCATGTTGTCATATTTAAGCCCATTTTAGTATAGCATCCTAAGTGGGTATTTCCATAAATCCACGGTGCCATAAATGCATCTACAATATGTCACTCATCATTTTTATCTATTATTTTTGTCTTTGACCCCACCAAGGGTTTACCACTCATCATAGCAGATCTTTACACCTTCCAGTCATGCAGATTTCTCAGAATATCCTCATATGAGAAGATAGACTAGTCATGATGGCTTCTTCATCTGTTCATCTATGAGTTCCTGAATACCTGGGAATCCTTCAGGAACATAGCTGGCATCCTCTACATAAATCTATTAAGGGCTTGTCACAAAAACTGTTTCTAGTTTTATGTTGACTTTCTCTTTCGGTATGACTACTTGAGCTTTGATGATAATTGAACATGCAAATTATAAAGCAAATAGGTTTAAGACATATCAACATGGAAATAATACACAGTGACCTATTGAAATGTTTTGTAAATATCAGACTAATGTAGGTTGATGTAAAGTCAGTATGACCTTGTCAAGTCTTTATGCTTACAATAAACTTTTGAAAAACTAGGATAATTTTTCATATGTTTCAAGTGGCTTTTATTTATTATTTGTGATTGCTGTTCATTACTACATTTAGGTTGATCATTTCACTATATGTTTGACTTTCAGCCACACTAGTCAGCTAGTTACACAGTAATAATTTTTAGGTGCACTTAGAGGAATTATTGACTCCAGCAGAAAAACTAAAGAACAAACAAAAAAAGAGAAGTATGAAGACAGAATTTCCAAGTCTGAGTGAATTCCATTGTGTAAAAGAAGATCTATCCGGAGAATGAGATCATGCACATCCTTCAGAGAGTGATAATCTCAATCTTAGCTCATCATTTCCCAGTGATGCCGTAGATTGATTGTAGATTGTAGTGTAGCAAAGAAGCTTCTTAATATTTTTTTTTCTTGCCATAGGTTCCCTGTTTAGTCTTCAAACTGTACTACAGAATGTCACATCATAAATACTGCATGTGTTATTATTATTATTATTAATAATAATAATAATAATAATAATAATAATATAACACTTTTTTGGACTAGGCAAAACACAAATGATTAAAGTGTCCAGCTAGTGATGATGAGCATGGGTAACACTATGACCTACACAGCAGGGCAGGGCCTTTCCCAAGTAAAAGCTAAGCTATCCCTTAGGAGGTAGTATAACTACAATACACAGGCAACTGTACATGAATTATAGCAAATGGATGCCAGGAGGTTCTTTGTGCAAACAAAAAGGTTTGGTTTATTGTTACAAGAACAATGTCCCCTGGTTTTGCTCACACAGGAGTTGAGAGGATATAGCAGATGTAAAAGCAGTCAGAGATATGAAACAGCAGAATAGTTGCAGATCCCAGGAGTCTTGATAGTCAAGGGTACATCATTTCCACACAAGACAGATGTTACCAGTGTGGGGATTGGGATCAATCAATGTAGAGATCAGACAGTCCTCTGCTAACCTAGGCCCCTTTCACTGTGTTCCCTGCACTAAAGGCAACAACAATGGAAGCCTTGTGGGAAGCTACTCCCTGCTATAAACCCTTGGTGGAGTGACAACTGCTCATGCTGCTAACACTATCTGCCTTACTCTCCTAGAGAATCTATTACCAAACTTCCCTAGGCTGGCTATACCTCATTCATGGGGTTGCCTGGTCCCTAACTCAAGCACCAAAGGTGTCAGATCCCTTTGGGGTATGTGGCTTTACTGGGCCATGGTGTACCCAGGCTTAGTGGGGCAAATCCTGATGGTTAGTACCCCAGCAACCAAAGGGGAAGAGGCCACTCCCTGCACACACTATAAGGCAGTGTGGCAGGAAATAGTTATTACACCCTTTGGCCAATAGCTCTGGTTATGTAAATGGTAACATAGGTTTTTTGCTAGTAACAAGAAAGTTAGGGATTTAACTATATTGGGATATGTAAAACCTATAGGTCCCTACAATAATAATAATAATAATAATAGTAAGTTTTTTTCTGGATGTTGAGCTACAAACCCACTTCTATGCGTCTCTTTGCTATTTCTATTCTGTTGCCAGCTAAACACAGATTTGCTGTTGCAGCCGTCTAGTGGTATCAGTAAAGAAAACACAGTGAGCCCTTAATGTGCCCCACCTCTCAAAACAAATGTAGGTAACAACATCAAAAGAACCACTGAGCTGGTCCCAGCGTCTACAGAAATGACCACCATCTTTTCGAGATGCAAGGAAGAAAAGAGATTGACACTGCTGAGATTAGAAATAGGTAATTAAAAATAGATCAGTAGAACTGAACTATAGCCTTCTACAGAAGCTACAGCATGGTTGCTGCTATTGAAAATCAAAGAATAATTCAGCAATTATTATATTTCAGTATTTTTAGGAATACCAATATGAGCTTGAATTCTATTTTTGTAGATATTCCAATGAAGTTACCAGCTACATTAAAAAGAAATTGGAAATTCGAGATAATAACCAGGAAGTGGTTTCCTTTAGGCCCAAGTCTGCTTGTAATTTGGAGGAAATGAAGACGATAATATGTACAGTTCTTGTCCAAATCTGTATGATTTGCTCAGGATAGAGTAACAAAATGATTTCTCCAGGCAACATCACTGTCATGCATGTCCATTTATTGTTTCCTGTTGAGTGATGGAGTTAGAATTCTGGACATATTGTTTGTTGAAAGGATTAATAAGAGAAGCTTGGCTTTGACTAGTTTTACATTGTGAGATGCATCAGATCTCAAGGGCTGGAATATGCAAATTGATAAGTCACATTTTGCAGGATGTATTAATCATATTGTCATATATAATGTCCTTGCAGTATATCTTTTAACAAGAATGCATGTATACAAACACTGCTGACTATGTGCGCCTCTCACTGTATAGCACACACTTAAATCACCAAACTGTTTCTGTATTTATAAACTGAATACACAGCAGACTTGGGCCAACATTAAAAGGCACTCAAGCAACCCCCCAACTGTAATAAACCACCTTTATTTTGATTTATATGTTGATTTATACAGTATGTTACATCATTCAAGCTGTGTCATCCAGTGAGTAAGTCATCCTAATAGAGCATGGAAGCTAAAAGGACACTTAAAAGCAGGGAATACTTAAGGCAGAATCAGTTTCTGCTATGTCCAAGAAACATCAGAACAAAGGCATAGATAAACTGAATAGCAGCTTCCATAATAAACAAAGGAACATTGTTTTAAAAAACATTAAGTGGGGGTGCAATAAGGCTGTGACCACTAAAATCATACAGACAGATACAAGAGATCCTCTGCACTCAACCCATTAACAATATATTTAAGACATTCTTCGCATGTTGTGCCTTAAGCTACCAAAAATACCTTACCCTTAAAACAAAACAGGAATTGTTTGTCCATATATTGCAATATATTACACTTTCACCTTAAGTTTAACCTGCAACTTACTTCTGCTTTCAAGGTTAATGTTTGGGAGTTTTAACCTTGAAAGCAGCAAGTAAGTTGCAGGTGAAATTTAGTTCCTGTGTTAATTGGATAAAATGTATAATGAAACAATAGAATTCTTAATGAATCATATGAAAGTTGAGTGTAGGACTGCTGTACCGGATATGACTTTGATGTAGTTGAACATTTTAAATATATTGTAATATTTGGACAAACAATCACTGTTTTGTTTGAAGGGTAAGGTGTTTTTTAGTAGCTCAAGGCTAGTGATGGACGAATTTGCCCTGTTTTGCTGAAAAATTCACGGATTTCCAGCAAAATTTACAAAAAGGCGAAAAATGTAATTTTTTGGAACTATTTAATTTTAATATGCACGTGTATTAAAGTCAATGGGTGTCCGAATAATTTCTATGCCCGCCCAAATATTTTTGAACGTGGCGGATTTTTTGCCATTGAATTTCCGCCACAGTTTTGTGGATTTATTAGGCAACGGCAAAACACGTTAATTCGCCTCAAATTCATGTCTGGCAAATTTATTCGCCCATCACTACTCAAGGCACAAAATGTTAAAATGTCCTTAATATAGTATTGATTATGGTTGAGTGTAGAGGACCTCTTGTATTTGTCTATATTAATAGCAGGTTCATAGCAAAACTATTGAAAAGATAATGATAGTAGTAAAGGCTATGAAAATAGTGATGAAACTAGTCTGACACCCCATGTGCATAGGGACTCCGACCAGACCTGCTACGGTGCATTAAGAAAATTACCCATATAGTATAAGCAAAAAAGGGAAAGTTGTGGTAATTATTACATTTTAAACCATTAGGCAGTTGCAGGATGAGCCTGTGACCAAAATATTCAAACAGACAAAGACAAGAGGTCCCCTGAAATCATCCCATTATCAATATATACATAGAGAAGACATTTTGTGGCATTGTAATATGTTTCATTAATACTAAAAACATTTGCAAACAACTTTTGTGAACATTAGCACTATGTTTGTGTCCTTTTTGACCCCAGATCAATGACTTATTCATGTTAGCGACCAAATGGCTTTTGTGAACATGTGCAGTGTATGTAATAACATTCGCAATTGCAAAGGGTTTTTTGCAACAACATATTTAATGAAACCTTTGCTTATGAGCAATGTAATATTTGCCAGAAAATGATTTTACATTGCAAGCAGTGCTAAACATTCGTATAAACACCATTTTTAATATCTATTGTGATTTTTTATTACATTTCCTCTCCTTTAAACATAACAGGGATTTTATGTCCAAATATTGCAATATATTTAAGCTGGCTAACTACATCAAAGTCATCCCCGGTGTAGCCAGTCCCACACAACTTCATCTGATTTATTGAGAATGATATTACCTCATTATACAGTGCTATGAAATAAGTTGGCCAGCGCTACAAAATAAGTTGGCGCTATAGAAATACATGTTAATAATTATACATTTTACACAGGGGCTTTTACCTGCAACTTGCCTTCAAGGTTACAAATGGGTGCAGCTTTATTAACCAGCATTGGGATCACCTGACTGTATAGTATCAGAAGATAGGCAATGTGATTCAGGTTATCCCACCTTTCCATGCTTAGGGGTATACATTTTAATTCCAGTATACATTTTATCTCACATGCACTGTAAATCAAATCCTGCTGTAAATGTTTGCTTAAATTATACATACAGAAAATAAGAAACTGCCTGGATTTCTGCTTTGACACAACAAACATTTCAACTTTATTGTCCAAGTTGGAAATAACCAGAATTTATCAAGTGAATTGTGAACGCTAATAAAAAAGGCTGTAAAGTCCCATTGTTAGTGGAAGATGCCTTCGCAGAAAGTAAAGGAAAATCCAATTTTAATTACATTGTAAAGCACAAGCAAGATTACAGTATACACATTTAGATAATATCAGGGTTTATTGTATGGATGAAGCTGGAAATGAAAATGAACATTAAGAAAATCGCTACTGCTCAAGTCATTTATGTTAAAACTTACAAGTGTTTTCAGTACAGGAGAAATGATAAGTGCTTCTTGTCACAGTCGGAGTTTGAGGCTTTATTGAGGCCAAAGAAAAGAAAAATCTACTCAAATTCATTTTATTTGTTGATATTATTTGTAAGGTGCTTTAGGAAAACAAAGAGCTGTACATTGTGACACAATTACAAATCAGATATAAATAATGGGGCCTTTAAACATTAAAGAAAATAAACTTATTGATGAGGTGATAATATGTTAGTATAGATCTGAAACTACACTTTATTAATTATTCTTAAATAAGTGTAAATCAGATCTTAATAGCTAAACAAAAGATGTGTGAGTGTGTGGAAATGGTCTGTATAACAGGAGAGGGCATTCAGGAAAAATAAAGGAGCATTTATTCATTTTTAATTGCATACAAAATAAATATAGTACAAATAAATAGGAAATGGACATGAATGTCAAATCCAAGTTCAAAAGCAAAGACTATAGGAAAGGAAACTTTGGGCCCAATTCAATACAGCGATAAAAAGGTTTAACACGTGAAAACGCATGGACATGATTCAACTTGAGATGCAATTCAATTTAGAAAAACTTTTCTCATCTTGTCTTGTCCATGAGTGTTCATGAGATAAACCATGAGATCACTTTTTCTCACTGAATTGAATCTGGCCCCTTATACTGTATTATAATGAAACAAAGGTCCATAACTGTAGCAACATTACACCAATTAGTAGGAATGGGAGCTGATATGGGGTTTATTTAAGACCATGAGTCTGTGAATAACAAGAAATGAGGCAAAACCAATGACAATTTATTTTAAAATTCAGAAGAATGATTGCATTATTATCATTAAACACGAAAAGAAAAAAATGCATCAGAAGGGTTGTTCCTTCTACACACCACCACAGTTATTTACATTATGCTAACATTTACTGTGTTTATTAACTGAGGTGTTTCTCTCAGCTGTATAAGGGCAGAGACACATGAAGCGTTTTGGTGAGATTTAGTCGCCTGACAACTAATTGCCTCTTCTTCGGACGACTAATCTCCACGAAAAGCCTTCCCCCCGGCTAGAATCTAAATCGCTGGTAGGATGGCACTCGGAGCAATTCGCAATTCTTTAAATCTCCCCAAATCTCCCCGTGTGTCTCTGCCCTTAGAGTGTCTCCATTGCATTCTTAGTTCTAAATGTAAAACCAATCTTTATCATCCTGTTAAAAAAAACTACCCTACTGGACTCTACAGATGAGCTTCACATGTGTTTCAGGAATAATAGTCACATGAAAAAAACTCTCTGAACCAAATTATTTGCTCAGAACAACTTATTGGACATTAGGAAATAGACATCCCAATCAACTTTATGTTTATGGCCCAGATTTGTCAAGCAATTTAGTACAGGTATGGGACCTGTTATCCAGAATGCTTGGGACCTTGAATTTTCTGGATAACTGATGTTCCTTAATTTGGATCTTCATACCATAAATCTACTAGAAAATCATGTTAACATTAAATAAGCCCAATGATTCCAATAAGTATTAATGATATCTTAGTTTGTATCAAGTACACAATACTGTTTTATTATTACATAAAAAAGAATATTTTTTTAAAAAATTTGGATTATTTGATCATAATGGAGTCTATGGGTTATGACCTTTCCGTAATCTGGAGCCTCTGGGGCAGATTCACTAAAGCGCGAAGCGTCTAACGCTAGCACTAATTCGCCAGCGTGACGTCATTTCGCAACTTCGCAAATTCACTAACACGGACTCTGGCGAATTTTCGCTAGCGAAGTAGATAGATTTGCGCAACTTCGTACCCTTACACCAGGCAAAGTTGCGCACTAACGAAGGATTGTAACTTCGCAAATTCACTAAGATTAACTTTTTCCACAACGTTAGCACTTACACTAGACGTTTTTTTTCTAAGTCCCAAAAAAACGCCGGCGTATTTTAGCATAGGAGAGTGATAGTCTGAAAAAGATCGATAATATTTTTGGGGGTGTTACCCCTCTTCCCCCCTACATTTCCTAACATATGGCAAATCAACTATACAGGGGGCACATGTAGGGCAATAGGACAACTTTATATAATTTATTAAAGGTTTCCTGGGCTTGTGTAGTGGAATGTAGTGGCTGTAACATATACTTCTATTATAAGATAAATTTCCCGTCGTATGCAAATTAGGCTTCGCTAGCGTAACAGCGATTTGCCTAGTGAAGTAACACTAGCGCAACTACGCTACCGTTCACTGACCTGAGCGTAAATTCGCACTTTAGTGGATTTGCATAGCGCTGGCGAAAATTCGCCTGACGAAGTGCGGTGAACGCTAGCGAAGCCTACGCTGGTGAATTTTCGGATCTTAGTGAATCTGCCCCTATGTGTCAGCACCCCTACATGCACAAGTGAGTATTTCCTGCCTGAGGCACAAGGTTTTTAAATGACTTGCCTGTGTTTACAGACATTAAATACAGGTGTCACCACCAAGAATCAACATCGAGTCTCTCCAAGAATATTGAGTTAATAATGGATGGAGGGCACACCAAATCAATAGAAATTTTAATTAATGGTATACGAGGTGCAAAAACCAAAAGTTAACCCTACATAAGGTAACTACATACACTACAAATTAACAATAGGTTTGCACACTCAAAAAACAAAAGCACAATCAATATGGCAAGAGTGGTATACATAAAAAAATCTTTATTTTATGCAAAAAGGTATAATGAAATATGCAGTTAAACAATCATAATACATATACATCATATAGCAGTATTTTTCAAATATACCACCCCAATAGTTTAGATGAAAACACAAGCAACAACAAGTGGATACACCTACCAAAGGAATGAGAAGGGCCCCAATGTTTCGGCAGCAAGGCCTTTGTCAAGTGATTATTGCTATTAAAAATTAATGTGTCAGCACCCATACATGGACAAGTGAGAATTTAATGTCTGAGGCAGAGTCCTGCGTGGGTCCCGTAACCGTAACCCGGACCCGCAACCCGCATTCTTACCTGCTTGGACCCGCAACCTGACCCACAAATACCTTATCCGCAACCCGGACCCGCGACTTGCTGACCATCGAGAATGAGGAAGTGCTGTCATTGTAAACTGGAAGTGACATCATTGGAAGTAGCCATGATCAGAAAAAAAGGAGTAAAACAGGAAGTGCTGCCATTGTAAACCTGAAGTGACATCATCGGAATTAGGCATGGTCAGAACAAAGACGATATGGAGAAGATCTGCGGCCCGACCCTCAACCCGCAAACCCGCAGAAGCACTGACCTGCTTCTATACCTGCACCAGGAACCTCTACATGCAACCTACAGTGTACCGTAGGATTTTGCGGATAACCTGCGGGTACCTGCGGGTACCTGACCCACTTCAGGACTCTAGCCTGAAGCATAAGGGCTTTAAGTGACTTGCCTATGTTTACAGAGATTAAATACAGGTGTCACCACCAAGAATCAACATCAGGTCTCTCCAAGAATATTTCCCTTATACCTGAAAGTCGAGGATGACCACACCTCTGTGATACGGGAACCACTCTGTATGTCTCCTTCTGGATACCCAAAGTTTACATATTGGCTATCCAAATATTTTTAAGCATGTGTTAGTACAATATTTACTTCTAATAGTGACCTCAGGAGCCTCAACACCTTCCCTTGTGTTCTTACTAGAAATGAACTGCAGAAAAATACAGATCTGGACATTTCAATTGTTCTCATTATTAGGCACTGGACAGTAGAATGCCAGATGAAAAGAAAAGGAAAGATCTTAATGTAATGTTTACTAAGTCTTGTACCATTTATTCTTAATAAGAATAATATTTTAAATAAGTCTCTTTTGTTTCGTTGAAAAAACTGAATGTAAAAACATATGTTAACTAAATTGCTACAGTTCCAGTTTGTTATTTGAAACTTCTAAGTGCTATGATTAAAGACAAAATGATCTGTTCTTCTGCTACAGCTGGATTTGTGCGTTTTATAGAGATTAAGGGAAAATAAAATATGTATTAGTAGATATAATTATGCTTTTTGTTGAAACAAAGTAGGTTATAATAAAGGTAACAAGGATTGCACATAATACATTAAGCAAATAGTGTTTCCTATTAAGTTTAGATTCGTTCAGACATCAAGCAACAAGCAGTGGTTTTTACAGAAGTCATTTACTTAAGTCATATGTGAGAGGTAGACACGTTAAATGCAGCTAAAATCATAAAAGGAGAACTAAAGGGCACCTATGCTTTCTGTACCAGCTCAAGGCAACCACAGCCCTTTAGCAGTAAAGATCTGTATATATATATATATATATATATATATATATATATATATATATATATATATATATACAGTGGTGTGAAAAACTATTTGCCCCCTTCCTGATTTCTTATTCTTTTGCATGTTTGTCACACAAAATGTTTCTGATCATCAAACACATTTAACTATTAGTCAAAGATAACACAAGTAAACACAAGTAAACACAAAATGCAGTTTTTAAATGAGGGTTTTTATTATTTAGGGAGAAAAAAAATCCAAACCTGTGTGAAAAAGTAATTGAACCTAATAACTTGTTGGGCCACCCTTAGCAGCAATAACTGCAATCAAGCGTTTGCGATAACTTGCAACGAGTCTTTTACAGCGCTCTGGAGGAATTTTGGCCCACTCATCTTTGCAGAATTGTTGTAATTCAGATTTATTTGAGGGTTTTCTAGCATGAACCGCCTTTTTAAGGTCATGCCACAACATCTCAATAGGATTCAGGTCAGGACTTTGACTAGGCCACTCCAAAGTCTTCATTTTTTGTTTTTCTTCAGCCATTCAGAGGTGGATTTGCTGGTGTGTTTTGGGTCATTGTCCTGCTGCAGCACCCAAGATCGCTTCAGCTTGAGTTGACGAACAGATGGCCGGACATTCTCCTTCAGGATTTTTTGGTAGACAGTAGAATTCATGGTTCATCTATCACAGCAAGCCTTCCAGGTCCTGAAGCAGCAAAACAACCCCAGACCATCACACTACCACCACCATATTTTACTGTTTTCTGAAATGCTGTGTTACTTTTACACCAGATGTAACGGGACGTGCACCTTCCAAAAAGTTCAACTTTTGTCTCGTCGGTCCACAAGGTATTTTCCCAAAAGTCTTGGCAATCATTGAGATGTTTTTTTTAGCATAATTGAGATGAGCCTTAATGTTCTTTTTGCTTAAAAGTGGTTTGTGCCTTGGAAATCTGCCATGGAGGCCATTTTTGCCCAGTCTCTTTCTTATGGTGGAGTCGTGAACACTGACCTTAATTGAGGCAAGTGAGGCCTGCAGTTCTTTAGATGTTGTCCTGGGGTCTTTTGTGGCCTCTCGGATGAGTTGTCTCTGCGCTCTTGGGGTAATTTTGGTCGGCCGGCCACTCCTGGGAAGGTTCACCACTGTTCCATGTTTTTGCCATTTGTGGATAATGGCTCTCACTGTGGTTCGCTGGAGTCCCAAAGCTTTAGAAATGGCTTTATAACCTTTACCAGACTGATAGATCTCAATTACTTTTGTTCTTAGTTATTTTTAACAAGGGGGGCAATCACTTTTTCACACAGGCCCATGTAGATTTGGAGTTTTTTTTCTCCCTTAATAACGTAAACCTTCATTTAAAAACTGCATTTTGTGTTCAATTATGTTATCTTTGACTAATAGTTAACGGTTTTTGATGAGCAGAAACATTTAAGTGTGACAAACATGCAAAAGAATAAGAAATCAGGAAGGGGGCAAATAGTTTTTCACACCACTGTATAAATCCTTCAAGAAAGTCGCCACACTCACAGGACTTTACCAGTTCTAGGTCTGCTATACTGTTCATGTGAATATCAGGGCAAAGCGCAATTATTACTAAAGAAATAAAATGTTACAGACAGAAAAATATAGAGGAGAGATATATTATTATTGAAAGGTGCGCAGCATGTCAGGTGTTTGCCCTGCCAGGTTTATTTCCATCTGGCCCAGCTCAGGCTGTCATATACCATATACTGTACACCTTCCAAGGGACAAATTCACTAAGTTACGAAAATTCTCTAGCGTTGGGTTCGCTAGCATTCGCCGCACTTCGCCAGGCGAATTTTCGCCAGCAGTACGCAAATTCACTAAAGTAAGAAGTTACGCTCAGGTCGGCGAGCAGTAGCATAGTTGCGCTAGTGTTACTTCGCCAGGCAAAGAGCAGTGACACTAGCGATGCCTAATTTGCATACGGCGGGAACTTTAACTTATAATAGAAGTATATGTTACAGCCACTACATTCCACTACACAAGCCCAGGAAACCTTTAATAAATAAAATAAAGTTGTCCTATTGCCCTACATGTGCCCCCTGTACAGTTGAGTTGCCATATGTTAGGAAATGAAGGGGGGAAGGAGGGTAACCCCCCCAAAAAAAATTATCAATCTTTTTCATACTATCACCCTCTTATGCTAAAATACACCAGCGTTTTTTTGGGACTTAGAAAAAATTTTACATTTTTTTTCAACCTCCTATCTATTGTATTGAACTTCGCCTGGTCTGACCAGGCGAAGTAACGTCTAGCATACAGTGGTAACGTTTAGGAAAATGTTCATCTTAGTGAATTTGCGAAGTTACGACCCTTCGTCAGTGCGCAACTTTGCCTGGCATAAGGGTGCGAAGTTGCGCAAGTCTATATACTAAAGTACGAATTTACGCTCAGGTCGGTGAACGGTAGCATAGTTGTGCTAGTGTTACTTCGCTAGGCAGATCGCTGTTACGCTAGCGAAGCCTAATTTGCATACGGCGGGAAATTTAACTTATAATAGAAGTATATGTTACAGCCACTACATTACACTACACAAGGTAACGTGCTAACGTTGAGGAAAATGTTCATCTTAGTGAATTTGCAAAGTTACGATCCTTCGTTAGTGCGCAACTTCGCCTGGTGTAAGGGTACGAAGTTGCGCAAGTCTATCTACTTCACTAGCGAAAATTCACCAGAGTCCGTGTTAGTGAAATGACGTCACGCAGGCGAATTAGTGCTAGCATTAGACGCTTCGCACTTTAGTGAATCTGCCGCATAGAACCTGTATTTTATCTAATTATTTCTTTTTAAATTTATATGCCGATAACCTGCTTTAGTATTTGTATTTGAAGCATACACTTCTCTGCAACAGACTGGTGCAGATTCATTGTATATTTTACTCCTGCTGCAATCTCATTAAAGATAACAGCATAATAAAACAGCTTTGCTTTCTTAATGTCCCTTTTGCATCAGTATTTTCCAGCGGCAGCAGATCACATTGTGTCCCCGTGTATGACCGCCACTTGTAGCTGTAAAGGCAGGGAGAAGTGCTTCTTATATCTTGTTATTAGAGCAGTATCTAAGCTGTTCACTGTTTAAGGATTCCAAGCAGATGCATATATTTTCAGTGTATCACGAATAGATTAAGCAAGGTGTAAAGTATGTTTTTTCAATATGCATCTATATTATTTCCACTAACTACTTATGTCACACAAAATGACAGCTCACAAAGCCACGTGACTTTGTAGCCTTCTTCACACAGAATAAAGGACTTTCTGGTGAAATTATTGCCTTAGTTCTTTCTAACAAACTGATTCACCCTAATAAAGTCCTGTAATTGACATGTCTGAACTCTTTCCAAAACAATCCAAATAGAAAATCGAGCTTGACAGATTTTATTTTCCTTTTTTTTTTTATAACAGCTCAATCATTGAATAAAATTGAGCAGGTGCTGCTTTGGCTGTAAGGCACAACACAGAAAACATTTCCATATTCTGCCACTTTGTGTGGGTGAAAGTCTTTGGGAACATAAATGTGTGCCGAGACATTACAAAGCAAATGGATTATGCCAGGCAATGGAAACATATAGCATTTTTTTTTTACAGGTTACATCTACATTCGTGGGGTCAAGTGGCAAATGATATTCCTGCGAAGTTGAATACAGCAGATATCTCAAAACACAGGTAGATATAAACATTAGAATGCTGAAATAGAAGTTCTCTGCCAGGAATAATTTCCTCCAACTTCACTGAGATGAAAGTCGAGCCTATTCCGAAACTGCAGTTCACTTTGCAGAGAGGAACAGCTCATGCATTTCATTTGCCAGTTCATTTAAAATTGTAGGGCCTGTTCTTATTGAAATGCTGAATTCTTATAAGCTATTATTTTTATTATACAAATAATGGGATAGTGTGTCTGCGGCACACAGAGATGAAGATATTATATATAGACTTTTAAACATGTAAGACAGAGAGGTCATGGAGAAAATGTAAAGTTTAAAAATATGGCACAATTTTTGCCTGGCATTTTAGTGAAACAACTTACATTTGTGAATACAGGTATGGGACTGTTATCCAAAATGCACAGGACCTGGTGTTTTCTAGATAAGGGTTCTTTTTCTGTAATTTAGGTCTCCATGCCTATAGTCTAAAGAAAATGTATAAATGAATTAAACCCAACAGGATTGGTTTGTCTCCAATAAGCATTCATTATATCTAAAAAGAGAAGGAAAGGCTTTTTCTACTTCAACTTCAACTTCTACACTGCATGTGCAGTAGAGCGATGAGCCGAACTTTAACTAAAAAGCTGATGATTTCATTTTACTGTGCATACGTAAGTCTGCCCTGGAAAATTTGAAGAAAGAAGAAGCTGGAAACCAATCACTTTGTGGTGCTCACTGGAAGAACCCCTGAACCAGTGCAGATTTCTCCTGATAGGAGCACTGACTCGGGCTGTCAGGTAAGTTGATACAATCACTTGGGGGGTGCTTAACCTTTGGCACCCCCAAGTAAAAACACCTTTCCTTTAACTGGGGTCAATTACAAAGTACTGTCTTGTTATTGCAAAGAAAAAGAAAATGATTTTTAAAAATCAGAATTATTTGCTTAAAGGTGTTGTTCACCGTCAAACACTTTTTTCAGTCCAGTTGGTTTGAGATTGTTCACCAGAATAAAGACTTTTTTATTTGTGACCGTTTTTTCAATATTTAAGTTTAAAGTTGCATTTTTCACCAAAGCAGCTCTAGGGGGGTGCCCACTCTTTAACTGTTTTAAATTGATACATTTGATTGATACATTTCTCCCTGAGTTTCATTACAGGCAGCTGTTCGATTTGATACAATAGTTGCTAATATTCCACAGATGCTAATGAAAAATGTATCAACTAATTGTATCAACTAAATGTAGCAAGTTGTAACAGTTCAGATGCTCCTGGATCACTGAGCTGCCAGACTGAGACACAGGAACAGCAACATTAAAATTTAAACGTAACTTTTGGGAAAACTGCAAAAAATAACAGAAGGAAAGCAATTAAAAAGAAGTCTTTGTTTATAGTGAATCACTTTCAAAATGCACAGCTTCATACTGAAAAACATTTATTGTGCAATCACAGCAAAAAATAAGATTACAAACACATCTTTTTTACATCCACAGTGCAGTGTTACCCCTCTGTCTGCCTACCTGTGTTAGCCACTCCCTTCTGACGCATTTTGCGCTATTGGGCGCTTCATCAGAGGAGGTGTCACCTGAGGGTTGAATTCCCCTTTAATAGTAATGTTGGTGGCCACTTTTTCAAACACATGTCCAATGAGCCATAATAAAGACAGAGGAGATCCTCTGCCCTATTGATCTCTGATCCTATTGCCCTAGACATGAGCCCACCCTTAAACAAATATGGCATGCTCCTCAAATTAGTTTTAAAAAATAGTTTACACATAAATCTTTAATAGTTCAGACTGAAGGCTATCCAGCTTTAAAAAAAGAAAAGTTGCCTGCATTTTTACAATTTTAATGCATTTCTGGCATACAGGATATGATGTCACTGACATAAGATTGAGGAGGTCATATATTTGTTTTATCAGTCCTCCTGGTCTGATGTGGCAGAGTAAAATCTGGTAAAATTCACACTATTCTGAATTTGCAGACTAACGCAAATTCACATCACACATCGAAAAGTCACCTGGCAATAGCGTGTGAGAGAACACTAGCAACGGTCTTGCTCGCTGTCAAATGGTCCTCTACACATGTTAGTGAATTGGTGATGTCGCTGTAGATGGCAATGCTGGCGAATTGTCACTAGCCACTTTAGTGAAGCTGTCCCTAGGGCTGCCATAATTGCTTTAGGCATGCATGGATGATTAGAAATTAAATGTTTTCTACATGCTGCTTTTTTTATGCATAACACTTCTAAATAAATTATAGGAAAGGGATCCCTTATAAAAAAAAATCTGAAATATGTCTGGATATACTGTATAGAGCCCTGAAATAATGGAATACTATTGCTTATTGTGTCCTATTTAAACAAAGACTTCATTTTTAGCTGGCTTGTTTTCTGTTCTCTGTAACAATAAGCTGTGATTGATGAATAAATCCATTTTGAAACCAAAATAACTCTATTAGATTCTTTTTATTATTACATTTTCTTTCAGCGGCCTTAAAGAAGAATGCGCCACATTACGGAAAGTTCCCTTATCAAGAAATCCCCATGTATTCTGCATAATAGAGCCCATTATTAATTTACAGTTGATCGTGCATGTTTTATTTGTATCCAGTGTTAAATGAGTGAAGTGGGGAACCTCTACCCACTCTTTCCTAAAACAGCAGTATATAATCAATGGTGAATGTCATACACACTAAGAAATCAATAGAAACACATAAGGCACAGTCAGTAGCTGCCCACATGATTGGCTGATCTATGGCCAACCACCATGAACAGCAACTGATTGTATTTGTATAGAAATGCAACCATTACAAGGGGTATTTCCAGCATGATTTTTTTTATACTTAATTCAGGATACACAATGAATTCGATTTTTTCATTCTACAGTATATAGGTTAATAAAGGATAGTTTTTTTGCTGTAGGAAGGCTTGTGTGATTGGTCATTTGTGGACAACAATACCTAAAACGTTTCTGTCTTTCCTTAAAGAGACACTATACACCCCTTTCCAATATAAGGGCTTGTGCTAAACATACTTTTTGCCTATCTAATATAAGTAATTCTAAAACAACTGGACTTGCTGAGTTATTATTGAAGACGTTTCACTACTCATCCGAGCAGCTTCTTCAGTTGAACTGAAGAAGCTGCTCGGATGAGTAGTGAAACGTCCATGACCTGGATGAATGAAAATCTACATAGTCATACTTTTTGCCTATTGTTTTGATCAAGAAATATGTTTAGTGCTATTTCTGGACTAACCGCGAGGTCCTAGCACCCACCCTCTCAAGTATGAGCGCCTGCTCACCTGCACCGGAGGGCTTGGTAGCTGTGCTCCCCAGTACATTTCAGGACGGTGCTGAATGGCATGCAGGCCCTAATACATAAAACATGGCGAGGCCTATGTGGCCTCGCCACAAATCCTGGCCTGGAATTACCAGTCGGCTGCACTCAACAGCTGAATTGGTGTACTCAAAGGTACCTCCAAATTTTTATTCAATGCTATACAAAAAGTGGAGTGCTCAACCTTTGCCCAAATAACCCTAAGTCGGGTAACAGGTGCTCAAACTGGACGCCTTCAGGTCCAACTTCCATACATAACAAAAAAAACCAGTAGCACACTGTTGAATAGTGAAAAAATAAGTGAATTTGATTTATTCAGCCCATATGCATACAAAAAAAGGGCAACGTTTCGGACTCCACTGAGTCCTTTATCAAGCCTAATATCACAGTGTTATATAGCGTGTAATTAGTGGGATGGGCTTAAAGTCCCACCTCCTCATAGTGACATAAAAAAAAACAAACGAGTCAAAAACGACGCGACGCGCGCCGGAAACAACGCGACGCGCCAAAGTTGACGCAACGCGCGTCAAATGCGTCCCGCGACTCGTTTCGCTAATTTTTCACCAATTCGTGAATTTCTCTGGAAATTCGAGAATTTTTCGGCGAAGCGAATCTCGAGAAATTCGCCCATCACTATACACTAAATAAATAACATGCCTTGCACACTACATGCTGAAATATAATTATTTTATGATTCATGCAGTCAGCTATTATGTCTAATGGACACCATTGCATTGAATAATGTTGTATTTTATCAGTGTATACACTTGATGGCATTTGTATTTTCCCCTCTCTTTTGCCTACTTAACACGACAGAATCCTCTGCCCCTCTAGGACCAAACTCTGCTATTGGGTTAGTTCCCATTTCCTAGAATCTCTGTTTTTATATATTTCATTTACCATTTCCCATTTCGTGAAACTTGAAATCTTTTCTGGTACTAGAGATGTATCCACTAACATATAATGATCTATTTTGTTTCTAAGTTCTATTGCACATTTCACACTCTGCCATCTGCTTCCTCCTACAGAGTATCTTCCCTCCTCATCCCACTCATTTCTTCCATATGTTTTTTCATTGCCAACATATACTTACATTACCTCCCGGTGCCACCTTATGCTTCCCTTCATTGCTTTTCATCATTCCTCCTGTCTGTCCAAATTGCCACCATTTTCATAGATTTACTATTACTATTGATATCAATGCCTTTACAGCATTAGCACCTATAGTATGTCTATATCCTAATGTGAAGCTTAGTAGTAGAGCATTTGAGGCTGAAATTTCCTAAACTGAGCTTTGTCCTAAACTTCTGATTAGTGGACCCCATAGAATTCATTCAACCCTATACAACATTGCCTTCAAAGTCCAAACTACAATACTGTACCATACCAACCCCAATTGGCTTCCAAAATAATGATTAAGATTATGCTATGTGGTTTTTAAATTACCTATCCTCAATACTCCTCTACTATATTTTAGCCCTTCCTTGGTAATGTCAGAATACAATGCCATATTGTGTAATAAGTACATTTCAGTGTTGATAAACTAGCCCCATTTCATCCTTTCCCAATGTGAAACATAATATGTGTGCCAGCATACTACGTACACCAAAGACCATTCACACAAATGACTATATACTCAGTATAGCATGGTATAGTATATTGAATGGCCAAACAAATCTATTTTACTCATTAACACTCTGTATCTGTTATTTTTACATAGTTTAGTAATTCCATCTCCTCAGTGGATCGATAAAGGGTTGGCCAGCCTACTTTAATGTTCTGCACAATGAGGGAATCAAAACATTCTGTCCAAAACCCAACCATCTTGCCGGTATTCCATGGGTACCCACGGGTATCTGACCAAATGTAGGATTCTACTAAGAGCACAATAAAGAATTTTGGCCAAGAGAAAATTAAACAAGGCAAAAATTGACACTTTAGTCAATGTGCCCCCTGAGTTCTCTCTGGATCCTTATTCTTTCTCATATTATTTCATAAATGTGCCACAAACCCAGGCATTAGTTTATTATTTTATAGCTGTCTGTATCATCTTAAAGTTTCAGTAGTCACAGTCATGGATTGAAGATATTTCTGCATGATATAATTCCATATTTTTTTTTACATATAAATCATCTTTACTGAAAGTTACACTTTGCAAAACCCTATGCTCAGTAACCATTTGTAACAAGGTTAAGGGTTCCAGATGGGATTGGTTTTTATGATTTATCTATTCTTAGAATTATAAATACCACTCTGCAATCATTATTTGTAACAAGGTTAAGAGTACCATATGGTCTTGGGAGAAAATTCCACAGGTTTTATTTTGACATTTGTTTTTCACAATTAAAGCTGAACTTTTGCTTATGTTGGATAGTGATCTGACTTGCACAATGACTAAAGTGGCACTGATCATTTAAGCTGAGTTTGTTTTAATTTCATATTCCTGGACAAGAAGATTTCAAACAAAGGGTTTTACAGGTGCTGCTACTGACTTCGAGACCCAACTCACCCATGAAATTTGCTGCCTGCCTATAAAAGGGAAACCAGGCACAACCCATCTTTCTAAGCATCCTAAGGACCATGAAGTTAGCATTGTGACCATAGCAATTGCTTAATGTTTATAAAACTGGCATTTATGAAACACTCCAATGTGGTCTTCTGGCTTCTTACCTTTAGAATTCCATCCCTTTTTTCCCATAGGGAACAGTCGTAAAAAAAAGTCTCAGTCCTTTCATAATGAAACCTATGTCCTACCGTTTGGAGCACTAGGATATTATCTAGTTCAGCCTTGGCACTTAAGGGTCAGTGCCCAAACTTGTGTGCACATTTCTCTTCACAATTGTGTCTGTATGCTATCCATCCACTTAGTGTACACATAAGCTCAAGAGTGCAGGGCCGTCCTTATGCTATCTTGCTTTCTTTCCTAGAGAGATTCAGGCCCGCCATGGGGGGGGGACAGGGGGGACAAGTGTCCCGGACCCGGTGCTGAAGGGGGGCCCCCCTTACAAGCGCAGAAGCGCGCGCTCGTATCGAAGTCTAGATGCGGAAGTGCCGAAGTCCTAAAGAGATGGAAAGACCTGAAATCCTGAAAGGAGCCGACACTGAAGTCCTGAATCGGCGAAAAGAACCGAAGTCATGAAAACAGCTGGTTTTTAACTTGTAAGGGGGTCCTGGTGCCAAGGTTTTTTTTAACTTATAGGGGGCCCTGGTCACCAATAATTTTTTTTAACTTGTCAGGGGGCCCTGACCACCAATTTAAAAAAAAACTTTTATGGGGGGGCCATGGCACCAATGCTTTTATTTTTTAAAAAACTTTTATGGGGGGGCCCTGGTGCCAATTTTTATACTTATAAGGGAGCCCTGGGGGGGTTACTTTTTTAGGGCCCCAACGATTTTGTTGTGCGGGCCCCGTGATTTCTAATGGCAGCCCTGGAGAGATTACAACCAAACTAATCTGCACTAGCTAGTCCTAGTTCACAGGGTTTTATAGTCCCCAATTTGAATCGCTTAGAGGTCCCTTTAGGGCATTTGGCTTACTGGGGCCTTGGTGATCCCAGGCTCAATGAAACAACTAGCTTCTAGGACACCAGCAGCCAAAGAGGAAGAGGTCACTCCCTACACACATTATAAGGCAGTGTAGCAGGAATTGGTCATTACACCCTCTGGCCAATAACTAGTGGACATGTAAATACATTTCTTTTGCCTAGCAACTAAGGATTGGGGCAAATTCACTAAAGCAAGAAGCGTCTAACGCTAGAGCTAATTCGCCAGCATGACGTCAATTCACAACTTTGAGAATTTACTAAGTCAGACTCTGGTGAAAATTCGCTAGCGAAGCAGATAGACTAGCGCAACTGACGAAGGGATGTACTACGCTAATTCACTAAGATGACCATTTTACTGAACGTTACCTCTTGCGCTAGACTTTACTTCGCTAGGGTCAGACCTGGCGAAGTTCAATACAATAGATAGGAGATTGAAAAAAAGTCCCAAAAAATGCTGGCATCTTTTACTTTTTGTAGGGTGATAGTCTGAAAAATAGCGAAAATGTTTTGGGGGTTACCATCCTTCCCCCCTACATTTCCTAACATATGGCAACTCAACTATACAGGGGGCACATGTTTAGGGCAATAGGATAACTTTATTTTATTTATTAAAGGTTTCCTGGGCTTGTGTAGTGTAATGTAGTGGTTGTAACATATATCTCTATTATACATTTAAGTTTGCGCCATATGCAAATTAGGCATTGGTAGCGTAAATGCGCTTTGCCTGGTGAAATAACGGTAGCGCAACTTCGCTACCACAACCCACCCTGAGAGCAAATACGCATTTTAGTGAATTTGCATAGAGCTGGCAAAAATTCACCTGGCGAAGTGCGGCGAATGCCGGTGAAGCTGTCGCTAGCTCATTTTCGCGCTTTAGTAAATTTGCCCCTATAGGTGCTGTAAAACCCAATAGGTCCCTACAGATACACAGTAGATAACAGATACGTTCTGAAGAATCTCATTGTATATAACAGAGCTTATCTGTTATCTGCTGTATATTCTGTCTTTTCTCCTTTTTCAGCTTTGAATGGCTGCCTCCATGGCTTCACAGAAGCTTGTTTATATAAACCATAATTAAGTTTCTGAAACAAACACACCAGTTTTACCAGTGCAGGGCAACAGTACATTATTTTATTTATTATTTTACGTTTGGTGTTAACGTTCCTTTAACCTCTGTATATTTTACTTATTTTTTACAATGCTTTTTATCATTTAATTGATCAAACAAACAATAAATACATCTATATGCATCTATACAATCTGTATTGCAACACCTAGGGGGCTATATATCAGACTCAAAAATTTCTCACTATTTTGTTTAAACCAATATGACCAAATTTCCCCTGTCTTTTTCACCTAATTGATCATTACATTTTCACCGAAAAATTCTAGTGAAAGAAAAGACAAAAAAAAATCTAAATCGTATGATTTTTTATGATTTGACACCCCAAAACTCCTACTATTTAGATTATCATACAAAGAGGAATAATGGTGTGTGATTCACTTCCTTAATAAAGGAATTATGCAGATTTAAATTGCCTGCCTGGATTCATCCTGCAACCTTTATTCCTCTTTGTACAATTACTTTGGGCAGTCAACACAGGATACCCCCGGGATGAACAATACCTGTTTCTAACAAGTGAGCTACAGTATAATCTTCTTATTTAGATTATCAACCAAATCCACAAAATGTAATTATTGCACAAAACCCAGAGCTGGTGATGGGCGAATTTACGCCGTTTCGCTTCGCCAAAAAAAAAAAAAAAAAATTTGCGAAGTGGAGTTTAGTAAATAACCTCCTAACTGTCAGAATTCAATTTCCCTCTCAAAGGCCCTTTAGTGATTCTGTATAGAGCAAACCAGTGTAAATACCTGAGAGAAACCATGTAAGGGATCTGTAAGGGGGATTTAGCAAATATAGAATGTCCTTGGGTAGTGAGCACTAACGTGACTATAGAGGAAGCAGACCCCACAGGTGTTTTTCAATCGAATTTAAATTGTTCGAATCATTTGTTTGAATTGTTTGATTTGAACGATTTCCTCCAAAAAAAGAGATTTTTCAAAAATTTCATAAACACTCCTTAAAGGTTATAGGAGGTCCCCATGGGCTAAAACAGCAATTTGGCAAGTTTAATATGGGGAAGGGTTGAATTCGAATTTTTTAAAGAGAAAGCACTTTGATTTTCAAATGGTCGAATTTTTTAATTCTAATCAAATTTTTTCAATTCAAATCGAATTTTGGCCTATTCAGTAGTCGAAGTACCCAAAAATTACTTCGAATTTTCACTTCGACCCTTGATAAATCTGCCCCTTAGTTAAATGAGATAAAGTTGACTCAAAATTTACTTTCCCAATATACTTTTGTGAAGTTTTCATGAAATAAAAAGACCAACCCAAGGCCTGCATGGAGTTCTCACTGGCTAATTTAAATTCAAATTCATTCAAATTTTTCCTCACAAATCTTTTTATATTTGTAAGGATTCTTTAAAGTAAAAAAAAATCAGGATTTATAAAATAACTACTTACTAACATTCACTCAAATTTCTAAAAAAATAAGTTTTTTCTGTATTTCTTTAAAACTAAAAAAAAATTGAAAACGAAAAATGCTAATACAAAACTGTGTTACGTAAAAGCAATGATTCTGTTGAATCATTTTGATTAATTTGGACTTTAAGATTTTTTTATGATAGTAATTATTCTAAAAACAAAATTTTTTAGAGGTTTTTGTATTTTTAGTGCATCATTCAGCATTTTTCTTTGTGCATACTTTTTATATACAGATATAACTTTCATGACGTTTTCATGGCTTTTGAGAAATAGAGTTTAATCGCAGTTTCAAAAACCTTTAAAACTACTAAAATTCAACATTTAATAAATAGCCCTCTAAGAGTAAAAGACCAAAAAAAACTATAATACAAAAAATTGCCTAGTAAAAGCTGGCGAGATCCTTTAGAAGTCACTGATGGTGGACCATATTGGACCATTTTTATCAATTCTGACTTTTATAGGATTTCTGATTTTTTTCACTAGTAATTGTCTGAATAACTGGAATTTTTTGAAGTTTTCATATTCTTTAGTTTATTGTGTAGAAATTTGTTTTGTGCTTATCAGATTCTGATTCCTTAATAAATTACATGCCCTGATTTTATAGAAAGTATGTTAATTTGTGGTTTCTAAAACCTCTAATACCATTAAAATGACACTGTTGATAAATGATCCACTCAAAGTCATATTATCGGCCTCAGGGCTGGATTTCCTGTGCAGGCGCCCACACTTACATCCAGTGCACATGCACTGGAGCACTGGGAAGCTGCACATTCCCAATCCTCCTCAGAAAGTGGCTGGGCAGCATACTGCCCCTAATATTTTGCTGCCCTGGGCCTGGGCATTTGTTTCCTCACCACAAATCCGGGCCTAGTCAGTCTGCAGTGTAACTTCATTTGACACAAGCAGACACAGTTGCATGGCCTTAGCAAACACCACTATCAGGGGGCCTCAATTATTTACCACAATTGTAACCTAGGCCTTCAAAACACCCTTCCCATGCATGAGCATTCCCCTGGTTTGCATTGGCCATTCTCAGGGCTGCCATTAGAAATCCTGGGGCCCCATATATCAACATATTCTGGGCCCGCTCTACCCAAGCCACCAAGTCCCACCCAAGCCCCCAAATCCCACCCCACACCACACAAAAAAGGCCACACAGACATTATCTCTAAAAATGGTAAACCCCACACACAAAAGTTATAAAAATTAATTCATGGTCAGGGGCCCCTAATAAATATATAAAAAAAAAACATAGGCACCAGGGCCCCCCTACAATAAAAAAAATTGGTGATTAGGGAACCCTTATAAGTAAAAAAACAAAAACATTGGTTACAAGGTCCCCATAAAAGTTTTTTTTTTAAATCATTGGTGTTCAAAACCCCCCTACATTGCCAGGGCCTCCTATAAAAGTGTTTTAAAAAACATTGGTGGCAGGGGCCTATAGAGTATTAAATTAATACATTGGTGGCCAGGGGTTTAATAAAATAATAAAAAAAAACATTGGTGTTCAGTAGAACTGAACTTGTGGTTTTGTGTCTTTAGCTTTGGGTTTTTCATGACTTTGTGACTTCAACTTCAGCTCCTTTCATGGCTTCAGGTATTTTGCAGCTTCAGGACTTCAACTTTTGCTCCTTTTGTGTCTTCAGGTCGTTTTGCAGCTTCAGGACTCTTTGGCTCCTTTCGTGGCTTCAGGTCTTTTCACGCCTTCAGGACTTCAACTTCAGGTCTTTTTGTGGCTTCAGCTCCATTTGCGGCTTCGGGACTTTGGCTCTTCGGGACTGACGACTTTGATGCTTTCAAGGGGGGCCTGCCTATTTCGAAAAGTGGCGCACAGCCCCCTCTTTAGACCTGGGCCCAATACACAGTATCCCCTTTGCATTTCTGATGGAGGCCATGGCAACTCTGCAGTCATGTCAAAACTCCACCCATAATATAGTCGAACCTCACCCATTCCCCTAATCCACATACACCTTTTCCCACCTACAAATTGCTTCTTACAGATCTTAGAGGCTTTCCTCATGAGTGATCAAGTTAAGTATATAAAGTATTTTCAACATTAACCAAAAATGTTGCTCCTTTCATAGGTTTCAGATTGTAGAAAAAAATAAATGGATTAAATCAAAATTATATTTGCATCATTGTGCTAAGCACTACCCCTTGAGAAATTGTATGTTTCCTTTCTAGATTATAGTTGGACAACTGTATTGAATTTACAAGCAAAAGTCAAATCACTAGTAATGATCGAATTTATTCACCAAGCATGGACATTTTTATTAAAATTTGAGCAGAAAATTCTTATGTACATAATGCACAGTTAAAATTAAAACAGTGTCCCCTTAATAATAATCTGTTGTTGCTATAATAATTTCTGTGATGAAGCTTCTGAAGTTGCAATGAATCATTTTGGTACTTACAGATCTGTCAGTGCATATAAGAACTCTCAACGCTTCACTTTCATTTTTTTCCTTTTATCCTAAAGAAAATCTTCTGACGCTGCAATTAGATCTTTGATAGCATAGTACCAGGGTTGGCTTTCTAAACAAGCAAAATGGTATGTAGGTTTGGTGTTTTACCACCTATTATTTCTAAGTTAAACATGAAACCTTTCTGCAATCAACTCTTACTTCTCATGTTTGTTTCTCTTTGGTGCAGCATTCCCAACACTGAGGAGACATTCTCCTCTGCTAAATAGCGTTTCAGTTCCATGTGCCATGCTCACATTCCGAAAATACCTCTAAGCTTCTGAGAACAGATTACAGGAACACCAAGTTTGGATAGGAAAATCTATCATGTGGCTTTGAAAAACCCCTATTTGCACCTGAAATCACAATGGGTCTTGTATGTCCTGCAGCTACAGAAGGTGTAGTATGGCTTGAGAACAAATATGCAGTATACTGGTTTTAACTAATTTTTATGGGAGTTGCACATAATGAGTCAATCTGGTCAAACTATGGCTATGTTATCTGAACTATAACAAATTCTATATACATTTCCTTAAAGGAGAACTAAGTCATTTTGACAGATCCAGGCCCCGTCCAGAAGTCTCCCTAGCCCCCTTTCTAACCAGACCACTAGGGAGCCTCACAGCTCTACCTGACTACTAGCTGTACCTGACTAATATATGCAAAGTATTGCAGCAGGGTTGTTGGAAATGGGGACCTCTCCTTTGTGATCACTGACTATGTGGAGTTGATGCCAGGTCCAGATCCGCTACAACTGACTCTGGTCCTGTGACAAGCACAAAGAGAAGAGAACCTGAAGTGAATGGAGATGGAGATGAATTCTTGCAGATAGACATTTGGAGCATTTTTTCATCTTTTCACAAATTTTCGGTGAAGCAAAATGGGTCAGCTTTTCCTATCACTAGTGCCCATATGTGATATGAGTAATACAGTTATAGAATCTTGTTATCCAGAAAGGTTTGGCATCTGGAGCTTTCTGGATAAAGGATCTTTCTGTAATTTGACACACCATGCCTTAGGTGTGCTAAAATCATTTAAATATGAAATAAGCCTAATGGAGCTGTTTTGTCACAAATATGGATTCATGTGACTCAGTTACTACCAAGTACAATGTAATGTTTTATTAACACAAACAAAAACAATATTGTTTTTAAAAATTAGACTTAATTTGCTTAAAATGGGAGATGGTCTTCCTGTAATTCAGAAATTTCTGGATATTAGGTTTCCAGATAAGGGATCCCATGTATCTAAAGATGAACAAAATAGTAAGCATGAGGGAAACCATCAAATTTTAATCCAGTAATAAACTGTAAGATTCATGAAGGAAATGTGTTATTTCAGGGCTGTTGTTTACAAATTTGCCCTATGGGTAAAACAATGCATCAGTTCCTATAAATGTTCATTTTGTATAAATCAATTCACTGTAAAATCCAAACCTTTACAGTCTGGTTATATTCCTGCAGTTTTTCCTGAAAGCCCCTTGTTGAGCTATTTGCTTCATTTTTTCCCTTCCTTCCATCCTGGAAAGAAATAGATGAAAGAAATGTTTTGGCTGAACTATGGTTCTTTCTCTATCCAAGTGCTTGTGTTGCTAGATAAATCATCAAACAATCTGCAATCCCCAAAACAAGATTAGACTAGTGCGTCATACACAAACAGATAGACAAAATCCACCTAATGCAGGACTGGAGGCTGGGGATGCACAGCAGTGGTGATGGGCGAATCTATCCCATTTCGGTGAAATTCGCGAATTGGCGAAAAATTAGCAAAACTAGTTGCGTCACGTTTTTGACGCAGGTCTCGTTTTTTGACGCCAGTGAATTTTTAAATACAAAAAAAGGGGTTGTGGGTGCACTCCTAAGGCCATATAAAAATATAATTAAGTACAATAATCCCCTGTCTAAATATTCCAATGAATTTGCAAGTGCATATATTTAAAAAGGAAAAACAGGGTTTTTTGTTACAAAGTTATGATCATAAAGTTGATAAGCCACCATACCACGTCAAGGTAAACCCAACACGGTGGTCCCTAACTTGTTTACCTTTGGTTGAAATATAAACGGTCAAATACCGGTCTGCTTAACAGCATTACTTGGAGTATAATTCTCCTAAGACTTGGTTTCAATCTGTGGGCTAGATCCTCCCCAGCCACCTGCTTATGCAGCTTTTAAGGGAGAGGCTGCCAAACCAACGCCCATTTTTGAAAAAAGTGAGATGAAAAGATTATAAAGGCAAAGTAAAGTTGTATATATATATATATATATATAGGTGCACACTTGTGTGTATATTGTGTGGATATAAATGTGAGTGCAGGTTTAAGTGTAAAAGTGTGGAAGATGAAAAGAAAAAAAGGGAATAGATATAAAGTGTGATAGCTGTACTGTGTGTGTTAGTGTGGAAGTGTTGTTTAGGGACAGGTGCAGCAAGTAAAAAAAGTGGAAAAGGTGTTTTACGGGCGTTGGTACTCACATTTATATCCACACAATACACACACAAGTGTGCACCTATATATATATATATATATACAACTTTACTTTGCCATTATAGTCTTTTCATCTCACTTTTTTCAAAAATGGGCGTTGGTTTGGCAGCCTCTCCCTTAAAAGCTGCATAAGCAGGTGGCTGGGGAGGATCTAGCCCACAGATTGAAACCAAGTCTTAGGAGAATTATACTCCAAGTAATGCTGTTAAGCAGACCGGTATTTGACCGTTTATATTTCAACCAAAGGTAAACAAGTTAGGGACCACCGTGTGGGGTTTACCTTGACGTGGTATGGTGGCTTATCAACTTTATGATCATAACTTTGTAACAAAAAACCCTGTTTTTCCTTTTTAAATATATGCACTTGCAAATTCATTGGAATATTTAGACAGGGGATTATTGTACTTAATTATATTTTTATATGGCCTTAGGAGTGCACCCACAACCCCTTTTTTTGCCAGTGAATTTTTGGCAGGCAAATTTTTGCTGGCGATTCGTGAATTGCAGGAATTTGCCGCGAATTTGTGCCTGGCGAATAAATTCGCCCATCACTACACAGCAGTACAGTATATGGCAAACTCATATTTTACATTCATGCATTCTAAGGGGTAAATTTATCAAAGAGTGAAGTGAAGAGTGAAGTTCCGCCACTAGAGTGAAATTCTGCCACTCTCCATTCATTTCTATGGGATTTTGAAAGGTGTATTTATCAAAGGGTGAACTTTCACTTCACCCAATGATAAATACGCCTTTCAAAATCCCACAGAAATGAATTGAGAGCTGCGGAATTTCACTATAGTGGTGGAACTTCACTCTTTGATAAATTTACCCCTAGATATTCTCTAGCTCCCACCCTTTCCAGCTATAAGCAGGTGATCCCAGTGGTGGTCAATAAAAGGACAACCAAGTTTGTGAGTTTTCAAACTGAAAGTAGCAACTAAGTTGCAGGTAAAACCTAGTCCCTGTGTAAAATGTTTAATGAAGCAATGAAATTCTTAATGAATCAGATGAAAGTTGAGAGTAGGACTGGTCAGACCATTGATGACTTTGATGTAGTTGGCCATCTTAAATATATTGCAATATATGGACAAGCAAATCCCTGTTTTGTTTTGTTTAAAGGGCAAGGCATGTTTTAGTAGCTTATGGCACAAAATGTCTCAAACATATTGATATTGGGTTGCAGAGAACCTCTTGTATTTGTCTATATGTATGTTGTGGTTACAGCCTCATTGTATCCCTGCTTAATGGTTTTAAAAATTAATGGTGAGCACAACTTTCCCTTGTTTGTTCCCAGGTCTGATATTTAGGGGGTTATTTGCTAAAGTCCGGTCGGGCTTTTTTGTGCAGAACTTTTGGGATTTATTAAAGTCTGATGCTGCAAAAAGTCTGAATCTGAAAATTTGTTTTCTCATACCTGCCAAGGTTGTATATAAATCAAAGTGAGAGGTACCTATCCTATTTAGAAGTTTATGTGGTCTGTGCTGGGATTATCCCCAAAATTTGAATATATTGGGCTTTTTGGGCAAATGTCCCTAAAATGCTGTCTTTAAATAATCTGTCATTTAAATAATCAGAAAAATTTGAATTTTAGTAAATAACCCTCTCCATCTTACAAAATTGTCAAGGTGCCTTTACATTGACCAACCGTTGACCAACCCTGTATCAGGCCATTTGGCTCATAAGCCTAAAGAATGATTACATGTAAATGCCCACAATCTTTTCTTTCATTCATCTTAGCCAATAACCAAAATAATAACATGGCAGACAAAGAAGTAAGCTAAGCAAATACAGCAAACATATAGGGGCAGATTCACTAAAGTGCGAATTGTCTAACACTAGTGCTAATTCGCCAGCGTGACGTCATTTTCGCAACTTCACAAATTCACTAACACGGACTCTGGTGAATTTTCGCTAGCGAAGTAGATAGACTTGTGCAACTTTGCACCCTTACGCCAGGCGAAGTTGAGCACTGACGAAGGATCGTAACTTCGCAAATTCACTAAGATGAACATTTTCCTCAACATTAGCATTTACGCTAGACGTTACTTCGCCTGGTCAGACCAAACGAAGTTCAATATAATAGATAGGAGGTTGAAAAAATTTTTTAAAATTTTTCCCAAAAAAAGTCCCAAAAAAACACTGGCGTATTTTTGCATAGGAGGGTGATAGTCTGAAAAAATTGATAATATTTTTGGGGGTGTTACCCTTCTTCCCCCATACATTTCCTAACTTATGGCAACACAGCTATACAGGGGGCACATGTAGGGCAATAGGACAACTTTATATAATTTATTAAAGGTTTCCTGGGCTTGTGTAGTGGAATGTAGTGGCTGTAACATATACTTCTATTATAACTTAAAGTTCCTGCCGTATGCAAATTAGGCTTCGCTTGCGTAACTGCGTTCTGCCTAGCGAAGTAACACTAGCGCAACTACGCTACCGTTCACCGACCTGAGCATAGCGCTGGCGAAAATTCGTCTGGCGAAGTGCGATGAACGCTAGCGAAGCCTACGCTGGCGAATTTTCGGATCGAAGTGAATCTGCCCCATAGTTGGGCAGTATGGTCAAAGCCAGCCAATATTGGTTATGTATGACCACCATATTAAGACAAAAAAACCTAATGAGCAGTTTTTGAATAAAAGCATATGGAAGTAAAGGAATGGTATGAGCAAGTATGTGTGACCCTGCTGAAATCATCCTGGATGTTTCACAATGGATTGGTGTTTGGCATCTGTAGTACAATTTATTTCCATTACATTGATTTTATGCAGCATTTATTCTGGCTACTCACTCCAGGACAGGGGTTACAGTGGCTGATGTTGCTCAGTATGGGCCTACCCTACAAAACTTGAGGTGACAGTAACAATATCCAGGGGTACTGTATGTCAACAAGCACAAATGGGTCCATCAAGCCACACTAGGGATCATGTTCTTGATTACTCTTTCTTGTGCTCCATGTACATGAAGATAATTCTATGCTGGAGTTATTCAAGTTCCTTTAAATTAGAACTAAACCCTAACAACGAATAAAAATGGCATGTTTTATTTACTGAATTTATTGCCTCAGTGGTCTCTGAGGAGCTGTTGAGAAGCTAACAAGCTAAGCTTAGAGGTTGTTGCAAATTATCAAGCAGAAAATTAGGTAAGTCTGTAATAAAAACTGTTGCTATGGGGCAGAATATTATATGCTGACGCTAGCTGCACTGGTTTCTGTGCTTTCATGTAGTAATTATCTTAATTGATTACTAACCAGCCTTATATTGTGATATTTATATTCTGTGTGTACTGTATAATTTGAATCGGTTCTTAAGCTCAGAAACAGATAGCAGCACAGAGCATGTGAATCAGTGAATCAGCAGAAAAGAAGATGGGGAGCTACTGGGGCATCTACTGGGGAGACACAGATCTTTACTGCTAAATGGCTGTGGTTGACTTGGGCAAGTACATAAGCCCAAAACATAATGTACAACAATTCTAGCTACTTATTTAGTTAAACTTTCCTAGTCCTTTAACCTAAGGTGGTCATACTCTTAAGGTTAAACTCATATTTATCAGCAATCCCCCAAATCCTGGTTGAATGGTGCTCAACTAGAGGATCAACTTTGCTTTAACTTTTGGCCAAATATGTCCTAATGCCTATAGTATATAAATATGTATGAGTGTAGAGAATCTCTTTTCTGTCTCCTTCCCTTACTCACAGTGACACTGTGTAATATTAAAACAACAATGATGGACCCAACCAGATGCCAACCCTTATTTTTCAGCCAAAGATGAAATAAGTGAGTAGACTGAGGGGCCATGCACTGAGCATCCTAAACCCAAAGCACTAGTCAGTAGAGGCATTTTATATGTTAATAAACTCATCTTCCCTACACAACCATTATCCTATAACATAAATAAATATACACTCTGCAATAAGCATGTAACTGCCTCTAAATCTTTTCTTAGACTGACCCACAACTACTTGCTTTGGGGGGATGGGGTGGATCTGCCCTAATCCCTGCCTTAATATTAAGAGTTATTGCATCATTTCAATTAATTTAACAAAAGAATTTTATCAAGGTAAAAAATACAGGTTTTGCTTTAGTGTGTCCCTTTCCAAAAAAACCCAAAGGTGCATTAAAAAATAAATTAATGGCAGGAAGCTGAAAAGCAAATAGTGACAAATGATGTCATTCTTTACTGTTTATTTGCATCTAGAGACTAGTTCTGAATTATATGACGATATTCTGAACATGAAATGAGAAACGGTTTTTGGAAGGGTGTGGAAACACAACTCTTTTTTTTATATTGGAGTTATAAATTTGATATTCTTGTCACTGCCAGAGGGTCTGTATGAAAGAGTGGCACTATCTCCAAGAATCTGTCTCAGCAATAGGAGATAATCCATCTTGTGAAGCTGAAGGAAATAGAAATAATAATCCTGTAATGGAACTTCTTATCTTGCACTGTTGATATCATATAGGCTTAATGGAGCAGATAGCACCTGCTTTATCTTGCCATTACTTTATACTAAATGTGCTGAATAGGCCTAGATGCAAACATTCTTTCTCTGTAATCAATAGCTTTGCATTGTTTTGGGTTGTTTGAATATAATAGTTCCTTTTAACTTTGTAGAATAGTTTTTTTTTTTATAGTGTTTCCACCCCCCCCCCTTTTTAGGCACCAAATTACCCCCATGAAAAAGTCTAATTAGTATTTTACATAAGTATATGTGTGCTCTGTGAAGCAGAACAGATTTTTTTTATACAATTAATTACATTTCTGACGCAACTGTAGAAATACCTTTAAAAATACCTTCAGGGCATGGACATACATGCGGATCGTAGCAGCGTTTTCAGCGTGGTTTGTGCTGTGGTTTTCAGCAAGGTTCTTGCCGTGGTTATCAAAAATACCCTTTTATTCACTGGCAAAAAAACACCTAGCTGCATTCTCAGCAATTATGAATTTTGGCTGACATTAGCCTTAGGCCAGTGGTTGTTGGACTGTTATATTTCAAGTTCCCCTTTAAGGTCAACACTTTTTATGAAAACAATGTTAGAAATATAGAGTGTACAGCTATAGTTCCAAGGGCAAATACAACAAATTTCACTTCAACCTGGGCCTTTAGGTGTTATATAGGACAATAAATATATATTCTTCACACATTTCACCATAAATGGCCTTAAAACTGAGCCTGCCCTGCAACTTTGTGCCCCTCCAGTGCCATATTTTGGGAGCCACTATCCTAAGCTTATATCACATGTCACATTATCTATGCCAGCAGGAAAACATGGTTTGAAATACAATACAACAGTGTATGTAGGCAGAATGTGAATTTCAAGTGCCAGCTTTATCAGTCCGCAATCTGCCCAATGTGGAATGACAGGTGGTTACCATTAACTCAATAGCTGCCTGCATATGCTGCTTTGGCATTTTCCCTGCCACAATTATAGCCTTAAGGAAATCACCATTCAGATAAACAGAATAACCTAGTGTCTTGTGAGACACACTCTCAACTACAAACGTCTCTTGTCCAGTCCTACACTCAACTTTTATCTGATTCATTAAGAATTCAATTGTTTCATTATATATTTTAAAAAGGGACTAAGTTTTACCTGCAACTTACTCACTACTTGCACAGTAAAACTTAGTTGCCCTTTTATTAGCCATCTGTGGGATCATCTGACTATCATTGGGAGGGGTGGGAGCTACAACAAGGAACTAGCCACTGTTCCTATATGAACTATATGCACCCCCCCCTTAATGTTTTTAAAAATTAGTGGTGAGCACAACTTTCCCTTGTTGGCTATAAATGGTGTCATTGTTTAAGCAGCTTCTTTCTGATGGCAAAATACTGGCACTGGAGAGCTGTTATCTCTGAAAGTCTGATAATACAGATAGGACAAGTGCAGTACAAACAATCTGACAACATTTTTGGCTGCGTGATATATAAATAGATATTGATAATGATGGCCCACTACAAAGGCTGGATTTTCTGTAGCTGGTGTGGGAAACAGGAATTTTGAATAATCAGCTTCTTTTCCAGTCCTATTGTTTTTGTTCTGGTGGGAAATATCATAGCAATTTTATTTGAGCATGTTATGAAAAGACATGAGGAGCTGACATTATTTCAATACCTGTGTTTATTGCTGATACAAATGCAAATGGAATGACTCTGCAGTCATCAGCTCTTAGCAATGAATTTTGTGGTGCAGCTTTACAAAAATAAATCGTAGCTATCAGGGAAAATTATTTCTAAATACAAATTTAGGGTATGCTAATATTAGTAAGTTACAAAAATGAGAATAGCAAAAGAATATAGTGTATAACTCTTTTCTGCCCCATCAATATTACAGCCTACAAGGCAGAGTGTTTTCTCTTACTAAAAAGGGATAAAATGGCATTCCAGTAAGATAAGGAATTCTCAAAATTGTCACAGAGATAAAAAGTCCCATTCTGCTTTATACTAAATATGAATATCAGGTGTGTGCTGAACAATTTAATGCATAGTATTACCACAGTATTTGACATGCAGACACCCCAAAATGAAATGATTGTATTTGAATTTTTATGACTGCCTCTTCAGCTACAGCAAAAATTGGCACACTGCCTAAAAAGTAAGTAAGGTGACCACAGAAAACCATATATTTTTGGAATGTATAAAATATGATGAATCCAAAATAGGTAAATATGTCTTCCTATTTCAAACTGCCAAACTGCAATTCATAGCTTCTTATCTAACACTTGTTCTTATGTTTGAAAAAATTCTACTAAATAATGGGTGCCAGGGGTCTTTTCAGCAGTTTATGCGTAATATTCATATTGCCAAGTACTGTACCATTGTAAGTTAACCCCCAGACACTCAGCAGTAGCAACTTTACTGTCAAATTAGGTTTCTTGTTGCTGGAAAAACAAGTTGAGAAGTGCAAACGACCCATGAAGTAGCTTAACACACAGGCTGATGATTATACCGTTGCACAGGAATTTAATGAACTGGTTGAAAACATTGGTCCTTTTGTGGTAATCTTAAATCATAACAGTAATGTTTATTTATTTTGTCATTTCAGAAGCAACTGCAATTAATTCTCTCTCTAATGTCAGTGATAAACCACTTAACATTTCTCAAAAGCTTATAGTGAGTAGTAAGTTCAAATGTTCTGTTTCATACTTTTATCTTAATTCTTTAAATGTAACACTTGTTGATTCTGCCTTCTGCAAGACCCTATTTTTCTGCTGCTGGATCCTTCCCAGAGGTGTTGGTGCCACCTAAAATTAAAAAACAAACCAAAGTCGAGACACACAGGGAGACCCACTGCTTATAGCTTGACAGTGTTACTATACATATATTCCACATTAAAAATCAGAGATAATTATGTGCATCTATACTGAATAAGGTTTAATACACAGGCCATGCCACTATATTTTTGAAAAAGGCAAAATTGTTGTGTGTTTTATTAATGAATGCATTATTTACATTTTTAATAGACATTTAGACTAGAGTTTTTTTCTCTTTACTCTATATATCTAGAGGTGCATTATATGTGCACTGCTCACAGATCTGTGTCCTCTTTTATGTAAAGTGTTTTACCTGTAGCCAGTACTGTATGAGTACTGAATAAGACATTTCATGTTTTTGGTACCCCCAAGCAATCATTACACAGAAACAGTTCTTTGAGTTCTTTGCTTCCAGTCCTTGCTGATACCAGGTTACTTGTGTAATTAAGCCCTGCAGGAATAGATTAAGCGTTGCTTTATCTCTGTCCCTGATGCAAAGGCTTAAGTACCTCAGATATAGACTGCTGCCATAAACCTGTACACTTGCACAGAGCCAGTCATTTACTGGGCTAGCAGGGATGTCTGTGTAGAGCCTGACTAACCACCCTGCATAAATAAGTGGCATGATTCCAGCTGGGTCAGATACAGTTCCTCCAGTCTGAGTTTACTTACAAACCCATTCGGCTTTAGCATTAGAACAAAACCATGTTTTAATTTGGATCTGTTCAAGATGTCAGGCAATGCATAAAGAAAATTAATGTTAATGGTGCAAATTCTATCAGGGTTTACTTCTGTTACACTCAGACAAATAGGGCTGCAAAAATGATGATATCTAAACATACTGGGGCTCATTTATCAGCACTGGGTAACATGGTCAGTTACCTATAGCAACCAATCAGTGATTAGCTTTTTAATGACAGCTGAATGAAGAACAATGAATGCAGCATTTTTAATCGATCAAATTCAAATGTTTCAATTTGAACGATTAGAACGATTTCACAAAAAACAAACTTCGATATAGGTTATATTCAAATTAAATTTTGGCCTATTTGATAGTTGAAGTACCCAAAAAATTACTTTGAAATTTTAATTAGAATTTTCACTTCGACCCTTGATAAATCTGCCCCTTAAGTTACATTTATGCTTGACTCTTTCCCCTGTATGTAATAAAAGGCACTGAGTTTGACCAGGAGCAGTAACCCATAGCAACCAATAAGATGTTTGCTTTTAAACAGGTGATCGGTACATCCTACTTGCTGATTGGTTAATACAGGTTACTGCTCCTGGGCAAATGTAGGGCCTTTGATTATATAACCCCCATTTTATTAAATTAAATAGCAAGTTTTTGTTCAATAATGCCCAATGAATCCTAGGAGCTGATTTACTAAGTGTCGAATTAAAATTCAAATAAAATTCGAATTTCAGAAATGGATTTATCAGTCTCAACATAAGGTCTGTATTCCAGTGATATGTAGCCACTTTGTACCCTGTGTGAGTGAACCCATCAAGCAACTTAGTATAAGTATTCCCAAAAATCTATGACCCAATACAAATCAGAAAGCTTATCCATTGCTGAATTTAGTTTTTTTTACACCCGCCCACAGATTATGGGGCTGATTTACTAAGGGTCGAATTGAAAAAAATGTAATATTCGAATTTTCTAATTTCTAATCACTGGCCCTTTAAAAATCCTTCAAATTCGACTATTCCCTAGCTTAAAGCTGACAAATTGCCATTTTAGCCTATGGGGGACCTCACAGAAAAGAAAATTTTACCAAGTTCTGAGAATTCAAAGGATTTTGGTGAAAATCTTTCAATCAAATCAAACTATTCAAATGATTTTCATTCGATTGAATATGGCTGTTTTTCGATCGAACATGACCATATTCTATCTAAAATTACCTCTCAAAAATATTAGATGGTCGAATTTCCACTTCAAAATTCGACCCTTGATAAATTAGCCCCTTAATGTTATGCCATTTACCTTTAACTCCCATACAATATCTCCATATCCATATCCATCTATATTATAAAGCTACTTTTTCTGTCTCAAAATAATTCTTATTACAAAATTTAATTAATTATTTCATTGCATCTTGAAATATTACATAAAGAAGAGGAAACCATTGCCATAGGAGTTGAGCCCTATAGACTTTATATGCAATTTAGGTAGCGGCATCAGGTTATCTTTCATTAAACTTGTGGGGTCCTTTTCAGTGAGGTACAGTATCTCTTTACTGGTGAGACTATTCCTTCACATCTAATGTGGATAATGGTGCAAATGTCTCTGTAAAACATCATATTCTTTGAAATTAGTTATGCTTTAGAGGAAACAGCACCTAGTGCATTGAAGACATGGAATGGTAGATAAATGAATATCTGCTGCTAATAATGGGTGAATTAGTAATCTGGGCAATATATTTTATTTAGAAAACTTTTGTAGATGAATCATTAATCATAGAATGAATGCAATTAAAACGTTACGTATATTCCTGGAATAGAACTGTCTCGTTCTATAAAACTTTCCAGTGTTTATCCATCTTCAAAGTTTGCATTATTACTTAAATGCTTAACAGCCAGCCACTTCAATGAAGAATTATTTTGATGATCATCCTGAAATCCGGCTCCATTAGTGCTCTTGCGATCAATTACTGCTAAAGACTGAAATAGCTTTTGTTTTCCTAAATGACTCTTGAAATATAATGGTTGCATTGAGAAATAATATGTACATAGGATGTAGACAAAAAAATAAAACAGAAAACCGCTCAAGCTCACCACGCTTCCCTTATAGTTGGTACAGGTGCTCAGTCAGTCAGTGCCCCCACTGCAAGATACAAAGAAATCCACAAGAAATCCATTTCTTGTTGATTTCTTTGTACATAGGATGTATCCTAATTGTGAAGATAACAATAATTAGACCATTTCATGCAACTTGTATTTCCTGCTCTGCAAACACTCTATCTAATAGAAGTATTTAATAGCTGGTTCCATCTGAGAACACCCTCAAGAAGTTAATTTCTGACCTTGGCTTAACTTTGGTTAGAAGATTGTAGATCATCTCCCTTTAAATGCATTGCTATGGCTTTGGCTTGTTTCATACATCCAAATGTTACTGTTTAGCTCTTATGAATAGGGTATCTTCTTCATCTCTTCTTAATGTATTGTAGCTTTGTGTTTTCTATAATATATACTTATAAATGTATTACTGTTTAAAAAAGGCTTCATGTTCAAGGTATCTCCTTAGTTAAGGTTGGATGGATGATTATCCCACTTAGGTCATAGAAGTGTATCACTGCTTTAAAGGTCATTTATCTACTGAAGTTTATCTATGGGCTACTTACACTACAGTAATTTCCCTTAAGGGATAAATGAACAATGAGAAAATTGTTCTTGACCTGTGAGGTGAGATTTTTGTTTGGAAAAATGTGTTATTGTATCATTTGGCTTCTCGGGTCTCTTATATACAAGATACATAATTCACTGGCTCTAATTGCATGAACAAAGAACATTGCTGCGGAGTAGGTAAACAGCGCTTTATAAAAAAATAAAATGTGCTATAAGTTCATGCTTGCATGTAAATATTTATTTATTTAATTTATATTCTCTATACTGCAGGCATCTTGTAACTGAGTTATGAGGTTTTATATACTGTATCTGAGAGATTCATTCAAAGTTAGAAAATGCCTGTCTAAGAAATATGTGGTAGGTATTGGTGGAGGACTGACTTCTGGGAAGTCTTGGGTCTTAGAAGAGTGGGGAGTGAATGTGTGCATGTCCCCAGGTTAATTTTTGTACAAAGGTTCCAGGAGTAATATCAGTGACTCAATTGTGGGCCCAATATAGAATATGATCATTTTCTACCAAATGAAATGTGGCCACATTATGGGCTTATTGGTCAATAATATAATTTGTTAGGATTTTTCAACTTCAAATAAAATTACAATTTAAAAAAAATACTCAATTGTTTGTTTGTGTTAAAAAAACGAGATTGAATACAATTGTGGAAAAAAAAAATAGACTACTTCAAATTGATGGGTTAAAGTACAGAATTTGCACAAAAGAACTCACAAGATTTTAGGTGCCCAAGTTTTACATTTGATTTTTTTGTGCTTCATAAACATCAATTATTCACGTTTTGTTTTTTAAATATCACTCAAATTTGTGAGAATTTTGGCAAAAATTCTAATTTGATTTTGAAAAAAAATCAAATGTTTGCTTATTTATTAAACAATTTTAATATAAAAAACTATTTAAACCAATTGTGGAATAGAATCGAATACTTCAAATTTGTGATTTTAAGATTAAAAAAAAACTACAAAATCTCAAATAAAAAGATGGCTTAAATTCTGCCAAGGACTACTCCCAAACATTTGATTTTTTGAAAACATAATTCGAATTTGTGAGGTTTTATGGCAACAATTTCAAATGTGAACATTGATATATCACCCCCTGAGTGACTTAGAATTGTTGTGTTAGCTAGTAGAGATTAATATTACCTTTTACCAATGGATGGATTTTATTTTTTATGCCATTGAAGAAGTGTGTTTTAAGGCAATGAACTTCTATAAAAATCAGTTTCTATGTTGATCTAAGTCAGGGGTCCCCAACCTTTTTGCTTGTGAGCCACATTTAAATATAAAAAAAGAGTTGGAGAGCAACACAAGCATGAAAAAGTCCATGTGGATGTCAAATAAGAGCTCTGATTGGCTTTTTGGTAGCCCCTATATAGACTGGCAGCCTACAGGAGAGAATGTTTGGCAGGACATCTGTTTTTTATGCAACCAAAACTTGCCTCTAAGCCAGTAATTCAAAAGTAAGCTCCTGCTTTGAGGCCACTGGGAGCAACATCCAAGGGGTTGGAGAGCAACATGTTGGTCGCGAGCTACTGGTTGGGGATCACTGATCTAAGTGGGACATCATCCTTCAGTCTGTTGCATGACAATTTACATGATATTAGGACTAAGTGTGTTGAACTAATATTTCTTCTGTATGGATGTTTATGGACATGAGTCATGGGAACATGAGGTGTATAGACACTTACCAGTTTACAAAGTCATTTCAAACCTATACGCTTTAACATGTCCTTATCTTGGCACCAGCCACCAGTAGCTCACTTACATACATTGCCTGTAATTAAACAGGCTGTTCTTTGTGTTCTGTTTTTTTATGCATGGGCAGGAAATCTTTCTGTATTTTTAGTAAAATAAATATATTTTCTTATTATTTTATGAGCATGTAGAGAAGAACACTGCAAAAGTTAATATAGTGATTCATTTTAGACATCATTCTACAGAGCCTCCATGCGATCATTCCTTTTTTTAATTTTAGTCTATGGTGACAGCTATACTGAATGCCTTAGCTTTTGCAGCCACACTACGTTAAAGTCAGCTACAGCTTATAAAGTCGTCACATTTTATTTGTGACATTGACTTCCCAGGTGTGACCTTGGACAATACTTGATGTTCATGAATGGTGTTCAAAAGCCGTCCAAATTATATACAGTAATTTTTTTTAATTAAACGAATCTACTATACAAGGGTTTAACTATTGTTTAAAAACCCAAACCTTTCATTCTGGAGAAAGGAGAATGAGATTGTTCTGTCTCACCATTCCCTGGTAATTTAACATTGGAACGCCAAGCATTTTAAAGATGCAAGCTGATGTGAATTGGGTTTACACAGAGTACAAAAGAGCTTGGCAGTGAATTCTTTGGTAATCACTGAATGCGAGGACAGGCATTACACAGATATTACACAACATTTTCCATGGATATTGATTGATGTGGTTCTCCCATGATTCAGACACAACATGCATTGAAAGAAGATGTGTTATGATTTTTTCTAAATATTAAAATTGTTTTCTGGTGGTTGACCTTGCAATGATGTGGATTATAGCTGCACACAAACTGCAAGAACAGAATTGGTTATCGACTCAGCGCAACCCATGATTGGACCATGGATATTTAAGATTCTGGGAGATTAGTCACCCAACGACAAATCTTCTTTACTTCAGATGGCTAATCTCTCTGAAATGCCTGCTGCCAGCAAGAATACTAATTGCTGGCAGGATGGCATACAAATCACTTTGGATTTCCAAAGTCACCCAAAATTTCCTCATGAGGCTACTTCAGAAATGTATGCCATCCCGCCAGCAAAAAATACAAATCGGCATTTGGGGACATTAGTTGCCTGAAGTAGGGAAGATTTGTTGCTGGACACTAATCTCCCTGTCTGCCACCACCCTTATGGGCAACAGCCTTATGGCACTTAAAATAGATTAGCCCAATGTTTACCTCTTAGATACCTCTGTTGTGGCCTTCTGTCTCCAAACTGTGTGTAGTTTATATAGTCATTATGCAATAACATAGGTTTGCTATCGATGAAAGTAGAACATCCATTTGGTTTCTTAGGGCTAGTTTTTTAAGTTCGATATTAATATTATTAAATAATGAAATAACAAGATAAGGGGGCTGGACTGCCATGAGGCTTCAGTGTCCAAACATGAATTTTTCATTGATTTGTCTTTAGCTGGCTGACATTTTGATTACAAGTTGGAAGAACATTTGTGTAATGATTAGCACTGCTGCCTTTCAGTCCTGGGTTCAATGCCACCCGAGGTGCTATCTGCAAGGTGCTTGTATGTTCTCCCCAAAGTGTAAATTTACTAAAGTGCAAAGTGACTCATGCTGGCGATGATTCACTAGCTTTAACATTTTTCAGTCACTTTGCCTATTTACTAACGGGTGCAGGCGTCATTTCACTAGCAAAGGTGAAAGACACTAGCGGAGATTCGCACTCTAATGCAAATTCACCAAGATGCTGGTTTTACTGAAAGTTACCTCTTTTGCCAGACTTGCCTTTGCCAGCTCTGACCTCCAAGTGCATTGGAGTGCATAATACATCCTCAATCTTCAGTTACTGTATTTGCATCATAATTGTTTACTGGAATATCTTCTAAGTCCAAAAAATGCTGGCTTCTTTTAATTTTTTCAGGGTTTAAGGCTGCAAAAGACATTCTACCCCATACATTTCGTATCATATGGCACATTATTTAACATGTTTAGGACATTAAAACAACTCTATTGCCTTTATTAAGGTTCCCTTGACATGTCTAGTTGTCTAGTAAATAGTGATGGGCGAAAACGACGCGCCGCGATTGACGCGCCGCGCGTCAAAAACGACGCGCGACTTGTTTCGCAAATTTTTTCACCAATTCGTGAATTTCTCTGGAAATTCACGGATTTTTCGGCGAAGCGAAACGCGGGAGATTCGCCCATCACTACTAATAAATGTAATGTATTACATGCACCATGTAACATGAATAGCTCCATTCCACTTAAAATTTCCCACCATATGCAAATTAGCTTGAGTGCAAGAACCTAGCGTAGTTGTGCTAGCCAAAATTGAACACTAGCGCATCTACGCTTTGATTTGCTCACTCTGCCAAAGTATCACTAGCGAAAATTCACCAGCGTTTGTCGCCCGGGAAATAACTTCGCTACTTAGTAAATCAGCTTTGTCTGATCGCATTTTCACCTGGCTGCGAAGAAGTCGCAGGCAAATTTGCACTCTTGAATTTACCCCAAGTTTGTATAGTGGCATAACTATAGAGCAGGGGTCCCCAACCTTTTTTGCTCGTGAGCCACATTTAAATTTAAAAAAGAGTTGGAGAGCGACACAAGCATGAAAAAGTCCATGGGGATGTCAAATAAGAGCTCTGATTGGCTTTTTGGTAACCCCTATATGGACTGGTAGCCTACAGGAGAGAATGTTTGGCAGGACATCTGTTTTTTATGCAACCAAAATTTGCCTCTTAGCCATTAATTAAAAAATAAGCACCTGCTTTGAGGCCACTGGGAGCAACATCCAAGGGGTTGGAGAGCAACATGTTGCTCACAAGCTACTGGTTGGGGATCACTGCTATAGAGGAATCAGTCCCTGCTTAAAATATATACCCCCCCCCCCAGTCACACAATGCATTGGGCCCAGCACACTCTAGTTATGTCACTGATAGGGTTCCTTTGTGTACTCTGGTTTCCATTATAATACAACAGCCACTTTAATTGGCTCCTGGTAAAATTGATCCTTGTTTGTGTGATAGAGACATTAGATAATGAGATTTACTGGGGAACAGTTGCTGACAGTTGCCAGATACTCTCACAAACAAAATACTGAATATTGTTACTTTCCCAAAAGGAATATTTATATCTGTATTTGAAAACAAAATACATGCTTATTTTTATTATTATTTTTTTAATCTAGGCAGATCATTCTACCACGTCTGACTGTTTTTGCTTCTTTTTATTATTCTTGACTCCCGAGTGTATATACCGTCAAGTATATTTGAATAACATTTTTTAAGATTCCCATTAATTCTCTTGTTTGTTCTTGAGAAAATTTTATCCCGGTCTATGAGCTGCAGAGATGCCCATAACATGTTAATTATCTCCTATAATTTGCAGCTCTTTGAGAGCTGAGCAGCAGGAGTTTGCATGGCTAAGTGTACCGCATCTAAATATAACATAACAAAGTCATAATTAAACTTAGTTGAACTGAAATGGCAAAAGGACGTGGGCTCTCATGTCTTTGTTGGACTGGTTTTTTTTTTTTGCCTGCTGGAATTATTTAAGTGCTAATTTGTAGCTATATAACACTTAACCCTAATGCTAGGTTAGACATTTTGTCTTCTAATATTTTGTAAGGGCAAATAGAAGCTTTTCTAGTGAATATGCTGAACACTCCAATGCTGGTACTGATCTGACAGGTTCACTACACTCCCAGTAAGACATACAGTAGATTGCAGAAAGTGCTATTTGCTGTGTAGCTCACTTTGAGTAAATTGTTACTGTGAAGTAAATTGTTACTAGTGCGTTATCCAAAATGCACCAAATTACATGATGGCGTCTGGATAGACTCCATTTTAATCAAATAATTAAATGTTTTTTAAATTCTCCCCCCTGGTCCGTAGTATTCTGGATAACAGGTCCCATTACAGTACAAGCACATGGGATTCCTCAGCATCAATGTGTATTTGACTTTAAATAGTTGAATGTGCTGGTATTGCTAGTCGGACTGGTGCAATTGGGCCAACCTGGATCCAAACCTCGGGGGCCCTGTAAGCATTTCCAAAAGGCATTGTGTGAGCACATGTGAGAACGGCGGGCACACTGCTCTGCACACATTTTTGTTTTAGTTCAGGGAGTGGGTCTGGACAGCAGGGGCCCACTGTGGTTTTTCCCAGTTTCCCGCCGGCCCAGTCCGACCCTGCTAATAAGCATTCTGCATTGTGAATTAGATCTAACATGAACCAGCTAGCATCTCTAGCAAACCCTGCATTGACATAGCTAAATTTATTTCATTACTGGGCTCAAATACAGGTATGGGATTGTCAGGGAACCTGTTATTTGGAAACATTTGAAGAAGAGCAATACCATTATATGCGTTTAGATATATTTGTCTTCACTTTTTACCTTAATCATTGTATGAATAAAAGCGGGGAGACAACATTGGTCATAGCCCACTATAAATCCAAATTATAATGGGACCTGTTTTGTGATGGGCGAATTTATTCGCCTGTATGGCGGAAGACGAGACAACCGATATGGGAAAAATACTTGGATATCGGTCGTCTCATGGATCTGCCAGAGTTGCTTCTACGATTCAAGTATCTCTATTGGAAACGAACCAACAATCGCAGGAAAGATCATAATTGTTATGTCTATGACCACCATTAGGCTCATAGCTTCTTGTAACCCCTTTCCTCCGGTTCCACTGAGAAGTGATGGATTTTGGGACTTGAAGCACTACTGCTTTCCAGAGAATCTGTGCATCACTCACTACTGAAAACAGGTTGGCTTAAAGTCCCATAATCCTAGAATCCATTAGTTCTCAATGGAACAAGGTGAGAGAGGGGTGGTGTTACACTGTGAGCCTAAGGGGGGTAGGAACATGGTTAGTATGGGCAGAAACAGACTATCATAGTTTTCTTGCAATCTGTGGACTGTGTGTACAAAATTATTTACACAAGCTCAGAGAGTGTTTATGTACCTTTTCTACAGAAACCCAACCGAATGAGCTCATCTTAAAAAGTGTAGTTTATTTAGCCTTTAACTAAAGAAGAGGACATGGATATCAGAAAATGAGAAAAAAACACAGGTCTTTACATTAAAAAAAAATAACTTTCTCCAGGAGACAAGTCTTTCCTTATATTCCCTTAACGTGTTTCAGAAGACTGTCTTGTCAAAGAGATCTAGCACTAGTTAGCATAGAAATTGCTGGCACTTGCTAACCTGTGACCTAATTATTCTGTCACTTTTACAGGTAGATGTTTTAGCTGAGAACTTATTTATAACTGTTAGACAAGAACAGAAGAGCAGGACACGTAATTCATCAAAATGGGCAGATAAAACAACTTTCTTTTCATGAATTTATAGACTTACAGGACCAGCAGCAATAGGGAAAGAAATTACTAATTAAAATGACAAATTACTGGCCAATTATGAAAAGAAGATGCATATTACCTCCTGGTAAACCATTGCTGATCCTTTAGGATTTAACAATTTATTCTCACGCTGGCAATGAATTGTTTGAATTCTTTCTGCATTCAATTTGCATTGGGAAGTAAGGGAAACATAGACCACTGGGTGAAAATGCATTAAGGGCGAGTTCAGCTAATGGTGTTACTGACCCTTTTAGAACAACATTTGCCTCTGTGGGTGGTAAATGTTCTGCATATAATGGGTCACCACCATGGTTATATAAAGAGAAGTAAATGCTATAGGTACCAAGACCCATATTTTACTTCCTTTCATTAGTTCCTCAAAAATAAATAAAAAAAAATTGCTACATAAAGCAGGGGTATACATAGACCACTACAAAATATTTTCAGGGGAGCCAAGTGCGCACTTCAACCTTATGGCCACAACTCAGTTGCCTCCCTCTCTCTCCGCCATCTGCCCACCCACCCACCCATCCTTCCTCTCTCTCACCTGTGAATACTCCCTCCCTCTCAGACACCTGCCCATCCTCCCTATCACTTGTCCATCTTGCCTGCTGCTCACGAGTGCCCCCCCAGGCCAATAATGCACTGTACAGCTACAGTCCTTTCACAGCTGTGAAAGAGAATAAAATAATGTATGCAAATTTTCATATGAGCCCTCCTGACTTGGATTTAGTCACAAATATCCATACCTTTAGAGCACAGTCACCAGTAGTGATGTGCGGGCCAGCCCGATACCTGCGGGATCCGGGGTTAGGCAGGTTCGGGTCAACCTCGCACTCCCTTTGTGGGTGGCGTCCAATTTCCTTTTTTATAGCCACGCACCTGCTCGCCTGCTGCCCTCATGTGATGTCATCAATATGGCTATAAATAGAAGCCGGAAATCAGGCTTGGATGGGTTAGGGTCGGATGCGGGTCATGTTTTACCCAACCCGCAAATCACTAGTCACCAGCATGGCAATGAGAGCAGTTCTTTGTTTTTCCATGCTGTGGAGTGATACTCTATCTCTGTGCTCTCCCACCAGCAACTCCCTTTTTACATGTCTATAAAAACCCTTTGATCTCTTTGTTTAGGGTTCCTTTTGGTGGTGGCTAGGGTTGCCATACGGCCGGTATTTTACCGGCCTAGCCGGTAAAACACCAGCCAAGGCCGGGGCCGGTATCACGAATTTACCTGCAATGTAGCTGCCGGTAAATTAGTAATAACCCTTAAAAATGGCCCTTGCCTTAAATCAAATGAAAAACATACCTTTCTCGCGTCTTCAGCCGATTGCTCGCGTGTCTCCGCCCCCTTTGACGTCATGCCCCACCCCCTTTGACGTCACGTCCCGCCCCTTTTGGCCCCGCCGGCCGGCCAGTAAGGAAATTTTTAAAAGGTGGCAACCCTAGTGGTGGCACATGGGGAGATTAGTCAGCAAGCGATGAATCTTGGCTACTGCAGGTGACTAATCTCTCAGAAATGCCTTCCCACTAGTGATGGGCAAATCTGTTCAGTTTGCTTCGCTATAAAATTTGTGAATTTACTGCGAAAGTCTGGGTCTGCTTTTTTTTATACAAAGGCTATGGGTGTTTTTTGTATGTGTAGCAGGTAACCCACAATTCATACCTGGGTAGTGATGAGCACATTTTTTTTTCACCAAGCATAGATTTGCTGCAAAATTCCACACGTCGCCATCTGGGAATTTTTTTCTGTGAAACGCCTATTGTCTTTAATGCATTCGAACAAAAAAGTTGCCAAAGTTGGGCAAAAAGTCGGCGAGACAAAAAAGTCGCCCATTGACGGTAATACATTTAGGGGCAGATTTATCAAATTCAAATGAAGGATTCGAAGTTCGATCGAATTTTCAAAAAGATTTTAATTTTTTAATGTTTTTGAAGACCACTTCAACCAGTGAATTCGATCGAATCGACTGTTTCAAATGATTCAAATAAAAATCTATTCGAATATTCGACAGTCGAAGTACTTCCCCTTTAAATTTGTATTGGACTGCCTATTCGCCAGATCAAAGCTCCCGAATTGGGTTTCATTATTTTTGATCAAATTTTTTTCGATCATTCGACCAATCGAATTGCGGTAAAATCCTTCGAATTCGATATTCGAATTCAAAGGATTTTACTTCCCAGGCTATTCCCAGTTATTCCCTTGGTCGAATTCGAGGGTTAGTAAATCTGCCCCTTAGAGTGAGAAAAAAATTGTTGCAAAAACATTTATTGATGCCTATTGACTTCAATGTCTTTCTGGAATTTTTCCCTGTTTTGCCAAGTTTGGTGAAGTGAAACATGACAGATTCACTCATCACTATACCTGGGGGGTGGAGGCCCAGGGAAACATAAAAATGATGCAATGAGAATTCCAGGTTTATATATTAAGATGGCCACTGAATCACTTCCAGTTCCTTCCTTTCTGGAATTTATAGCGAATCATTCCCTTGAATTTATACTAATTGTCAGTAGGGATGGCGCGAACATCGGAAAAAAAGTTCGCGAACATGTTCGCGAACTTGCGTCAAAAATGCGAACGGTTCGCGAACGTCGCGAACCCCATAGACTTCAATGGGAAGGCGAACTTTAAAAGCTAAAAAAGACATTTCTGGTCAGAAAAATTATTTTAAAGTTGTTTAAAGGGTGCAACGACCTGGACAGTGGCATGCCAGAGGGGGATCAAGGGCAAAAATGTTTCTAAAAAATACATTGTTGACACAGCGCTGCGTTTTGTGCTGTAAAGGGCAGAAATCACACTACGTCACTCAGGTGATGTTTCTGGACACGGAATGTGAAAAAGCTCACACAGCTACGTGGCACTTGGTTAAAGACTGGGCAAACAATGCCTACAAGGTCAACGTATACACTACTACAGCGGTGGATACGGATTACGTAAAATATATTATTGCTGCTTGAAAAACGTCACTCAGGTGGTTGTGGAGACTGTAATATTATTGATATTTAGACAGAATGTGAACAAGCTCACACAGCTAGATGGCAGTTGTTTGAAGAACAGTAGATTACTAGCCAGCAAACTTACTATCCACTGTCCCTGAAATCACTAACAGCTCTCTCCCTACACTAGCTCTTCCAAGCACACACAGCACAGGCAGAATGAAAAAACGCTGCAGGGCTTCGGTTTTTATAGGGAAGGGGAGTGGTCCAGGGGGTGTAGGGGTGGTCCAGGAGGGAGAGCTTACTGATTGGCTGCCATGTATCTGCTGGTCTGGGGTGAGAGGGCAAAAAAAAAGCGCCAACTAACGCAAACCCAAAATGGCGAACGTCGCGCGACGTTCGCGAACTTCCGGCGAGCGCGAACAGCCGATGTTCGTGCGAATAAGTTCACCGGCGAACAGTTCGCGCCATCCCTAATTGTCAGGGCCCACCAAGGTTGCTAACTCAGGCCCCCCTCATATGTACTGGATATTACAGGTATGGGACCTGTTATCCAGAATGCTTGGGACTTGGGTTTTCCCAGATAATGGATCTTGTGTAATTTGCATCTTCAAACCTTGAGTCTACTAGAAAATCATGTACAAATTAAATAAATCCAATAAGGATTAATTATATCTTAGTTTGGATCAAGTACAAGCTACTGTTTTATTATTACACAGAAAAGGGAAATCATGTTTAAGAATTTGGATTATTTTATTATAGTGGAAGACAGCCTTTCTGTAATTCGGAGCATTCTGGAGAACGGGTTTCCGGATAATGGATCCCATACCCGTATTAGCAGAAGTGTTACCCATGAAGATGAATTTCTTTCGATTGAATATTCACTCAACATCAGCATTTTGTTTAAATGCACGGCATGCACAGAATATGGATAACAGTAGTTACTAGCTCGAGTACCTCCTCTGGTCGGACTGGCTGCCTCAGACAGGCTGTAAAAACATCTCCAAAAGTTGTGCATCTTTACTGCGCAGAAAAATATGTTCTTTAAGTACAATTAGCTGGTAATTATGGTAATCAACGCTGCTCACATTCCACAGAGAATCATTTGAGCAGATTGTTTAGTAGTTTCAGTAAAACCAGGTAATGAACAAATTCCAATATGTGTTTAAAAAAAAAAAAGCATATTAAGATCTTTCTACTAAAAGCTTAAAAAAAGTTTTCTTTGTGTGTTTTACAAGTGAAAGTTTAATATTAAGCTCACGTAGAAATCTTTTGCTATTTACACCTAGGGGCATATTTACTAAAGTATGACATTTCACGTATTTTTACCCAAAAATGTAAATTCACCACAACAGATTTATCAAACAAATAACAGCAACCTATACTTTTTAATTATATGCACCCTCCCCCTAAAGGACCTGATTGGTTTATTGCTCTCTGTATCCTTTATGCAGGGGGCCTACACTATAAGTAGTGATGGGCGAATTTATTCGCCAGGGTCGAATTCGCGGCAAAGTTGACGAGACGTGCGTCAAAAGCGTCCCGCGACTCGTTTCCCGAATTTTTCGCCGATTTTTCGGCGAAGCGAATCGCTGGAGATTCGCCCATCACTAACTATAAGATCCACTCATTTGGGCCCAAATTCACTAAAGCGTGAATCCTCTAACGCTAGCAATAATTCGCCAGTGTGACGTCGTTTTGTAACTTTGGAGATTCACTGTCTCTGGCGAATTTTCGCTAGCAAAGTAGATAGACTTGCGCAACTTTGCACCTTTACGCCAGGCGATCTTAATTACACAAATTCACTAAGATGAACATTTTCCTGAACGTTACCACTTATGTTAGACTTTACTTGGCCTGGTCAGACCAGGCGAAGTTCAATACAATAGATAGGAGTTTGAAAAAAAAAATGGTAAAATTTTTCGAAGTCCCAAAAAAACCATGGTGTGTTTTACCATTGGAGGGTGATAGTCTGAAAAAGATAGATTTTTTGGGGGGGTTACCCTCCTTTCCCCCTACATTTACTAACATATGGCAACTCAACTATACAGGGGGCACATGTAGGGCAATAGGACAACTTTATTTTATTTATTAAAGGTTTCCTGGGCTTGTGTAGTAGAATGTAGTGGCTGTAACATATACTTCTATTATAACTTAAAGTTCTCGCCATATGCAAATTAGGCTCCGCTAGCGTAACTGCACTCTGCCTAGCGAAGTAACACTAGCGCAACTATGCTACCGTTCGCCGACCTGAGCGTAACTTTGTACTTTAGTGAATTTGCGTAGCGCTGGCGAAAATTCGCCTGGAAAAGTGCGGCGAACGCTAGCGAAGCCAACACTGGCGAATTTTCGGATCTTAGTGAATTTGCCCCTTGGTGAGATCCCCAAACAAGAGGTGATATCTGACTAATCCAGTTGTTTGGCCATAGGGCCAAACAATTGGATTACAATGATGGCAATAGGCACCTACTGGACGAGGACCATATCAACTAGCCAATGCAGCCCTTACTTTGAGGGGAAAATCAGACCTGCTCAGGGCCGGAACTAGGGTTAGGCAGAAAGCCTAATTTCCATGAATGTCAGTCATTTATCAAAAGATCCAAACTGAAAAACCAAGAATGGGAAAAACCTTGACTTTTTCATAACCTTTCTGCAACTTTATCCCCATTCGGGCTTTTTGTCGATTTGTCACACAATAACTACAACAATTTTTCATTTTCTATATTGTCGCAGTTTTGATGCATAACGCCTGGGATAGTTGTGCTTTTCTTTCTGCAAAAACAGTTGCGGTTTAATAAACCTGTCCCCTAACTAGGCTGAAGTACAGTGATCAAAACCACTGATTGGCATTAATGGCTTGTCGCATTCATGAAAATGTGCCTATTATTTGTGAATAAGTTAAAGATCCCTAAAGGGCAAGGTAATTGCTAAACAGCACATAGCTGTATAATTGTAAATCTCGTCTGATAATATGTGCACAAATTAATCTTTAAAAATCAAAATTCATTGTTGCTGTCCTATTTTAAAGGATCTCCATCTTATTTTCATTATCATTTTGGCAGGTTAAAGGAGATGGAAATCTACAGAAGCAGTTTATTGCCAAAAGATTAGCCACAATAGTTCACGCTATAACACTATATTTACTCTGCAGAGTGCGTTACCATACCTTAGTAAAAAGCTCTCTTTGTTTTTTAGGATAGCAGCTGCCATATTAGCTTGGTGTGACATCACTACCTGCCTGAGTCTCTCCCTGCTCACTCATAGTTCTGGGCTCAGATTACAGCAGGGAGGGTAGGGGGGAGCGAGAAGCAAACTGAGCATGCTCAAGCCCTAGCCCTGGAAGTTTATGCTATGAACTTTATTGTATTCACAATAGAAGGAAATAAATTCAGTGTTTTTTTTTAAGAGGACTCAAAGCAGCATTACTTTGAGGGTTTACTGGTGTATTTATATAGACCCCTTTGCCGAGTCAACCTGGCCAGGTGCCCTAGGCATCCTGGCCATTAGTAGTGCCCAAAGCACACGTGCAGAAAGACGAGCATGCGCAAGAAGTCACGTGTACGCATGCACGAAGACAGCCCTGTATAGACCTTTCTGATAAAGCTTTCTTAGTTTTAGCTAATTCTTCTCCTTTAAAAATTCCACTTGTTTACCAGTTAAAATAAACCCTCCTTCTTCAGCTGTTCTGAGCTGCTCACTGATTACATAGAACCTGTTTGTTTGTACAGTCCATATGCGATACAAAGAGATTAGTAGGAAATCCAAGGCTGTGCTCATATGTAGATACCGTGGATGAATGTTTTTTTTTTTTACTTTTCCCGGCCAGTGCTCTAATCAGAAACATAGTGAAAAGCCTAAGCATTTAAAATACTGTCTCTGTACAGCTGTGTAAAAGGCTCAATTAATGTCTGTACAGAAAAAGAAGTGTATGTTGCTTGCTTGGCTCATACTGTCGCATTGTAAATGCCAGCATTGTGCCGCATGTTTTGCATGGAAGGGTGGTGCCGCTGAGGAGCATCAATGTTCATGCTGTATGTTTTATTTCATGGGCTTTGTTTAAATGCTATGTGTGCAAATTCATTTGTGTGAAAAGCTTCATTGAAAAGCGGCCAGTACTCACATTCCACAGCCTGTAACCAAGTTGCTTATTTTAATAAATTTAAAAAAATCGCCCACTCACATACGTCTGCGGTTGGGTTCCAAAAGCATTTAAGGGGAGTAAGTGATTGCAGCAGTCATAAAATATAGGCTCTGTTTCCAAGCCATTTCTGTGTTTTCCTTTCTGTCCTTCCAGGAAACTTTAACTCTAAGGGGCAGATTTACTAAATTCGCCTAAAATTCACATGAAGAATTCGAAGTTCGATCGAATTTGTATCAAATTCCAATTTGAATCTTCAAATATGCAAATTAGGCAAATTCGACAATTGAATATTCGAATTCGAATGATTCGAATATTCAAATTTTATTTTATTCGAATATTCAAAAATTCGATGGTTGAATACTTCCCCGTTAAATTTTAATTTAACCACCTACTTCGCCAGATTAAACCTACCGAAATGGGGATCCTTCCCTAAGATCGAATATAAAAAAATCGATTGTTCGATTGAAATTGTTTGAATATTCGATTTGGATTCGATTTGAATATTCGAACGATCTAATTTTCTATATCGAATTGCGGTAAAATCCTTTGAATTTGATAGTCAAATTCAAAGGATTTTAACTCCCCACTATTCCCTTGGTCGAATTTCGAATTTTTTTCAATTCGAAATTCGACCAATAGTAAATCTGACCCTTAATGTAATGAAAGAATACTCTGAACACAGATTACTCCTAACATTGGCACAGTGATGGGTGATATAAAACCATTAATGAACTGATAATACATTTGTTAATTAGTAGGGATGCACCGAATCCACTATTTTGGATTCGGCCGAACCCCGAATCCTTCCCGAAAGATTTGGCCGAATCCGAACCCTAATTTGCATATGCAAATTATGGGTGGGAAGGGGAAAACATTTTTTACTTCCTTGTTTGTGCCAAAAAGTCACGTGATTTAGCTCCCTGGCCCTAATTTGCATATGCAAATTAGGATTCAGATTCGGTTCGGCCAGGCAGAAGGATTCGGCCGAATCCGAATCCTGCTGATAAAGGCCGAATCCTGGCCGAATCCCGAACCGAATCCTGGATTCGGTGCATCCCTATTAATTAGTAATACCATCTACTGAAATAAGGGCTACAGAACCTGTAGGGACATTGTGTTAGCTGGAGGCAGGAGATTAATAGATGCAATACTTTGGCACTGGGTGACATTTGTCAAGCTTAATACAATTCATCGATGTTCACTAATTGCTCTGCAGTGATCATCTAACTGCCCCCTCAGCATGGTAACATGGCCACACTATTGCAAGTGTTCAGTTCATCCACAACTCATATTAATTCTTGTATACTGTAGAACTACTACCTATGCAGCACTGGGTAGGAACTGTTATGAAGGGAGACATAAATCAAGGAGGTATACACTGAGGATCTTGTAGCATTGACTTTATAAGCTGATCCCAAGATGAAACCATTAGCTGCTGCACACACAGTCTGTCCCTACCAACAAGACTTTTCCTGCTAAACCTTGCACAAGTAAAACAGTGAGACCTCTAGTGGTCAGTTGTAACATATATTGCTACAGGAACTATGCAAGCACAGCCATTCCTGTCCCACAGAGCTTACAAATACATGACTTGAAATTCTTACCTAGGCACAATTTGCAACTGGTTTTCATTTTTTTTTATTATTTGCGGTTTTTGAGTTTTTTTAGCTTTTCATTCAGCAGCTCTCGGGTTTGCAATTTCAGCAGTCTGATTTGAATAAGAGACTGGAATATAAATAGGAGAGGCCTAAATAGAAAGATGAGTAATAAAAAGCAGCAATAACAATACATTTGTAGCCTTATAGAGCAAATCATTCAAAAACAAAAAATAATGAAGAACAGTTGATCAGAATTAGCAGTTCTATAATATACTAAAAGGTGAAGCACCTTTTAAAAGAGAATTAAACCCATTTAAAAAAAACCCTACCCCCACCCCACATAGCCCCCCTCCCAACTCCCCCCCAGCTGAACTGTCCTCCCAGGCAAATACCCCTACCTCTATACTTACCCCTCACCGCATATTCCAGCGTCGGAGTTCACAGCAGCCATATTCTTCGGCAATCTCTGTGACTGAGCAGCGTTTTGGTGCATGCACAGCTGGAGCAATTTCCCGGCTCCGGACAACTGCGTTTGCACCGAAACTCATGGGAATTGCAGAAGAGCCTAAAGAAGACACAAAGATTACCAAACAAGAAGAAGATGGCTGCCATGAACTTCACACTGGAATCTGCAGCTAGGTGTAAGTAAAGAGGTAGGAGAATTTGCCCAGGGGGCAGTTCGGCTGAGGGGGCTCTACGTGTGTTATGGGGTAGGGTTTTTTTTTATGGGTTTTGTTCTCCTTTAAGGACTTTGGGGAAGATTAACTAAGGATTGAATTGTAAATTTGAATTCAAACTTTCCATTTTTTTTTTTGGTCAAAACTCCCAAATTCAAATTTAAAACCCACCAACTTGAATTAGAATTCAAATGTTCTCACATCTACACAATGGAAAAAGTTCTAATTCCACTATTTTCCACCTAAAACCTGCCAAGTTCATGTAGAAGTCAAAGACGTCCCTTGAACTATTTGAAGATGTTAATAGTCATGAGCCAAAAGTTTGGCATGTTTAGTTCGAAAATAATGCTTCATAGGGGCAAATTTATCAAAGAGTGAAGTTCCGCCACTAGGGTGAAATTCCGCCACTCTCCATTCATTTCTATGGGATTTTGAAAGGCCTATTTATCAATGGGTGAAAATGAAATTTCACCCTTTGATAAATACACCTTTAAAAATCCCATAGAAATGAATGGAGAGTGGCAGAATTTCACCCTAGTGATGGAACTTCACTCTTAACTTCAGGTTTTGATAAATATACCCCATAGACGCCAATGGGGGGGGTTTTAGTTTTCAGGTCAGGACTATTCAATCAAATTCTAGATGCTCAAATTTTTTTTTAGAAGTTTTAAAAAATTCACATTGCTCTAAATTTTTATAAATAACTCCCTTTAAGTCAGTTGACACCCAACATTCAGAATGTAAAATATATGTAGGTGGGCTAATTAGTCATGCAAGATTGCCCTGTATCTGAGGGAGCAGTTAGAAAGCAGATATTGCTGAATGCCCATAAGAACCGTGGTACTTCAAAAGTAAAACTAAAACATTTTGCAGATTTCAGAATAAAATAGATAATTTGTCTTTCATAAACTGAAACAGTATTTATTTGTTTAGTTTCGTATAATGTATAGTCACTTTGAAACTGACTTTGTAAGCTTTTTCAAGCTGGCTGGATATTTTCTCGAGGTGATCTATACAGTTGTTTGCTCAGTATCCAGAACATACAGTAAGTGAACAGATATCTCAACAAAGTCATGAAACATTGATTAGTTTCCCGCACTATTAATTCACTCAGCTACAGACTGATACATTCTGTAAGTTTCCTAGTATTTCTCAGCATAAGCTGAAAGTACACAAGGTCAAATTTTATAACTTAAAGAGAAACTATACTTTGATTATATTTCTCAGAAATAAAGTTTAACATTCAGTGGGGGTCATTTATAAAGTTTGCGCAGAGAGAAACTATACTTTGATTATATTTCTCAGAAATAAAGTTTAACATTCAGTGGGGGTCATTTATAAAGTTAGCGCAGCGCATAATTGTTCGCAAATGGTAGTTTTGCCCATGCTTTTTCCTGAACGCTACAATATTGCACTACTGTGCCCGTCTTTCGGGTTTTTGCGAATTCGCATTGTGAATGAATTTTCGCAAACAATTCGCAAACAAGACGGGTCTTTGCGTGAGTGCAGGCACTTTGCGAGGTTGTTTTGCGCGAAAATAGCGTTAACAGTAACTTAAATTCGCAATATTTTCTCCGCCACCAAAGTTGTGGCGCAGAGTGTTCGCAATTTGTGATCTTTACCATATTTAAAAAGCTCCTATAGACATTCGCAATGCGAAAAACAAATTCGCAAATCTGTTTGCTCACTCTTATTCAGCTTTATAAATATAACCAGGCGCAGGGCAAATATATTCACTCTGGGAACCAATCTGCCCTGCGTGAACTTTATAAATGACCCCCACTGTTTCCCCCCCCATGTATTTGTATTCAGATCTCTTGTTTTCTCTCTGACTACATGGCATCTATCCTACAAAATAACATGTGCTTCCCAAGTCAAGACACTATGCTCTTACTCTAATTTAAGTGTATTTTTATTTCTATAGTGCTGCTTGTGTATGCAGTGCTGCATATTAGAACAATACATTCATAGAACAAACAGAGAATGAACAATGAAAGCAGGGTACTGCCAAGGTGCAAATTACCCTATTGTTTATAAACACGTCACAGTACATTTAACTTGCAATCCAACTCTTTGGAGAACTAAATTATATTGGAGAATTCTAAATTGTGATAGCTGGTATTTTGTGTTATGCAGAATAAAGACATAAAGAAACCTAGTTGCTAAGACTGGATGTATTGCTGAAAAGGTCAAGGCCCAATTTGAATGATTTGTGAGGTCAGCCATTAGTACAAAGGCAATATTTTGACTCCAGCATGCCATGTTAGCAAGCTATAAACTTAAAGCCAGCTGCTATTATGAGGACAATTGCTCAAAAGGCTCTAACATGGTGTGATATCAAACTGAAGAGTCACCAGATAACTGCTTAAAATACTGTAACACTTGACATGGCACCAGGAACTTAAATGGCTGATAAAATTTGGCACAGTGCTAAAATATTTATGTCCTTTTATTATTTCTATATCATTGAGATAGTAATATCCTGTACTGTATGTACGATCACCCAGGAGGGTGGTTTGGGCATCTGTTCAGCCTGGCCATGTTAATTTCTGACACCATTGCGTGCATGTATTATGGTGGCATATATATATATATATATATATATATATATATATATATTATACTTCTTTGTTAAGCAAAGCTGGGTCATGCCATGATCATAGCTTCAAGGCTACAATCTGACCATTTGCTCTTTGAACAACGCACTCTGTTCTTTACAAATTGCCGCAGGCCTCTATTCCAGAAAACAGAGACCTGCAGCTAGCTCCTTAAATTGAGTACTGCCTGTGTTAGGCAATGTTCTACTCAAGAGGGTGAGCAAGGGGCACATAGGCAGTCTACTAATCCCTTAACTTGAGCATCATTTAGACATGCATGTTAGGTAGCGGCCTCTCCTATGGAAGGTGGAATGGACAGAGCTTGCTGCACCTACTAACATTGCAGTCTGCTCCTCGTAGAGTGTAATATTCCCTGGGACAGTGCTTGTTGAGTGCTAAAGGCAAGATCTTGAGCTCCTTAAAGGAACAGTTCAGTGTGAAAACAAAAACTGGGTGCATAGATAGACTGTGCAAAATAAAAAAAGTTTCTAATATAGTTAGTTAGCCAAAAATGTAATGTATAAAGGCTGGAGTGACTGGATGTCTAACAGAACAAAACAGAATACAATTTCCTGTCTTTCAGCTCTCTAAAGCTGGCCATAGACGCAACGACTTGGTCGTACGAATCGAGGATTCGTACGACTATCGTACAACTTTCGGATCGTGTGTGGAGTGTTCCGACATTTGTCGTGCCATGCCGATCGGTCGTTTGGTCGATCGGCCAGGTTAGAAAATTTTTGCCGGCTGGCGATAATATCTTTGCGTCTATTGCAGATCGTACGATTTTCAGTGGAAGACCGTCACTAGGTTTTTAATCGTACAACTTTCGTACGATCCTTGTCAGGGGCAGAACGTCAGCTGTCTGTGCTTTTTACTACTTATAGTTGATCTGAAGGTTAGTGACAGGTCGGGAGCAGGTCGGGAGATGCAAAGATCCGATCGTGGAATCATCTTACGATCGGATCTTTGCGTCTATGGCCAGCTTAACTCTGAGTTAGTCAACAACTTGAAGGGGAGCCACATGGGATGCAACTGTTCAGTGAGTTTGCAATTGATCCTCAGCATTCAGCTCAGATTCAAAAGCAACAGTTATGAACCATGTGGACCTCCCTCAAGTCTCTAATTGGCTACTGCCTGGTAACCAATCAATGGAATGGAATCGGTGGAAGAGAGCTGCAAAGCAGGAAGTAGTGTTCTGGCTACTATGTTAGACATCCAGTCACTCCAGCCTTTATACATTACATTTTTGGCTAACTAACTATATTGACAACATTTTTATTTTGCACAGTCTATCTATTTACCCAGTTTTTATTTTTACACAGAACTAATAGTTAATGCTCTAGCACTAATGCCCCTGGGGAACAGTACATTTTATTTTCAGTGTGATAACTCCTGAGGAAAAATACATGTTCTAGCATGGAACACATGTATTGCTCAGTAAATGCTAAAAACACAGTCTCAGACACAGTTACCACTTCCCACCAAACAAAAACCGTGATACTGTGGGTGCTCTGAAACTTCACAATGTAGTTTTATTGTAAGCCAATTTAGGTATCACTTCTAGATCCATTTTGTATTTATTTGTTATTTTTACACTTCCCACCAGGGAACTACGTTATCTTTTGATTTCCTTCTAAATTAGCTAAAGTGCAACTGTGGGAGACTGATTGCTAGAGAATGCAAAGACTCTAAAGGCCTATTTATTAACCACAACTAAACTCACAAACCTTAAATCCCTGAGTGTCATGGAATGTAATAAAAGATCCGAAAAACAGCGCTGACCTAAAATCTCATTTGAGTTTTTTTGGACAACTGCAAGAAACAAAAAGATCTGAAAATCTCTAAAAGTCCAAATTGGGCCAATAAGATCAGCTTCATACCTTTGAAGTCTATAAGAACTCAACAACTATAACTTGGCAACTTTTTGTATAAAAAGGTTTTTGTGTGGTTTTTTTTTTTCACTTAATAAATCTTGAATAAATAAATCTATAGAGCTTTTAAGAAATATGTATAGGGGAAAAAAATTTTTTTTTAGATTTACAGATAGAGTCACTTGGATTTGTAAGTTAAATGCGTCGTGACTCAGCATTAATTGAAGAAACTGTGTTATCTAAAGTTATCTTAACTCATTTAATGCATTTAACCTTTTCATTAGCATACCAAAGCCCCATTGTTTTCAATGGTGAACTCTTTAATTGGATGGGATGCTGTGACACAATATTCTGTGATAAGTGGGATAAATGAGATAAATGAGTTAAGTCGCGACGCATTAAACTCACCATCCAAAGTGACTGCATCTGTATTGAAAAAATAGAAACTCAATTACAAGTAAATGGGCCCCTTACTACTGACAAATGCAAGGTGATTGTTGGACATGTGGATTTGCACCATATTTGGCATATAACTCCCCCTCTACCTACCAGGTTTGCTTTCTGCTACTTTGCTGAAATAAAGTCTAAGCAAGATTGGTGGCATTTCAACCCCTGATCTCTAGAAGACCATTCTACTCTGTTCATGTCAGGAAGCCTTGTATCAGGCCTGTCTGACGCACAAAGCAGCGTTTGATTAGGCCTGTGGTAGTAGAAAGCAATTAAAGCAGACTGTGATAAGACAGATATGGAGTGGAATACATGAACTAGAAACTGAGCAGTAGAAACAGATAAATGTAACTGACAGAGAAATAAAATTGGAGTTATCAGGGAAGTCACATAGGTAACTGGTAAAAAGACAGGAGCAAAGACTGAAGCAACCTCTGCAACATGATGGAACAAGACATAAAGAGTAACCTTTGGGCTAAGTTCATCAAGTCCCTATATTGGTGTATAAAGAAAAAGAAAAACAAAAGAAAAGAGCAACTCAGTCTCCCTTGAAGTTTTGGCTACTGAAAGATATACTTGAAGCAAGATCAGGCAAACCAAAGCATAGGCAACTAACCCTTGTTAGATGCTAAATGTGTTTGTACTAATAGCTTTCATCACATAGAAGAACCTCTCTCACTTTTCTTAGTCATCTGTAACCATTAAACCAAGACAACATTTGTCGGCTTTAGAATTCTTGATTCGGTTCCCTGCTTTCAATCCAAGAGCATTCGATTCAAATGAAATCTGGAGATTGTGATAACTGGTCAAAACATTGTTTTTGTGTTCACTGGAGAGCTTCTTCATACACTGGGAAAGATGACTTGGATCAATATCATGTGGAAATGTCCATTCCAGCTTTGCTTGAAAAGCCTAACAGAGAGGACAGCATGCCATCCAAAACTTGCTTGTTCAAGTATGAACATATTTATTTCCTGAGAACTCATAAAATAACACACAGGACCAACGATGCAAAATAACCCACAAAGCCCAAGAAATCAGCCAGTATATTTAGTGACCATATAATGTTGTTCACAGCATTTTGATTCAGCTTATTCAATAAAGTTTACCCTGAGCTTCATTTGAACAGCAAACACATTTCCATCTGTCAGGGAAATATATTTGGCAAAGTTAAAGTATTTCAGTTTATGTTAAAGAAATAGGCCTTTTTACAAGCTTGCTGTAAACACAGGGGCATTGTAATGCTAAACAAACGCATGTATTACTATGTAACCTTATGGTACTATGTTTACTGCATTACCTTTTGTTTTTCAGTTCTATTTAGCCTGTGTTCATGCAGTATGGAATGTGTATGTGCATTTCTGTGCAGCTACACTAAGGGACAAATTCACGAAAGTTCGAAACGTCTAACGCTAGTGCTAATTCGCCATTGTGACGTAATTTTGCAACTTCGACGATTTACTAACAGTGTTCCTGGCGAAAATTCACTAGTGAAGTAGAAAGACTAGTGCAACTTCAGGTCAGACCTGGGGAAGTTCAATAGATAGGAGTATGAAAAAAAAAACTTGAAAGTCCCAAAAAAAAACCGCTGGTGTCTTTTACCTATTTTAGAGTGATAGTCTGAAAAATACCGTAATTTTTTGGGAGGGTTACCTTCCTTCCCCACTACATTTCCTAACATATGGCAACTCAGCTACACAGTGGGCACATGTTTAGGGCAATAGGAAAACTTTATTTTATTTATTAAAGGTTTCCTGGGCTTGTGTAGTTTAATGTAGTGGCTGCAGCGTATACTTCTATTATACTTTTAACTTTGTGCCGTAAGCAAATTAGGCATCGCTAGCGTAAATGTGCTTTGCCTGACAAAGTAATGGTAGTGTACCTTCACTACTTTTTGCCTTTTAGTGAATTAGCGGGAGACTGGCGAAAATACACCTGGCTAAGTGGGTTGAAGGCTTCGCTACTGAATTTGCGCACTTTAGTGAATTTTACCCTAAGGTTGGATGTTGGCTTAAAGGAACAGTAACAGCAAAATATGAAAATGTCTTATAGTAAAGAAAATAACTGTAGTTAGTGATGGGCGACTCTATCCCGTGAATTTCCAGCGAAATTCGCAAATTGGTGAAAAATTCTCAAAACGACACGCATATGGTTTTTGACGCAATCGAGGCGTCGTTTTCATGTGCGTCTCATTTTTCTTTAACTCCAGCTATTTTTTTCGCCAGGCTGCCCCCATGACTACACAGCAGCTTGATTATATAAACTATAGTAGAGTTTCTGAAGCAAACACTCCGGGTTAACCAGTGCAGGGGAACACTACATTATTTTGTCATTCCAACACAACTTTTTCGGTGTTAATGTTGCTTTAACAACCCCCTTACTCTCATGTCATGACCATGAGGAATATTGGAATTGGTATCCAAGTGTTTTCAGAACACTTCACACATCCATTCATGGAACTCACACAAGTAACACCTATGTCTAGGAGTTGCATGACACATTGGTAATCCCATCACAGTAACAGCACAGAATCAAATTCAGATGTCTCCTCTTTGAAGAGTTACAATGTGCCATTGTGATTGGATTAGTGGAAGAGTTTATATGCAGAGAACTTCCCATAACAGTCAATTGAACTGAAGAAGCTGCTCGGATGAGTAGTGAAACGTCTTCAATAATTACTCAGCAAGTCCAGTTGTTTTAGAATTACTTATATTAGATATAACAGAAACAATGTTTAGCCAGTGCCACTAGAAAATACTCTTACTGAAGTTAGAACATCATCCTATTTAGAATTCATATTTACCATGGGTTATCTTCAATTCCAGATAGAAAAGCAGCACTCCGGTTTATTTTGAAAAAGTGAAAACTTTACTTAAAGTGCATTCAGGCAACATTTCGGGCTCCACAGGCCCTTTCTCAAGCAAGGTGGCTTGAGAAAGGGCCTGTGGAGCCTGAAACGTTGCCTGAATGCACTTTAAGTAAAGTTTTCACTTTTTCAAAATAAACCGGAGTGCTGCTTTTCTATCTGGAATTGATGTAAGTAATCCTTGGCAGGGGATCTAGCCTGCACCCGGGGCTGAAAGAAGCTGGCTCTGCTTTTTTGAGCACACACATGTTTGAATTCGTTTTACCATGGGTTATCTTGTTCCTTGGCACTTTCCCTGTTCCTGAGCTCACCCACTCATGTCCCTGTCTGGCGACTTGGGTGAGAACCCCCAAATACTCTCCTTGTCGGAGCCAGAAAGCTGCCACTAAACTGCCACTATCTTTTGATCTTTGAGCAACTATTACATAAACTTATGGCACTAAATAAACTTTCCCTAACTTGGGTCTGATACTGTTTGAACCTTCTCCTGTACCCTGGGCCTGTAACAACTTCCCAGAGAGGTTCCAGGAAAGACCCGGAGCACATGGTGCTATATCCTTTTATAGTTTCATATACTGCCACCTAAACCATAATTTGAATAAATCTCAGTGGACCCAGGAAGGAAGACATAGCTCCCTGAGTATGCATACCTAAATCTGCACATATATAACATCAAATAAGTATTGCACAGAGGGTAAATGAAATAAAATGTCTATATCACTCCAATTTGGTTTGCATGAAACAATTGTTATTGATATTTGGCTATACTCTCTAAATGCAAATATGAATTCTAAATAGGAAGTTGTTCTAACTTCAGTAAGAGTATTTTCTAGTGGCACTGGCTAAACATTGTTTCTGTTTGGAGCCTCTTGGTAGAGAATTCAAATTTTCATTAAAGAAGGTCACCAGAGTTCATAGCAACACCTGATTGAAACAGGTATCCACTATCTTTGCTTTATCCACTTTCTTTGTTTTCAAGGACCAGCTTTGAGTAGTGATAGGCGAATTCCCGCGATTCGCCGCTGGCAAATAAATTCGCCTAACGCCAGCGAAAATTCGCTTTAAAAAAACGAGTCGTGTGTTGTTTTTGACGTGACAAAAACGACGCGACGCACGCTGAAAACGACACGGCGCGAACTCTTCACTGGAAATTCGCGAATTTTTCGGCGAAGCGAAACTGGGTAGATTCGCCCATCACTAGCTTTGAGCGAACATTTACAGTGCGGCATTGTTTATATATATTTTTTATATATTACACAGATGCATTTAAAATGGTATTTTCTTATCCTGGCACTATGGAAACAAGTGGATAGTTCACTTCTTTGTAATTCATTCTTTAAAATAGTTTGAATGTTGAATGTTCATCTCTCATTAATGTGCATACATTTCCAGATGTTAAGGCTCAGGCCAGACCGGAAGATTTGAGGAGATTCGTCACCTGGCGACTAATCGCCTGGCGACTAATCTCCCCTTGCCTTTCAGCGGCTTAAATGAATAATCGCCTGCGCCTATTCACAAGCGGTGCTGCACTTTCCCGAACTTCCTCAAAATTGCCTAAGAAGGCAACTTCAAGCGACTTTGGAAAAGCCAGCGCTGCGTGTGAATAGGCTCAGGTGATTATTCATTAAAGTCGCTGGAAGGCAAGGGGAAGTGGTTCAGGGAGATTTGTCACCCCAAAGAAGAGGTGATTAGTCGCCAGGCGGCAAATCTCCCTGAATCTTCCTGTCTGGCCTTACCCTTGAGGTTGAGGTTTTCACCATTGATACATTCTGAAAATCGGAGTTTGTAGAATTGAAATTTTAATATATTTGAATTTTTTCACTGTGATTTTCTCCAAAATGTTCTCCCGTGAAATCACAGAGCTCTCATGGCTGCGAGAGAATCTTCATCCAGTGTCAAACGTCTAAATGGGAATTAAGACATCGCATTAGTAAATTTGAGAAAAGTCCAAATGCATGTACCTGCTAAAAGGCCACTTACCCCCTTAAAGGAGAAAGCCTAACTAAAGAAGTAGACTAGAAATGTTGCATATTATGTTTTGGGCTTCTGTACCAGCCCAAGGGAAGCACAGCCCTTTAACAGACAAGATCTGAGTCTCTAATGATGCCCCAGTAGCTCCCCATCTTCTTTTCTGCTGATTCATATGTTTTGTGCTGCTGTCACTTAGGGACCGACTCACAATATACTTTGTGTACAGGATATAAATGTCACAATATCAGGCTGATTAGTAATTTGTACTGATAATTACTACATGGCAACTCAGAAACCATTGCAATTAACATCAAACCTTAATAATCAACCTTGTAGCTTTTTATTACAGACCAACCTAATTTTCTGCTTGATAATTTGTGATGATCCCTAAGCTTAGCTTCTCAACAGCTGCTCAGAGAGACACTTTCCAAGATGGTGACCTCCTGTGGCAAGTTTGAAGTCCTGGATCATTGCTGCTATTAAGAAGCTGAAACTGCATTATCTAAAACATGGCATTTTTACTTATATTAATGCTTAGGGTTTAGCTTTCCTTTAAATTTTCCTGAAGCATCAGTACAGACAAATACATATGTTGGCATATGTTTAGGTCATCTCTTTGCCATTGCGTGTGAGATGTTACCGAGTCATAATTCCTATAGAGAGTACAATGTATGACCCCTATTGCATTAACACCACCAAATGCTATTGAATTAGTAGGCCATGTCTCGTTGATTTCCCTGTTTTCTTGTTAGGGGATTATAACACAATACAGGGACTCTGAAGTGTAATAAAGAAGCTTGAGAGGTAGTCTCAGCACAGTCAAGGCTAAATACTGCTAATGCTACTTCTTATGATGACAAATTATTTAATTTGTATTTTTACATTTTCAAAACATGCCTGTGCTCATAAAAAAGCTGTTCTTCTATCTCTGTTTGTTGAGATCTCTCTCTGTATCTGACATTTGGTAGCTATTGCTATGCATATAATTGCATGTCATTTAGAATCTCTGATATTTATTTTTAAAAGCATTTTTTCCCTGTTACTCTTTGAAAATCTTGATGTTCTGTGCCAGCATGGGATTGTGTTTATAAAGATGAGCACATTTGTTCTCTTATATTTTTCCCTGCAGGTAGAGGGGATTTAGTCCATCATGATCTCTTCGATTCAGACCTTGATTTATATTCCTTATGCCTGAACAATTTTGAGTAATTGTAAATGTATGCTTTATAAGTAATAAGCGATATCTGATATCCTGCCTATGAATCTTGGCTTAATAGCTAAACTGGAATAATGGCAGCCACAGACTTCCAAATCTGTGTTTTTCCTTTACTGCCCATCATTATACTTACTTTCATTTTACTGAACATTCAAAACATATATTATTACTTACTTTCATTTTACTGAACATTCAAAACATATATTAATATATTAGCCAATTTCTATTGCTTACTGAATGACGACTTCAACATACAATAACTTATTTTATATTTAAGCATAAATAATAAACAGCTGCACAGAGTGTTTGAGACAAGTGACAGAGGTACAAAAAAATGAGTCCTTCTCTGCGTCTTTATATCATTTAAACTTCTTCTACTCATGCATAATCTTTCACGCATTTTGTGAGTTATAGCCAACAATATGCAGTATAGAAACCCTCCTCCATGCCTATGTATAATGTAGAGTTTCTGCTACACAGGTATAATTCTTCAAACATAAGTTGTGAGTTATCTCTCAACGGTATGCATGAGAAATCAGAAGAGTGCAAGCACAATGTACAAAATATGCCCCAACAATTATTCCACGTGGGGAAATGGAGATGATTATTAATTGAAGCTGTAGAGCACTCGTTCAGTTCCGATTGGGAGAGAATATTACATTTTAATTGAGCATATATGGTGGTGCTTGACTATGGGCTTTTCCACATGAACATTCTGTGCTGCGCTTTCCTGCATTCTGTTTAAATCAGTTTGACCGTAGGGGAGTACAGGCCCAGTCAATTCTTACCTATGGTGCCATCATCACGACAACACAGGAAAACATTGAACACGCTGCGGTCCACCTGCATTTGGCTTTTACATGCTTTGTTGGGAGGATGGCACCATAATGAATTTAAAAGTACAAACGATAACAATTTTAAAAAAACCTCACCAC
>CM044432.1:165448652-165460957 GCA_024363595.1 Xenopus borealis
CCCCCCCCCCCCCCCATTAGTCCAAGGTCCAATAACATCACAATGTCCATCTTGGGATCAAGTAACCTATGTGGGTATGCACCCACAAAAAATGCTTTTTTGTGCAAAGTCCATTCCTATTAAAAACAATTATTAAGAACAAACAGTTCAGATATAATGGTACTGCCTACCATAATAACAGACCCAACCTGGACAGTCTACCCTCATAATTTAAGGCTTCCATCCCTCTAACCAGCTTAGTTGCATGTCTCTGCACTCTCTCCAATACCTGCCTGAAAATTAGGGAGATATTTTTGGGTGGGTTAAAATATTCTCATCAATTTGCCCCCCCCCCTCCTGATGAGCATATTGGGGAAACTAACCTCACAAAACCAACAGATCTTTTAAGTGTATTGCCACCTTAAGCAGAATAAAAAAAAAGGGCCAGAAATATAAGAGTTAAGCAGATATATATATATATATATATATATCGGGTTTACCTCGACGTGGTATGGTGGCTTATCAATTTTATGATCATAACTTTGTAACAAAATAACCCCTGTTTTGGGTACATATGCATTAGCATTTATAATATTAATAATATATATACTTTAAAGCCTTTAGAGTGCTCCCACAACCCCTCTGATATGCATCAAAGAATAAAATAACAAGTTGATTCACGAGAAAATGGAGTGTGAGTCCACTGATCTTTATATATATATATATATATATGTATATATATACACACACAGTATGTAGGAAGTCTGTTATGAACAAGATTGCACCCTAGGCAGTGTCTCTTCTGCCTTTTTCCTAGTTCTGGCCCTGGCCCCTCTAGGACAATATCTAGCAGGGAATTTACAAATAGGGAGTAGTGACTAGTAAAAAAATTTTAGCAGGTAAGGATTAGCTGTAAAATTCCTCATGTTGCCATTGGTGAATATTTTTGTGAAATTGCTACAAAATTTTGCCATAGAAAATGATAGAATCCAATGTATTTGTGTTTGTGTCACCTAGAGAATAACAATCAGAAAAAATAATGAAAAAAAAGTTGCCAATGCATCTCAAAAAAATTCTGCAATAAAATTGCAGGCCAACTTCAATCAATTTGCTGTTTTCACAGATTTTCCCATGGTTTTAATTTTTCAGTAAGGAGAAGCAAGACAGATTCACCCATCACTATAATAAAGCCAGGTAGTGTAAGCCACACACAAACTGCACACCCAATCCAAAGTACCATACAAAAACAGGAGGCATTTCCTTGCAATACCCTTCTGTGTAATAAGCTTGTGTGCACAGTAAAGGTTGTATTTTTTTATGCCAGATGCTAATATGGTGTGCCTGTTGTACAAATAATGGGTTAGTCTGCAAGTAATTTTATTTCCACCTAATTCATTTTCCAGGTTGCTCACTGCTTATTCAAATGAAGGCAAACAAGGGACAGAATATTAATTTTCATCACAACTAGATATTCCGTTTCAAGTCTGAACTCTGCAGTCATATTTTCCCTATCAATAACAGCAGCACATCTGTGTAGAGTCTTATTTCCATAATGCTATTTATATTCAGTCATTTTTGGACATAAATTATATAATTAAAATACAAACATGAAATATTTTCACAGGGAATTGTACATTGTCGCAGCAATGCTAACATGAATCACTACTGAAGATAAAGTGCTTATCGTGTGTCCGCAGAACAGGCTTTGAAATAGTAATTGTCAAAAGTCTTCTATTATTAACCTACAGTATGGCACTGTATTTATCATTAGTGATGGGTGAATTTATTCGACAGGCGCGAATTCCCACGATTAGCCGCCCGGCGAATAAATTCGCAAAACACCATCGAAAATTTGACCTGGCGAAAATTCGCTGGTGTGGGAAAAAAAAAACCCAGATGCGCGGCGTCAAAAATGATCCGACTCACGTCAAAAACAAGACGTGCGTCGTTTCGAGAATTTTTTGCCAATTCACAAATTTTCTGGCGAAGCAAAACTGGATAGATTTGCCCATCACTATTTATCATACATGTCTGTAGTTATCAAATCACATTTTCTCTTACTTGTATGGGACACTTGGCTCTTAAAAGAAATTCCTACCTGTTCTTATAATTATCCTGTGAGAAGAATAAAAAAAAGGGGAAATAGTACCCATTGAACTGGTTCACTTCAAGGGTGGTAACATACTGTACTCGAACAGACAATATTATAGTGGCCATACTTGGCCAGATCCACTCATTTGTCAAGATTCACAATGATCACATGCTGAGTGCCTCAGACAATAGTTGTCAGCTGTAGTCAGAAAAATAAAGTTTGTATTTATTAGGAAATATGAAATAAGCCTAATTTAGTATGTGTCTGATGAGGCACTTACCCCTAAGCCTATGAGCAAGTGCCCCATCAGGCACGAAACCTGTTAAGATTCTTTTTTATGTTCTTATAAATATGTTTTTTGACTAGTGATGTCTATTGTATAAAATTCTCAAATATTTTTTAAAGGCTTTTTTTTTTTTAAATAATTTTACCCTTAACCAGGATTAGTGATAATGATCATAATTATAGCTTCACTTAACTGCTTTACATTCACGACCTTAATGTCATAATGTTTTTTGGGGGACCACTTAAACACTTAATAAGTTGCTGTGAAACCACATTCTGAGTGAAATTGGATCACTGGCCTTAGGGCCAACAACCAGATTGGAGGCCTATGAAGACCTCTGGATGATGATCATATTAATATGCCAATGGGCTCCTTGACTGATGGGATCATTAAACTTACTTGACTCATTGAAAGGCAGACCCGTTAATGGGCTCCATACACTCACAGTTTGTAGAAAGTACTTCCCTGTTAACTTTGTCTGCTCCCAGTCATATGACTCGACACGAACATTATCAAGGACCAACAAAAAGAAAAGAGAATACTCACCCCAACTTTTGCTGCAGTGTACCAAACATACCTCCAAAAAGTTTTATTGTGCAGAGTATAAGTATCAACGTTTCAGGAGCCTACTGCCCCCTTTGTCAGTGATAAACGTACACAGCATGTCTTATCTTTTTGTTGGCCCCATACACTGTCAGAGAAGCTGCCGAAAGATCCAAAATGACAGTTTAGTATAGGCAACATAAGCCTTTAGGGTTGATGAGCTTCACTGAAACAAATGGAAAGTGAAAAACTGGAAAGGTTTTTGCACTATACTATTTGGGCTCCCACAGGAAATAAAGGATTTTATGTTAAAATTGTAATGAAATACATTAGGATTTTAGCCGCCGTGTTCTTTTCTGGTGACTGTTTTTTTTCCTTAAATAAATTCAAACTTTTTGAGATCTCTGAAAATACACATTTTACCTCCACAGTTATCATGAATCGAGAATAAAACTCCCAACTCAATTTTAAATAAAGTATTTTTCAGTAATTAAAATATAATGTACTGTTACACTGCACTGGTAAAACTGGTGTGTTTGCTTCAGAAACACTACTATAGTTTATATAACCAAGCTGATGTGTAGCCATTCAAATCTGAAAAAGGGGAAAAAGCACAGGATACACAGTTCTTCAGAACTTCATCTGTTGTCTATTGTGTATCCTGTGACTGAATGGCTGTCCCCATGGCTACACAGCAGCTTGTTTAAATAAACTATAGTAGTGTTTCTGAAACAAACATACTAAGGGGCAGATTTATTATTTGTCAAATTTCGAAATGTAAAAATTTTTTAATTCAACCATGTGACTAGTGAGGGAAATAAAATCTGCTATTCGAATGATCAAATAGAAAAAAATTCAATAGTTCGATTAAAAATTTGAACAATTCGAACGATTTTAACCCTTCGATCGATTTTTTCCTATTCGATGAAAAAAACTTTAAAACACCTATGGGAGCTTCAATTCGGTAGGTTCAATCTGGCGAACTGGTCTATTGATTTTTTTTTTAAAGGGGAAGTACTTTGACCACTGAATATTCGAATATTCGAATACAATTAAATTTGAATATTCGAAATGATCGAATTTTAAAAATTTGGTGGTCGAAGTTGCCTCATTTGCATATTCGAAATTCGAATCTTTTTGAAAATTCAATTGAATTTCGAATCCTTCATGTGAATTTAGTAAATCTGCCCCTAGTTGTACCAGTGGAGGGCAACCATACATTATATTGTCATTTCTTTAAAACACTTTAACATAGAGATAGAGATGTAGATCACATACTGAAAATGCTTCATATTGAAAAGGCAACATTTAGGGGTGCCATCATGCCATCAAGTACATAAAATACCATAACTCATAAAAACATGTAAACCAGTCTTAAATGTAAAAAAAGTCAAACATTATTGTAAAAATGTATGCTTATTAACTACAATATAGTTACAGAAAATGTTGTTAGTTATACATTGCGTATGACAAATGTATGTAATTGAAAGCTGGCTAGCTTTGTGCATTATATAAAGTCTGCAAAGGGGTGTTACGTCAAATGCTCCCCGCAGTGCCCATTGCTAAATGAAATGCACGTTCAAAGAGACAGATCCATTAACGTGCCATTGTAGCACTTAAGCAAATTAAACAGAGCAATATGCATATGCTCTATGGCAGGTGGCAAGGACAGGGCTTGCCTGAGCTCCCCGGAAAAATATAAACGGTTTCTTCTATCTGGATAAGCAAGAGATAAAAGGCACCAGCTTTATAATGTCTAATCAAGTTTTTCATGCAAACCCATGGCAACTCAATAATCACTGAAAATAGCCGTTAATGCTCTAGAACAGTGATGCCAAAACAGTGGCCCGTGAGCAACATGTTGCTCTTCAACCCCGTGGATGTTGCTCCCAGTGGCCTCAAAGCAGATGCTTATTTTTGAATCCCAGTCTTGGAGGTAAGTTTCGGTTGCATAAAACCCAAGTGTACTGCCAAACAGATCATCCAGTAGGCTGCCAGTCCACATAGGGGCTGCCAAATGGCCAATCACAGCCCTTATTTTGCACCACTCAGGAATATTTTTCATATTTGTGTTGCTCCCCAACTCTTTTTACATCTGAATATTACTCACAGGTAAAAAAGGTTGAGGACCCCTGTTCTAGAAGTTGTTGTGTTTGGTAGCCGAAGATGAGGAGGGTATAACAGTGCTTTATTAGCAGATTCATGCAGCCATTACATAACAGCAGTAAGTCTTACTTTTACTTTCAAGCTGTACAGAAAGTCCTGTGTATGCACGTGCCACCTGCAGGCCATTTGTTTAAACAAAACATATTCCCCCTATAGTAGGAAAGCATTTGGACAAATATATAAACAGTAACAATTAAACTGTATTTATCTTAAAGCAATATATATATTCTTCACATGACATAGTCCTTGGTCCATGCAGGTAGTTTCCTGATTCTCTCAGTTTGCCTTATAGGTTCACTTTCCTCTGCCCTCAGGAGTAGGGAAATGTCCTTCATCAAATGGAACATCTTCAAAGTCATATCTAGCCAGGAGCAAGACGCGTCCATCAGACAGTTCATATGTGTATGGTCCTTGCTGGCGTTTCACTTCAAGTGGTGTAGTAAATTTAGATTGTCCTTGTTTCAGTATTCCTGGTTTCTTAATTCGGACTAAAGATCCAGGCTGAAAGTGCACTTCTCTTGCACAACGTTTTCTGTCAGTATAAGCCTTGCATTTGGTTTGGTGATGTTTCACAATGTCAGCAGTAGATGATTTTGTATGAATAGTCTTTGGTGGAAGTTTGACGTCTGCAACATATAACTTAGTGCGCATCTGTCTGCCATGTAATAATTCAGCTGGAGATGATTGGGTTGTTGCATGGCATGTTGCTCTGTAGTTATGCAGGAACTCTGTTGTAAATACTTTCCAAGATTTCCCAGTAAGATTTGCTGTCTGTAGTGCTTCTTTCAGACTTCTGTTGAATCGCTTGATTTCTCCATTTGCTTGTGGGTAATACACTGAAGATTTCCTATGCACAATATTCCTCTCTCTCAGAAAGGATTCAAACTCATATGAGACAAACTGTGGTCCGTTGTCTGATATTAACTCCTTTGGATTTCCTTCTCTGCTGAAGACTGTAGAAAGACATAGAAATGTTATTACTGTAGCTGATGTTACATGAGAAACAAATGCAATTTCTGGCCATTTACTGTAATAGTCTATCAAGGTTATAGCAAATCTGCAGTCTATAGGAGCGTCTGCAAAAGGACCCACAATATCAATAGCAAGTTTTTCCCATGCTGTATCAGGAAATGGTACTGGCTGAAGTGGTGGTGTATGTGTGATAGCTGTTTTGTCGTGATTCTGACAAGTAACACAAGAATGAATGGCAGTTACCACATCAGCATCCATTGCTGGCCACCATTTGATTTAAATGGAGTCTGTAGGAGATGGCCTTCCCATGATTTGGAGCTTTCTGGATAACTGATCCCATATCTGTATAACAGGTCACATACCTGTGTATTTTATATTCATTATTTTCTATTGTAATAAATGATTACAGATTTTGGACAAAATTAACATAACAATGATTAGCTACAGGGGTTGGGGGGGAATTGTATTTGTGAAACATATAATTAACATTAGGGGTAAATTATTCTTTATACAATAAAGGTTATTCTAGGACTCTTTCAAAATAACTTTGTATAAAGCTCCTCAACATCCATTTCCCCATTATATGCTGTGTCACTTATTTTCTTCCCAAATTTCTCCACTGCATGAATAGAAACGACTGATGCTGACTTCTAAAGAAACTCATTTTTTCAATACAAATAGAGAATGGCAGAAAATGACATGAGCTTAACAAAGAAATGGTGCTACCTGCAGAAGCCAGCATCACAAAAGCAAATGGAAATATACAAGTCTAGTTAAAATAACCAAAAGTTCTCTGGAGACCATTGCATATAATTATATGGCTTCCTATAGCGGCAGGACTTTCTTAAAAAATAATAATTTGCTCAGGAAATGATGGATCACTTCTACTCTGCTGTCAACTGTTTAATATTGCCTTTGAAGAACAAGTGACACAGCAGCCCATAAGAATATTATAATGAAAAATCATAATTCCCTGCCTGAGCTCTTGAGAGGGGAATGGTATTAAGTTACAAGTAAAATTATCAGGATTCACAATTAAAAGAGGCAATTACACCCAGTGACATATATCTGTAAGACATGCATTGGCTTTATAGAATTGTTATTTCAATCTCTTTATCTAGATAAAATAATATGATACAAAGCTGGCATATCAAGTATATTATATTTGTTACCTATCGTCTGGTACATGTCACTGCCCTATCCACTGGAAAAAGACTCAACTAGTAACTGAGACCACTCAGAACACAGAGCAAGAGCTCAGGCTCTATAAACTTATCCAATGTCATCATCATTATCATCATCACTGAATTTCGAATTCATGTTACTTGAATGTCAGGAAGGCTGCAACAAGACACCAAATTGATCCCTGGATCTCTCCCATCAACATAAACATCAATTCAGCAGGTTTGAGTTGAATTTCAGTTCTTAAAGGACCAGTAACATCAAAAAATAAAATTGTTTTAAAGGAATAAAAATATAATGCAGTGTTGCCCTGCACTAGTAAAACTGCTCTGTTTGCTTCAGAAACCTGACTATTGTTTATATAAATAAGCTACTGTGTAGCAATTGGGGCAGCTATTCAAAGGACAAAAGTTACACAGCAAATAACAGATAAGCTATGTAGAACATAATGTTATCTGTTATCCATTATTTATCCTGTGGCATCTAGCCTTTTTTCAATTTCTGCCATTGCTACTCGGCAGCTTGTTTATATGAGCTATAGTAGTGTTTCTGAAGCAAACAGATTAGTTTAACCAGTGCAGGGCAACACTACATAATATTTTCATTATTTTAAAACACTTTTATTTTTTGATGTTACTGGTCCTTTAAAGGGTCAGAGTATGATAAAATTGAAATTTCAATTCATTTATTTTTAAAAAATTCAAATCAGATTTCCGAACTTCCGAGTCAAATTTTACAGTTTTGACAATAAAAAAATTTAAAAACTCGAATTTGAAGGCCAATTTTATAAGCAGTGGCAGAACTACCAAGGGGCAGATTGCATGATTCAGCCACAAAGATCTCTACCAGCGGCTTGGCCTGCACCTGGGCCCTGCACCCTGTAGTTGTATTACTGCTCATAAGTGACTCCTTGTTTGGCACCCTGACTACAATGTGCACCCTCCCCTCACAAACACATGAATATTAAGGCTGACCTTTACACTGTCTCCTACATCTACAACATTGGCTTGTAGATGCAATAGACTAAATAGAAATAATTGGCTAATAGGATGCATATTCTATTCACTATGACATTCTATACTGGCCTATTATCTTCAAGTGACCCTCAAACTGCACTCCTGTCATTTTTGGAGGCGAGGGGTGGTAAGTCTGGCTGTTTCCAAATGTACTGTAGGTTATCTTGGCCATGGGGTTCTTCATAACACAGTTTGAAATATCTTCCAAATAATGTTCCCTTAATCCTTACTGGAGGCTATATAATCCTGTTGGGGTTTTAAGTAATGGTAAAATGATTTTTTAGTAGTCTTAATTGTAGATCAAAATTAAAGAAAGCTCCCTAACCTGGAAAAACCCAGGTCCTGGACATTCTATACAACAGGTCCCATAACTGTATGTATGTAGCTTCAGTGTGGTTTTTTTTGTAGGAGAAGAGAGTACTCAACAAATAAAGCTTGATAAAGGGCTGATGAAGTCCAAAACATTGGCTAGTTTGAAGCACAAATAAAACACCATTTTTCTCCACATTGGAGTGCTGCTGAAATATATTTCTTGTAGTGTATATTTACTCTGGGCAGACAGAGTTAAAGTCAGAACCCAACACTGCAAAAGGCGGTGAGTGTTTGTTCAGCACTACTCTATATCAAAGGTCAAAGTCAAAGTAAACTTTATTTTCATCTCAGCATTATATAAATACACAGTGCTAATTATTATATATGCTTATTAATGCAGTTTAAATATGTGTCACATATTTACAGCTTGTGTTTAAAGCTTTTGGTTAAATGACTTAAATCATACTGCATGTTCCTATAATTTCATTTTACCCAATACATCTTCCTATCATCCTCCTAATGCAACGGGTGGTAATTGCTGGTTCTTCTTCTAGGAATTAAGTGAACAAACTGTGCCAAGCAATGCTCCCTCCGATAAGGACTCATTTGCCAAGACTCCTTACTGCAAGTCACTTATTATGGCTGCTTCTGTGTCTTTTTTTGCCTGTAAAGACTGGGTGCACAGCATGGTGTTTCTTCCCAGAAACTTACAGGCAATGACTCTGTAATACGATCAATTTTCAGTTAGATTAAAAGCAACTATACCAAGTGTATTTTGTACATCTTGATAGATTGCGATATCTAATTATATATTCTGTGTGTGTGTGTGTGTATATATATATATATATATATATATATATATATATAGATATAAAAAAATATATATATATACAGATGCAGTCACTTGGATTGTAAATTAAATGCATCGTGACTTAACTCATCTATCCCATTTATCCCACTTAGCACAGAATATTGTGTCACAGCATCCCATCCAATTAAAGAGTTCACCATTGAAAACAATGGGGCTTTGGTATGCTAATGAAAAGGTTAAATGCATTAAATGAGTTAAGATGACTTTAGATAACACAGTTTCTTCAATTAGCCCTGAGTCATGACGCATTTAACTTACAAATCCAAGTGACTCTATCTGTATATATATATATATACACTTTTGAAACAGTAAAACAAGTTTTAAAATCATGTTGCGAGTTTAAATGAGAAATAGAGGCAAAACAAACTGAATAGTTTTGCAGCATCTTTTGTTAAAATAACGTTGCAACATAGTTGCCACCATTTGTATTATTAGTTTTATGCTCCTTACTATTCAGCTACTGAGGCTCACAAACCAACCTCTAGGTTTCTGATGGAGAGAAAGAGTGCAAAATGCCAGGTAAAAAACACTATGTATTTTAAACTTTGCATTTTCTTTACATACATATGGCCACCCACATTGGGAGCTCCCTAGATAATAGCTCCTTCATACTATCTCACACACATTCACTTTACACACACCCCCCATATCCATTTCACCAACATACACTTTTACACACTTTTGTGCTACCACACACAGCAAGGTTTTATTTAGCACATGGGACACATTATATTTGTTGCTATGTTCACTAGGTACACTCCTACATATACATCCCCACACTTCACCAACACACACATACAAACTAATGTAGAACTGCAAATTTCATTCCACTTTGCTTTTAATTACACTTCACAGCACATTTTTTTAATATGGGCATTGGTTACAGCAGTCACTCCCTGTTCATTCTCTCCTCTCATCCAGAACTTTCACTCTGGGCACCATGGGCCCAACAGCGGCAACCTTTTGGGGGTTAAGTCCCAATGCAGTACACCACTGGCAAACACTTTGTGGAGTTTCAAAGGCAGACTTATTTTCCCGGTCGACATCTCAGCAGTGCCTCCAAATGTAACCCTAATTTGGCTACTGTCCCTTTAAATAGGCAATTCAGGGGCCCTGAGTCTCTTTTGCAACAAGAAATGTACTGGGAACTGGGAATTACAGTGCAGTGCCTCCACCTAGGGAGCACCGAGGAACTTACCTTTAGAGGAATCCCCTAGGAAAAATCAAACACACAGTTTGCAGATAAACAAAATTTAACTTTATATAAAGTAGTATAATAACTAATACACAAGTCACACCTGTATGGGAATATATGGGACACTACCTGAATCCCTAGTAGGTTCTAACTGTTAGTTCAGCACAGTCCTTAGGATTTCACAGTCCCACTTCTCTGGAAGGGTTAAAAGCACACAGTCCAAAATGCAATGTCCCTTTCCCCAGAGCTCTTATTCCCCAGTAGCGCTACCTTTCCCCAGAGTACCTTTTCCTTTGGAAAGTAGCACGCATCCCACAGAGCAGGCAAAAATGACTCAAGGCTCAATACTGTATCCGTGCACAGCGGTTTCTCTCAGAGGCAGATCACACTGGAATCACAAGTAACTCTGCTGCAGAATCACTCCTACCAATGGCAATTTTCTCCTCTGAAGCTTTAGCATCATGGCAGGGAACAGGAACCCTTTTTCTGCACTCCTGCAGATCTCACAGCTTCAACAATTTCAGCTGAATCTTTCACTCCACAGGCTGGGATCAACTCTGTCACACGGTCTGCTCAAACTGATCCAGGGCCTACACACACAGCTCCACAGTCTGATACACCCTCTCTTCCCAGGATGCACTGCGGTGTCCTGCCAATCAGGTCACTCTCCAGCCTGTAATTAGGCAGAATTATGTCACAGACAGAGAAACAGGGGAAGGCTTTCTCTTCTCCCCTACATTGGTAAGATACAGTTTAAGTTAGAGGTAAACAAGTTAGGGACCACCATGTGGGGTATTCCTTGACGTGGTATGGATGGTGGCTTATCAATTTTGTGATCATAACTTTCTAATAACAAACCCTGTTTTTTAAAATTTACATGCATTTGCTTATTAACTTGAATTACTTAGACAGAGTTTTAAATATTTAAGTATTTTTCAAGTATTTTGAAATTTGCCTTAGGTGTGCACCCACAACCCCACCTTCATACTATTACTTAAAAAATATACAGTGATGGAATATTCTTTGCATTCTTAGTATGGCCTCAACCATAGGACTGCTTCTTCAAATCAAGAATCACTTCTGGATGCAGCATTATAGTTTTCATGGTGAATCAGTCATTTATTTGTCAGTTGCAGAGAACTCAGTGGTTACAAAGAGTAATTCATTACAGAGCTTTATTGATACTCCATTGTCACTCTACATGGAAAAGACTTGAAATCACTGGCACATGGCTGTGCTTCAGATTAGACAACTGAACAAAATAGCTAGCTGACCCTGGCTCTTATCACTCGCTTATAATTAAATACAACAATTCTCAATTCTGAGCAGAGACTGGTCAGTTAAATTATTGATCCATTAAATAACACCACCCACCCCCATTCTATTGCAAGTCCTCAGAAAAGCTGGGAATCTGTATTCTGCTGCAAGACGCCTACAAAAATAATAACGTATTATAGATTGCTTCAAACGACATCAGCATTTTGCCATTGTCAGTATTTTGCAGTAACGGCTTCTTTGTAAATCATGTATTGGGCTTGTAAAAATAAATATATAAAATAGTTACTGCTTCTGCTTTGATTTTCTTCAGGCAGAAAAATACTTAATCAAAGTCCCCAGCATATTCTGATAAAAAGACTGGTTTGAAAATTATTTAATGGCCCGTGAAACAGCGAAAAAAAAAAAAAAAAAAA
>CM044432.1:165460971-165491696 GCA_024363595.1 Xenopus borealis
AAAAAAAAAAAAAAAAACATGCTTGTCATTTATTTTCCCATGACTTAAGGAATTCGTATAAAATAGCCATAGCTCCTCACTGTATACGCAGATAAACTCTTACTGGTAGAACATGCGACAAATAAACAGTTGGCTTGTATTTAGTATTATATATATGTTTATCCCTGTACCTGAGCAAGACTGTGAGCAAGAAAGAAATTAGCAATTTATTTAGTCAGATGCAATGCGAGTACATAAGCATGCAGTTGTCAGCATTCCCATTTCCACTGACATTTGGGGAGCTGCCAGTTGTTTTAACAATGGTAATAAAGAAGAAATACTGGTTGGGAAATTTTTTTAAACTGTCTGCTATGACAGGTGTATTTTTTTAATTCAAAACAAATCTCTCAAAGCATGTAAGAGATTAATATTGTACTGAGGGTTATACATAGCAAAACAGAATACACATACTGCCCCCACTGCAAGGATGTACCTTCCGAGGAAGCAGGCCCTGTGGCTGCAGGGTGAGCCAGGGGGTATAGAGGCCTCAAAAGGCCCTAATTAATATACAATTTAAATACATATTGGCAAAACAGGTCAATCTCTAGGCATGTCCCAAAAATAATTTGCTGTGGGGCCCAGTAATATCTAGTTATGCCACTGCCCTATTGCATTAGCTCTCATGCGGATGACTACATCTGCAACATTCTGCATGTTGCATGTTGGAATTGGAGGGTATTTTGTCATGAGGCAAGGTGAAAATTGTGCCTCAACTATACTGTTGACTGAAAATTCAGTTAAATGTCAGTGAAATGGAATTGTGAATTTAGTACTAATTTTCCATTTGCAGTAGATGTGACTGAAGTCACAAAGGCCGGTACACATTACTGGTGACAGCATGGTCTCAGTTACTAACATCACACATACAAAATATGTATAAATTACTCTGTATGATGTTTAGTAGAAATCAGAAACTGAAATGGATAAAAGTGTCTAAACTGAATTATACCTATGTATCAAGTGATTTGGGGTCCGCTTTAGGGAAATATATTTTACTGTATGGGGTCTGCAAAGGATCCTTGGTACTTTAGGGTAAAATGGGCAAAGCATTGATGATATTTAACTAAATATGAGATTTCCCTTCATATATAAAGGTTTCATGATTGTATGTTTAGCTATACTAAAACAAACTAGAAAATCCATAGATCTATCTGATAAATATTCAGTTGCAGGGACTATGAAGATTCTCATTCATCCAGGTCTTGTATATCTACCAAAAGTAACTCAAAACAACTGGACTTGCTGAGAAATTTTAATGAAGATGTTTCACTGCTCATCGAGCAGCTTCTTCAGTTCAACTAACTGGTGTAGGGGAGTTCTCAGCATTTAGACTCTTCCAACAATCCAATCACAATGGCACATTGTAACTCGTCAGAGAGGTGACATCTGAAATTCACAGAGGTGTTGATTCTGTGTAGTTACTATGATGGGATTACCAATGTGTCATGCAACTCCTAGGCACAGGTGTTACTTGTGAGAGTTGCATGAATGGATGTGTGATGAGTTCTGAAACCACTGGGGTACAGATGTTAGAACAGCATTGTATGTAGCAGACAGGTGGTGTCAAAGGCCCCCACCTCTGTTAGGGGATGGTTTCTCCACCTTAACATGAATCGCCTCTTTCATGCCTCTTTCAAACCAGCGGCCTTCTTTATACAAAATGTGTACTTTGCTATCTTCAAGAGTGTCCTTTGTCTTTTAGGTGTAGAAAAACAGCGGAGTCTTGCCCTATAGAGTTCACCCTCCTATGCTGATCCATTCGCTTACTGAACAGTTGTTTTGTCTCCCCAATGTATATATTACATTACACTCATCACTACACTGGACTGCATATACCACATTACTTTGTTTTCGCCTAAGGAGTTGGATCCTTTGGGCGAACCAGTTTTTGCCTCAGTGTGTTTCTAGGTTTGAAAAAACACAGGGATGTGGTGTTTGTTGAAAATCCTCCTGAGTTTCTTTGACACTCTAGCTACATATGGGATCACTATGTTTCACTTAGTAACACATAGTACACTTAGGAGACACATAGTAAGGAAGACTACTGTGCATAATTCAATAACACATATACAAGCCATATAAAGGACATTAAAACAAGATCCAGTCACAAATAACAAAGAAGGGAAGTACTTTAAAAGCTATGAATATATCAAATCCAGGATTCAGCCAAATCCAAGCCTTTTTCAGCAGGATTTGGCCAAATCCAAGAGTCTGTTAAAGGCTTTTCCATACCCTTTAAGCAGTTTTAGGCCATGCCACCAACTATCACCGACAATCAGGGTTCTGTATTTGGTTGGTGCCCTTAAGGAAGATTCTATATTCACAGGAATCACAGTTCAGTTCATCTATAGTCACATCGGTGGCAAAGTAGCTCCCTCTGTAGTCCCATTGGATGTAACCAGCAGAATTACCAGCAAATCTTTTATCAACCTCATTGCTGCTTGTGTCAAATTCCATTTGGATATCAAGAGAAGAGCACTGCACAAGCAACCTCCACTAGGTCTGTTCATCACCATACCAGAATATTTGTCAGACACTTCATAAAAAGAAGCCAACTGAATTATTGGACAGACTGACCACGTTCAACAAAGAAGCCTCTACAAAGAAATGACTGTTTAACATAGATTAAAAGTTCTGCATGAGCTTTTGTTCCACTCCCTATGCAAATAAATAATCCTACACGAAGGTATTTTACTGGAAGCCAATTGTACTTTAATATGCTGTTTGGAAAAAATACAGTATATATTTATACTTGCTTAGACCACTGTATCTTGAGTCACTGTATATGGTGATAATAAATGTTAGCCTCTACAGACAGAATTGTAGATAGCCTTTTCTTTTGTGTGAGTATTATTATGGGTGTATGGCGTATTTTTGCGCATTCATATGCAAATTTGTTTAAGGGATGGATTGAGAAGTGCCACATCTTTGGAGATGGATCAGTGTGGAATGGACATATCGTACATTTCTATTTCAGATTTATTGACTATCTGGTTGTGATATGGAGGGGTACGGTTGAACAGGTAAAAAGATTTGTAACTTTTTGTAATGATAATGAGTGTGGTATCGAATTCACATAAAAGACTAATGAAAAAAGAATAGAATTCCTGGATATTTTACTCTCTCATGAAGGGGATGTTATAAAGATGGATATATACAGAAAACCTATCAGTAGGAATTCTCTACTACATCGGAGTAGTTGCCATCCTGAACCCCTTCTGGAGGGTATCCCGATTGGGCAATTCCTTAGCTAAGGTGAGTTTGTTCCACTTGGGATACCTTCCAGATGGCCGTGATGGAGTTGTGGGATAGACTAGGTGCTAGAGGATATAGTGTGGTAACTTTGAAAAGAGCATATGAGCTGAGTAGTCGTGAGGTGCTTCTTGATGAGACAGGAACATCTAGATGTCAACAGCAACAAAAAAGAAATGTAAAAAGAAAAAAAAAGATTGAGGAAAACTATACATTCTTTGTAACAGATTACAGTAGTGAGGCCTGTATGATTAAGAAAACAGTTCTTAAACACTGGCATCTGATTGAATCAGATCCCGAGTTAAATATAGAAAAGTCTAGATTTACATATAGAAAGAGTAGATTGATTGCGAGTCACATCTCACCTAGTATGTTACCTGATAAATGTGAACATAAGTTGTCAAGTTGGATGCGTTACTTGGGCACATACAAATGTGGAGCTAGAGTGTATAAGGCATGTGGCTATATTAATATCGAAAAGTTTTAGGAGCACAGTTACAGGGAAAGTATATAATTGTAGAACATATATTAACTGTAAAACTGCTAATGTAATATATCTGGCCACGTGTAACTGTGGTTGTCAGTATGTAGGGAGGACCATGCAGTGAATGAAAGACAGAGTTTTGGAACACATAGCAACTATTAGTAGAAAGGATTATTCTTCCTCTATTGCTGAGCATATTTTAACTGTACATGAAGGTAATGATAGCTACATATCTTTTCAAGGCATAGAACATGTTAAATTAGGAAGGAGAAAATGAGATTTGGAGAAATTATTGAATAAGAGAGAAGCCTGGTGGACGTTTACCCAACAAACAGAAAAGCCCTTAGGCCTTAATAAGGACTGTGAAATTAAGTATTACATAGAATAAAATATGTTGAGTAGATCTGACAATAAAGTCCTATTGTGACAAACGTGATGTGAAATTTCATACCTGATCTTACATTATAAGTTTTCTTTTTGTATAAGATGAGAAAGGAAAACATGAGTATAATTGCATACATTGTGTGTTTTTTTCTTTTTCTTTTAGCATTCTTTTAAATTCACTTAAATAAATATAGTAGTAATAACTGTGTGAATATACCTTTAAGGTTTAATAGATTGGAAATTGTTAACCATCGTGTGTATCTATAAAGTTTTGTTTGTGGAATAGAAATGTTATACTTTGAGGAAGTGCTTATGAGCACGAAACGCGTCAGTAGTAAGGACATTATGCACTACTATTTGTGATAAATGAAGCTTTTTATTCATCTTCACAAGTCCAGTATAAGTACTCAAATTCCAATACAAATAATTTACCTTTTATGGGAAAAATAAAAGTAAATCATTTTAGCTATTCATATATTTCAGACCTCAAATTATAATATAATAATTATTTTAAAGTGGACCGTCACCCAGACACAACAATCTGTATAATAAAAGTCCTTTTCAAATTAAACTTGAAATATAATTTCAATTTTTTATTAAAGCATTCATAGCTGTTTTAAATTCATTTAAAAATCTCTGCTGTCAATCAAATATTGTCTGCCACTCCTCTATGCCTTAGGCATAGAGGCGGGCCAGAAATTACTTTCACTTTCCTTTCAGCACTTCCTAGATGCCAATGTTCCCCACACATTCCCCCAGTTCACTTAACCATTTAATTGTGTAGTCAGGACATGGGGATAGACATCGGGTCCCCCATTCTGTGCTTGCCTTAATAACAGTGTCCACAAAATGGCTCCTGCCTGCTTGCTATAATTATGAATTCCCAGACTGAAGAAAACAAGATTAAAATCATTTATATAGTGTAATTAATGTCCATTTTGCTTGACTAATGTGATAAAATATGATTTTGAATATTTTTTTGGGGTGACTGGTCCACTTTAAGAATTCCTCCCAAAAGCAATCCTAAAACCAAAGGTTAAGAAACTCCAACTGTAGTTTGCTGCAGAAAATGATAGCTTTCTTTGCTTTTGTGCAAACAGTTCTCAAATAAGCCTGATTGTGACAGCGATAGCATGACATGAACATGTACTTTGAGAGCAATCACTTGCAGTCCAATTTGCTGCCATTTGTGTTCTTTTCTCACCCATTGTATTTCTGTAATGTAAATAACATATATCTCAACCTGGCTTTCAGCTGAACACCAATATACACTTTTTAAAAGATTTCACTGAAAAAAAGTTGTCTGGTCTTTTAGCAGCATCGAAGCATGTTTGTCACACTTCCTAAATGAATCATTTTTATTTATGTTATAAACACAAACCTGACCTATTTTTCACAAAGTTATAATTGTGTATATTTTCATGTTTTCTTCAATCAGGAAATTATAAGCTTTCACCATGAAAACTCTTAGTACACCTTGTTTTTGTTAACATTGTCAACATGATGTCATTTCTGTTTATGTAACCCGGCATAGCTGAGTACTGAATGCTTGAACTGTATAAAGAAATAATGTCTTGAAGTAGTTCTGTAATTGTCTGAAATGGCATGTCATTTTCCCAATTATGTTTTCATGACATCAAGGTTTTTTCAAGGTTTTTTTAAAAGGGGGTTTTGAAGCACATGTAACTTCAGACTGATGTTAGATGTTAATAAAACATGACCAAGTATAAAAGCTTTTTTAAGACAAACACTGGAAATGTTTCCTTCTTCCTCAGTTTCTTAGTTTACATAATGCATGGAGCCTGAGACTATAAACAATTCTATATACAACTATCCTTTGATTAATTCAAAAACATGTGAGTTTATTTATGTACTGCTGGGAATTCCAGAACAATAATATGGTTTCAGCATACGATAACAGAGTGTTATAAAAGAGACAGTGAATTCTGAAGGGGTCAGGAGTATAGAATGTCTAGTGGCTGTCTTGGCTGATACAATATTTCTAACCGCTAAGCAGAATAAAGATCCATAGTTGGGCCGAAGTGTCTATAGCAATATGAAAAAAAAAGGCTTTGGGCACTCTGGAAAGCCACATATGGATCAGACCAAAAGCATTTATTTAAAAAGTAGAAAAAATCTTTATTTAATCATTCACCTAGAGCCTTACGCGGTTATTGTCTCTGAGACACTTAACCATAGAATTGACTCAAAATATCTGTTATATAGTTAAGATGCAGCATTATTGGTTGGAGATTGATACAGTGTGTTGAGGGAACCTTGGAGCTACTGTCTGGTTCTTCAGGGTTCCACTGTGTGTGCTCGTGAATCCTCATCGACAGTAAGGCCATATTTGCCATATAGACACTCAAAGACCTGTGCCGGCAGCTTTAAGGGCATGGCACTTGGATGTCTATATGGTAAATTAAAAAAAAAAACCTCTTCCCCTGCCACCAGATATATTACAATAAAACTGTCAGCAGAGTTGCAGTGTAGGGGGTATCAGTTACAGGTCGCTGGAGGAGGTGATGTCACAAGTATGTGCGTTAGATCTCAACATCACTTCTGTAAATGTTATAATTCCTATGCTGATGGGCACAAAGAGTTAAAGTACCTAGGACAGCACTGGACCAAAATTCAGTCCTATACGGGAGTGGAAAGAACACTTTTTGATGCACATGGAGTTGTTAATGACCCCTACAGAGTAGTGCAGAGTGTATTATCTTCATACTTTCAAAGGAGACTCCTACTCTGATAAGCTAATGCCTAGTGCAGGTTACCTTGCTCCATCCCATGAAATTATATATATATAATTTATGTTCTGAAAAGGGGTTCCAAACTAGAGCTGGTGTGTTCATTTTGACAAGATTTGATTTTCACAATTATTTATCACTGTATAACTGATCTGAAAACTGAGTTTGATTTATTTTGTATATTGGTCCAGATATTTGTGTGTTGTAATTGAGAGATAAATTGAAAGGAATTAGCTAATATTTATGTTTTACTTTTGGAATCGAGTCATTGTATAACTAATTCCGAAAATACTGGTTGGGTAAATCTCATGTTGAATTTCATCCTCATTTATATATATATATATATGGACAGATTTCTATGTTTGTGAATCTCATAGCCATGCTTTATGGATTTGACCTTTTTAGCAATTAAACACAGTCACATCATTCAACAGGGCCGCTGGATTCTGACACATTTATCCATTCACCTCCTCAAGTTTCACTATACCATTACCGACTGCCGTATTCTCTCTTAATACAATGATAAGTAGGCAGCACAAAGGACTCCTCCTGCATTTTCATGTTGTGGAGAGCTAGAAATTAAAAGCACGCTTTGTTAAACAATTACAAAGTAAATTCTTTACATCAGCAGTCCATTTTCAGAACAATCATACAAACCTTTCACTTAGGGAATTTAGATAAGATCTCCAGCAGAGACTCAAATAGCAGCTCTGTATGATTAGATTTCTTCTCCACATTGACCAAAAGGAAACTTCTACAATTTAATTATTTCAGCCTGCTTATAAATGGAAATGCCTACTGACGGCTGTTTAACAAGCCACGACTGGGTACAGGCATTAACCTGCTACAGATATACAAAGGACTTTTAGATTATAGAGCTTGCAATTTAATTTTTAGCTGCAAGGCAGTAGGAGAGCAGAGGATTGCTTGCACGGGAATGGGATCGATTATCGGGAAACTCGTTATCCAGAAACTTCGATTTACAGAAAGCCCAGTCCCATAGACTCCATTATAATGAAATATTCCAAATTTTTACAAATTATTTCCTTTTTCTCTCTAATAGCAAAACAGTACCTTGTACATGATTAGGTGTTATGTGGAAAACTCCAGGTCCTGAGCATTCTGGATAACAGGTCCCATGCCTGTATCTGTAATTTTCAAATCCAAATCTACAGAAAAAATAATTGAAACACTAAATAAACCCAAGCTGGTTTTGCGCCCAGTAAAGACTAATTACTGTATACTTAGTTTGGATCAAGTACAAGGTACTGTTGTTTTTATAGCAGAGAAAAGGGAAATCAAATTTTGATTATTTGGATAAAATGGAGTCTATGGGAAACACTCTTGTGTGTCCGTAATTCAGATCTTTCTGCATAAAGGGTTCCTAGATTATGGATCCCATACATGAAGTATGCAGAAATATGAATATGAACCAGTTAAGCTATTTGTGCATTTTTTGCTGGTTTGCCAAGTGTATCTAAGTAATTTGATGTTTGATTTATGCCATGGTACTCAATAATAATATCATCTCTGGAATATAATATTTGAAATTCTTTAGGTTTTCAAGGGTGGTTTCTTTAATACTTAAACACATTTAAACAATTTTACTGATTTTACTGAGCTCTAATTTCACACTTCACTTTAGGAGACACAGCCTTTATGAAGGCTAGGGCTGAGCTGCACCTCCATGTGTTTCTCTCTTCACTGAGATTGACTCATTTGCAAAAGGAAACTAGTAATAATGTAAATCACACTTAAATTTACTACTATAATTCTACATTTATATAGTGGCAGCAGAGGGATAAATTATTCATGCTGCCCCCTCTGGCACTAACAGTTCCCAAAATGGAGCACATAGACCGGGGCCTTATTTATATTGTATGTAGGCATCAGAGGGCTTGTGCCTGGAGCAACAGCTTTCGGAGGGGTAACCCTCGGGTGCCTATACATTTGAAAAAGTAAAATATTAACAACCACACCAGGCCCTGCTGAAATATGGTGGTACAAGCGTCCCTACAGAGGTGAGATGTACAGGTCCCAATGGCAGAGCACTGGAAGTGACATTTCCAATAAAATTATGCAATTCTTCATTTTGGGAGCCTCTATGATCCTATGCCTATGGTAGCACCTGACCTAAATACATCCCTGCATAGACCTGCTGCAATCTTGGAAGGCAGTATACAAAGTGCAAAACAAATCTATTGCACACTTTTTTGCACTGTGCACACTTTGTACATAATTCCTACTTGTAGCTGTGGTACTAATATTGTTCACATAGGGGACCCAAAAGCTAATGCCTAATGATGGGTGAATCGGCGAATCTAGAGAAACGGCAAAAAATATGTGAAACGCCACTGCGTCTTGTTTTTGGACGCACGTCCAAAACAAATTTCTCTAGAAATTCGAGAAAAATTCAGCAAAGCAAAACGAGATGCTGCGAATTTTCCCCAGGGCAAAATTTCACCGGCATTTCGCAAATTTATTTGCGGGAATTCGCTGCGAATTTGCTGCAGGCGAATACATTCGCCTATCACTACTAATGGCCACTGGTGATCAAGAAGTCATGGTACTGTGGGAGGAAGATTTTTCAGTTGGACTGGGTGCTATGTGTTCCGGTCATGTGGATAGGTTATATAATGTGAAGGAGCACTTCCTTTTTTTGGTCTGTGCCTAGTGTCAGGGTTAAATGTGCTAATTTAAAGCGGCCTGTTTGCAGGGAAGCACAGGTTAAAACACTGATCAGTATGAGCCCTAAGAGGGTTTCAATGTATTTGGAGAGCATCTGGAATGCTGTATTACTGCCTATTAGTAATGGGCGATGGGGGTGTTTCACTGCTGGTGAATATATTAGAGAATCACCCGCGAAAATTAGCCGGTGAAAATTCTCCGGCGTCAAAAAAATCAGATGCCTGCATCCGTTTTTTGGTACATTTCCACCAACAAATTTTCGCTGGTGTATTTCCACCAATGAATTTTCGCTGGCGTCCAAAAACCAAAACCGGCATAAAAAAACGAGACGCCAATGCCAGTTTACAATTTTTTCCCCGTTTCGTGGGAAATTTAAGATTTTTCTTTGAAACAGGACAAATTCGCCCCTCACTACTGCCTGTTACTGCCTATTCAACTGACCACTTCTGTAAATTATACTAAATGTGAATTTTAAGATGAACTTTGAAAACCATGATTTTAAAAGAAAAAAAATAGGCAGAAACAGAGAGCTGCTGCCAGTGGAATCCTTCAGTAAATATTGGGATAAAGTAGAAGGAAAGAAGGTTTCTTTAGTCAGTGCAAAGACGTTAGGAACTGAACAAACACACTGGCAGATTTAGAGAAATGAAATAACGTTCCTTTATAAATCGAGGCATTATTGGCTATGCTCTTCTCTGATATTAACGGCTCAAGTAGAAAGCACTTCAGTGCCTAAATATTGGTATTGGAGCAGAGATTCTATACACACCATGCTAAACAAACTTGGAGATCTGCATGTTAAATGAAGAAGGATATTGTACAAATACACAAATTGATAAAGGGATTCTCAGAGCTTGTAATCCATCAGCCATTTATGCATCTATCTCCTGCAACCAGCAAATAGACTAATCATCTGAGCAACCTGCAGGCAGCAGCAATACAAGATTATGTGCAGCTCATCTGCAATGAGAACAACATTTTTCTAAGGACCAATCAGATTCAAAAGAAAGAAATACAGTGTATTATAGACAATAATGAAAAATTGTCATCTGTGTCTCGTAGACCAATTCTATTACTATCCAGACACATCTCCAGGGAGAGTGGCCCATAACTCAATAATGTTTCTATGACTGAATCATGTTGTTCTTCATCTTGGACTGTTTCTTATTTATTTTTTTGTTGTTGCTGAAATGCATTTTTCGGGCACTTCATTTCTAGCGTATGAAATTTAATAACACAAGTTAACATTACAATCCGTGTTCTGCATGGATCATTTTTCCCATTTAGTCCGAGGCATGGTTTGCTGGATATATTAGATACATGTATTTTGAATGTTGTTTTAAAGAATTAGTTTTCCTGAACACAAATAAAATTAATCTCCATATGTTGTTTCCTAAGCAAAAATATATACTTTGACATATTTATTCCCTAAGGGTAAAACTCCATAGGAAGCTTTTGCGGGTCAGATTTTATCTGATACATACAGCTCCACATAACGTAACACAACAGCATGAGATTATGCATCAAAATTGGATCCCCCTGGGCTAGATTCTAAAGTCGGGTCAGGTAAAGTCAGATCAGATGAAATCAGATGGGGTCTTTTCTTACATCTAACAGTTAATATATTTCAAATCTGACACCATCCTTGTCGAATGAGGTGTTCACATCTTGAGCAGTTCACTCTTTTTTATTGCAATTTATTTAAGTTTAAGTTAATTGACACATTTATTAAAGCAGATAGATCACTGTTTTTAACGGGGTGTTAGTGCTCAGTGTACATTGCCCCATATGAGTCTTACCTACACAAAAAGTGTCATTATGACTTTCGAAATAGGCAGAAAAGTGGCAAGAATGAACATACCTATTTACAGAATAACTGATGGTAGTGAATCACTACTCTGGCAAATTACAATTTGTACCTCTACCCCCATTTCTTTTTCATACGTTTTCTTTTTTGAACTTGTTTGTTTTTTTTTAATGTGGGGGGGGAAATGTAATAACCTCCCTAAAACTTTTCACTGGTTTGCCCAACATTGGGGTTCACTGTAAGTGTAAATCCATAAACTAAAATAAAGGAGCTTGGAGAAACATATTTATTTATGGTAGTTTACATTGTTTTGGGACGTGAACTGTTTTTTTGTTGAAAAAAGAGGTCATAAAAAAAGATACTGGATAAAAATACATACTGCTTGAATATACTGTATATACATGGGGCAAATTCACTAAAGTGTGAAGCATCTAACACTAGCGCTAATTCGCCAGCGTGACGTCAATTCGCAACTTCGCAAATTCACTAACACGGACTCTGCCGAATTTTCGCTAGCGAAGTAGCCTTTGTCAATGCGCAACTTCGCACCCTTACGCCAGGCGAAGTTGCGCATTGACAAAGGGACGTAACCACGCTAATTCACTAAGGTAAAAATGTTTGTGAACATTACCTCTGACGCTAGATGTTACTTCTCCAGGTCAGACCTTTGGCTCTGTTGGATACATCCCATGAAATGTTTCTTTACATGTACCTTATCCTCTAGAGCTTGTTTATTCTGTGGTTCTAAAGTGGCAGCTTGTTTTCTAGAGTCAGCTCTCCAGCTGTAGATTTAGTCTTTGAAGCTGATTTTAAAGAGTTTGCTGAGACTTTGGGGTGTTTGAGGCAGAGAGAGAGAGACAGCAGTCTTCCGGAATCATCAGTGGGAGCAGCCTCCCACCTGATGATATTGGAATCATGATGGCTCTGGTATGTTGTAAGTATCCACTACTTTCCAGAGTGGGGTAATGGGGTTCTATTCCCCTATCTGTGAATTGGGTGGTGCCTTCCTGGGTAAGAGTCCAGGGAAGAAGTTTGAGTGAGGCCATTCCCTCTTACTTGGCCATCCAGGTGTAGCAGCACATTCGGATAGCTGGCATGTCGGTGGTCTGTTCACTCGGTGGAGTAACTGGTTAGGTAAGCATTCCCATAGGTTAAAGGAGAATCAAACCCCTCATAATAACCCCTACCCTACATAGGCCCCCCAGCCTAAGTGTAAACTCCGGTAGTCTTTACTTGCCTCTCTTTGCAGATTCCACACAGAGGAGCTCAAGGGCACCATCTTCCGGCTCTTCGGTCTTCGGTCATAATTTTAGAGCATGCACAGTTGTCAAAAACCGCAAGACTGCTCCAACTTCACATGCGCCAATAGGGTGCTTACTTCCCGAAGAGCTGATGATGGCGTCTGTGAGCTCCGCTGTGCTGAATCTGCAAATAGAGGTAATTAAAGACTTAGGGGCAATTACCAGAGTTTACACCTAGGCTGGGGGGGAGCATGGGTGGGAACTATGTAGGGTAGGGGGGTAGGGGTTTGGTTCTCCTTTAATGGTATAATGTTATACTCAAGTTACATGTTATTTATACATGTTTTTGTACTGATGTTTAATAAATCAGCAGCCTTGCTCCTGGGCTCCAAATGTTGTTTTTGTAGCAAGTATATATTTGGGGGTAAGTTAAAGGAATTGTTCAGTATAAAAATAAAAACTGGGTAAATAGATAGGTTGTGCAAAATAAAAAATGTTTCTAATATAGTTAGCCAAAAATGTAAAGTAACAATCTATTTATCCAGTTTTTATTTTTACACTGAACTGTTCCTTTAAATAGGGAGGGAAGCTCGCCGCCTTGAGGCTACCCAGGTCAATACAATTCCCTGAAATATACTCCCTGTGATAGTAAATGAAAGCAAGTGGAGCAGTGTTTAATACCTCACACTTCATCATAGACTTTTGTGAAACAAACTTCATCCAAACTTCATTGCATTTGTTTATCCAGAAAGCTCTAAATTACAGGAAGACCATCTCTGATATACTCCATTTTATTCAAATAATCCAAATGTTTGAAAATTATTTCATTTTTCTCTGTAATAATAAAACAGTACCGTGCGCTAGAGACTAAAAAATCTTAATTTTTTAATTTAATGTTTAAAATATTTTCGGTAGACTTAAGGTACAGTATGAAGATCCAAATTACAGAAAGATCTGTTATTCAGAAAACCCCAGGTACAGAGCATTTTGGATAACAGGTCCCATACCTGTATAATGCTTAACTACCGTCACCACACTGTATTTATTTGCTGTGCAAAACTACTTCTGGGCATAACTCATTGTGGTCTTCCAAATTAAAAATGAATGTGTACGTCATTTCAATTTCCCTTGTCAAATTAACTTCCCATCTGTCCTACCTTATCTGCTGAATCATACACAACTGTGCCCATTGATGCTGGGGACCATTCTAAAACCGCAATTGCATCTGTCTTGGCACATCAGGTACAATTGCTGTGGGTGCAACTCCACAACTGTGTCTGAAAAAAATGTACTTTAAACACTGCACTAAATTCAATTATTCTTCTATATATTTTTATTTAGAACATACAAGAGCATGGACACACAGGGAAAACCTTAGGGGAAGGAACGACAATATATTTAAAGGGATAGTTCACCTTTAAATTAACGTTGAGGGGCATATTTATTATGTTGTTCAAAACAAAAAAGTTTATCAAGGTGTGTGTAATTTTACTCTATGTGAAAGACAGATTTGACGCCGTTATTTATCACTCTAAGAAAAAACAAGTAAAACTTTTTTTACGCACCAAAGGCTGGCGGTGTGTGATCTATTATCCCAGGGCTTCTGATAGCTCTCCCTGATCGATAACTGGCCGAGATGTCGATCGAGGGAGATTTTATTTTTCTGTTGACTGCAGACTGCATCGGCTAGTTGATGTGGTCCTACGACCCGTCGGCAACCATTTTGTTCATTGTAATCCAATTGTTCGATGCTAGGGCTGAACGTAAGGGTTAACTCGATATTGTCCTTCCGTTGGTGGACATATCAGGGAAAGATCCGCTCGTTGGGTGACCTCACCTATGGCCACCTTAAGACTGCAAATGTATTGTTAATGCTACATTTTATTACTTCTCCTATTTATATTCCATACACTTGTTCAAATCAATGCATTGTTGCAAGGGTAATGTGGTTGGCTTCGCCGACGTTCGACGCACTTCACCTGGCTTAGTTTCACCAGTGCTACGCAAATTCACTAAAATACAAAGTTGCGCTCAGGGAGGCGAACAGTAGCGAGGTAGCGCTATCGTTACTTCGTCAGGCAAAGCGTATTTATGCTAGCGATGCCTAATTTGCATACGGCGCAAAGTTAAACGTATAATAGAAGTATATGTTACAGCCACTACAATACACCACACAAGCCCAGGAAACCTTTAATAAATAAAATAAAGTTGTCCTATTGCCCTACATGTGCCCCCTGTATAGTTGAGTTGCCATATGTTAGGAAATGTAGGGGGGAAGGAGAGTAACCCCCAAAAAAATTATGCACTTTTTCAGAATATCACCCTAAAAAAAAGAAAAAGAAGCCAGCATTTTTTTGGGACTTAGAACATTTTCTTTTTTAAAAATCATATCCATTGTATTGAACTTCACCAGGTCTGACCTGGTGAAGTTTAGTCTAGAGCAAGAGGTAACATTCGGTAAAATGGTCATCTAAGTGAATTAGCGTAGTTATGTCCCCATGCCTGCCGTAAGGGTGCGAAGTTGCGCTAGTCGATCTACTTCGCTAGTGAATTTTCGCCAGGGACACTGTTAGTAAATTGGTGAAGTTGCAAAATGACGTCATGCTGGCGAATAAGAGCTAGTGTTAGACGCTTCGCACTTTAGTGAATTTGCCCCTTAGAGAGCTACTCAATAAAAATAACTAAAAAAAAACACAAAAAATAAATGAAAACCAATTAAAAAATTTTCTCACAATATCACTCTACAGTCTACATCATAGTAAAAGTTCATTTAAAGGTGAACAACCCCTTTAAATAAACTGATGAGTATTTGGAGACCTAAGTCAGGTGCATGATCTAATATTATTCATATGTACATAATAATATTTTGTTTCTTTATATGTAATCATCACATTGATATTTAAATTCTATTTTGCATAAATACAGGCATAAATGTAGGCATTTGTGTAAATGTAGGCAGATATTGCACTGAGCTGGTTTACAAGACAGTTAAATAATAACAGGCCCAACGTGCATAACAAAAATTATATTCCCTTGCTTCGGAAATGTATTTATAACTTCAGGTAACACATTTATGGAAGTTGTTTCAGGGACATCGCAGTTTAAACATGTAGAACGGAATTGATGCGTTCTTCAGAGCCCATGAACAGTTGGTAAACTGGGTTGCAGAGAATTAAGAGATAGAACACATCGATACAGGAATTTTAAAGCTTGGCTTGAGCCGCATCCTCTTTTTTTTATGCTTGAAATGTTATAACAGCCAACCACCAACTGCTAGGCATTCATAACAGACGTCTGCTTCTGACTCATAAATGCCTCCCATATCACAAAATAAGTAAGTATAGACCCTCTTCCACCATCTAGTTTATACAGAATTACAACTCCCATAAGGTTCTGCCAGTTAAAGGAAAATACCCTCAAAAATGTAAGTCTGTATAAAACTATATTGCATAAAATAACTCAATGTAAAACCCTGCTCTATATAAAGAAACAATTTTTTAAAATATCAATATACTGGTATGTGACATTAAAACCCACACTCCAGTTGAGTAGTTTTTTTTTTTTTTAACTGCCCCCACTAGCGCTAGGACACCTTCTCCTGGTGTAAGTCATGTCAGTCAGAGCACATGCAAAAATGCACTTCTGACATCAGGCACATGCGAATAATGAGAAAGTTGCGTTATTTGCTCATGATGTGCATGTATGTACCACAACATACAGGGGGCCTACTAATCTACTGTCACTGGTTTTATTAGCATGCACCTTTGGTTGGGGATAATATACTTAGCCAACAGGTGCCCTATGACTAATTCTAAATGGAAAAATTGTCTTTTCAAGTACTAACATGCCCGGATTTCTGGCAGGCCACAGAGGCCACCCAACCGCATAGTAAGGTGCACTGGGGATGTACAGGTCCCTGGTGCTCTAGCGTATTTGTACATGTGCTCGCAGGGGGGGCGGGGCGTGCATGAGAAGGCAGACAGTGGCCCCAGGACCGAGCGTACTCAGGGTACCACGGAGGGAAATCTGGCCCTGAGTGCTAAAGGCCATCTTCTGGGATCATATGATTCATGATGCACACAAACAAACCAAGAGCACTCATAAAGGTTAGGTCACATCAGCCAATTAATAGACATAGGGGTTTATGTAATAAAAGGCACTAAGTTTGCCCAAGGGCAGTAACCCATAGCAACCAATCAGCAGGTAGCATCTACTGGTCAGCTGTTTAAATGCAAACATCTTATTGGTTGCTATGGATTACTGCTCCTGGGCAAACTTAGTGCCTTATATTACATATGGGGGAGAGTCTTTTACTCCCACACGTCTTCCTGTTCCAGTTAAAGCTGCAGGATTTCTGGTCAGGTGATCTCTGAGGCAGCACACAGACCATCACCAAACGGTGATTCAAGGCAAGAGATGTAAAAGGGCAATATTTACTTAAATACATATTCCAGTTTGATAAGATTCTTTAATATGCCACTTAATGTAATCTGTTGGTGAAACATTTATTCTATGAGTATGGTTTTCCTTTAAGAGACATTAATCTAAACAGGGTGTATTGTATAATGTCAGAAGCAGCTGCAGTACATCCCTTCAATACTCCTCAATACATATAAACAGTCTGGGGATTCTGGGAGCTGTATTTCTGTAACAACCTGAAGGGAAACTGTGCATATCCAGGGAATATATGCTAATCTGTCACTTTTATTTATACCTTGTGTTACAGAATAAAAAAAAAAATCCAAACTATAGCAAACGCAAAACTGTTGACTTTAATAGAGCAGTGAAATTTGCAAAATGTGCCATCAAGTCATAGGTATATGTTTCATTCCCTGATCTGTAGTTAAGAGCCAAGAGACAACAATGTCAGTTTATGCAAAAAATATCCATTTTTTAAAATCCAAGTAAATTAGGTTATTGTTTTATGACACATTTATTAAGGACTGGCGTGGCAATGTTCTGAACATTATTTCAATGCAAGGTTCCTATTAGTAATCATGACAGATTGATAGGGACTTGGATTAAATTTCATCATCTCTAAACAGTTTAGTTGTAAGATACGTTTATAATGCTTTGCTTCACTGACGATTATAGGCATAAAAAAAACCTTTGGAATGGCTTCTTGTGAATCAAGCACTTCAGTTTTGGAAGAAAATGCATTAAGAAATGAACATTTTCATGAACTGTAAGAATAAGTACCAAGAAAATTCAGTGTTCTTGTAATAATGTATAGGAAAATAATAAATGAAATATTCATGGCTTCTTTTCTGCATAAATATTTGTGTTTAAGAAACAAATTCTAGGAAAATCATTCTTTATTATCTGTTTGTTTGACCTTGTATGTAAATTTCCCCTTTTTTTTCATTGCTATATACCAGTGATCCCCAACCAGTAGCTCATGAGCAACATGTTGCTCTCCAACCCCTTGGATGTTGCTCCCAGTGGCCTCAAAGCAGATTTTTATTTTTAAATCCCAGGCTTGGAAGCAAGTTCTGCTTGTATAAAAACCAGGTGTACTGCCAAACAGAGCCTCAATGTAGGTTGACAATCCACATAAGATCTACCATTTGGCCAATCAGAGCACTTATTTGGAACCACAAGAATATTTTTCATGCTAGTGTTGCTCCCCAACTCCATTTACTTCTGAATGTTGCTCACAGGTTCAAAAGGTTGGGGATCCCTGCTATATACTGTACATTAACTCATTCTTTTCTCTCCCATTCACAATAAAAAAGGGGAAATGTATACAATCCTGCCAGTTGCATGGAGGAGAGGTACCCAACTTGTTCCTGAGTTTCTCTCATGATTCTTCCATTGTTTTCTGGTACTGATCCGGCCTTCTCTACTATGTCTAGTCATGTCCTTATGGCCTGAGTTTATGCGTGGCTCCCTCTTTGCCCGGTGAGAGTCTTGTTTACTAAGCAAGTAGTGGAGGACTAGCACCTAAGTAGTGGAGGACTAGGCCTGAGGTCACAGATGACTGATAAAGGCAGAAGAGGATGGTTAGACCAGAATCTAATCACTGCACCTGGGTTTTGGATTTACCATAAATGACAGGTGTTAGCTCTCCAAGTACTAGTCTTCATTAAATTAAACAGACATCCAACTACACATGGTTTTGACCTAAATTCAAACTAACCAAGTGCTTCCACTAGACAGCTAGTAAGTTTCCCAACAAAGTGAACATAACCGCTATCAGAATTCACAGGGCCCTGTACAGCAACATTTTGTGGGCCCCCTTGTCCCCGCCCACCCCAGATCCAGCCCACAAGCCCCACCCCAGATCCCGACCACCCCACAGTAAAAAGTGGGTAAGGTAGGGCTTTATTTCAGCTCAGTACGCGGCACTTTTTTTTTTATATCTTAGTAGCCATCCGCCGTATAAATATGCTAGTGGTTTCAAGCTTAGGCAATGGCATATGACGCTAGTGTATTAACATGGCTTAAGCTAATAGGCAAGAAGAGTCAATGAAGAAGAAGATATATAGTCAGACTGTGTGTATCTGTTCTGTTCTGCAGCGTCGGACTGGGTGTGTGCGAGAGTGTGTGTTCTCTTAAGAAGAATCATTGTAATACAACTGTGCTGATATAGCTGTCTCGCCAACAGAGGAGGCTAGGCGAGAATACATTGGGCGCTATGTGATATAGCCGTCTCTATTAATCTTTCGAATAACCAGTGACACAGGATAATTAACAGCAAGCCTTCAAACTTCTCTTTTTAAGCCCCTGATGAAACAAGTGAATAATCACCCTCAAAAACCCTGTGCCCGTTAATCCTAGTACCTATTAATTATCATCCGAACAGTGTGTGCCCATTGACCCATAAACAAAATGCTGGATAAAATGTATCGGGCAACTGCAGTCTCTCGCCTAGCGCCCTCTGTTGGTATAGGAAAGATTAACAGTGACTGCAATCTCAGCTAGCACCCTCTGTTGGTTGTACAAAAGATTAACAGCGAAGGGGAAAGATGCTGGACCCCAAACAGTAATTTTTTTTTTAAAGAAAAAAAAATTGCATTAAAAAAATCCATGGGCCCCTACCACTAATGGGCCCCTACCACTAATGGGCCCCTAGGCTAGCGTAGTCATTAATCCGCCCCTGGTCAGCAACAAGTGTTCCTTTACACAGATGGAGGAGGAGGACACTGATTCTTATGTTACCAGCCCTCCTGTTTACTGACTTGCGCTGCTGGCATTGGGCACATGCGGTTTTGCCACAAAAGATACTGTTGTTCATTGGTTAGAGCTTCACGTGCTGATTGCAGCTGGACATTGCAAAGTCTTTGGTGCAGCTTCGGATCCTTGGCACAGCTTTGGGTTTTTGGCACCTAATGAACTTTTTCCACACAGCCAAGCCCCCCCTTTAGTCCCAGACCCGGTACAACTGTACACCCTGTGCCCCCCTGATGGTGGCCCTTCCTACGTGGTACACCTGCCTGCTTTGTATATGAATGTCTCTACAAATGGAACATGTCTAATGCAACATTTTACTGAGTGAGCCGTATTAATTGTGTTCAATTAAAAATGTTTTGGATGGTTAGGAATCACTGGCATCCAAAAGCACCATCTTAAAATAATAGTGCTCTTCTAAGGCATAGCCTGGAAACAGTTCTGGACCAAAAAAGGGTTACAAATGGAATCATTATGTAATCCCATCTAGGCTGGCTAGACCTTGTCCGGCTAGGAAAAAGGCAGAACACTGGTTACATTTGACATTCCCTCTATATGATGGGTCTTTGCTACATGAGAGGGTGAAGGGAAGGTGTTGTGCAACTACACCTCACTTGTTCTGCATGACTAAATAAAAGAAACTGGACCTCAGAATTTTCTTGAACAAAACAAATAGTAATAGGCTTTATTCTCTTAAATGGAAACAATACTCACAATCCATAAGGTATACACATACATGTCAGATAACATCACAGCAAATTCAGAGCCAGCACCTTGAAACTTACATGTGGAAATAGCATACCAGATTGATAGATGCGCCCTCAAGATCTCTGAACCATGTCCTGGTTCCCCACAAGTTGGATCTGGGAAATTACATAGCCTAAATCCCTTTTAGTCTATTATCCCTATACTGAGGATAGTCTTTTCTGAGAGGAGAGCTACCCCCTTGCTATCCCTCCTAGTTGGAGCACAGGCTGCTCTTGCAATATAATCTTGTCTGTCTCACTTTCCCAGAAAGTACTCTTATAGAATCTACCCAATTCTGGCTACACCTCATTAATGGGGTCCCTGTTTCCCTGACTTCACCAAGGGCCTCATCACCCTTGGGGCCCAAGTCCCAGGCTCCTACAAATATACACTCCCTCCTGACTTGGAAGGCAAAAGAGGAAGATTAAACCTCTGCCCTTTCTGTAAGTGGTAATACACTTTACACGTTATCTAATAAGCAAAAGTGAATACACTTGGCTTTCGTTCAGCAACTAAGGAAATTAAGGGATTTAACACCATAGGGGAGCATTAACCCTAATGGTCCCTACATTGATAAAATGCTGTATGTTGCAAGATGAGTGCCCAAGGCGTTATATAACCATCTATGTGATTATATAGAACAGGGCCGCGCTGCACAGGTGCCCTAGGCAAGCCGAGCGGACAAGGCACTGGCTTGGCGCGAGTGTGCATGCGCAAATTGGCACTCACGTGCAGTCCCCGCTTTGCCTGACTCTTGCACAGGTGCACAGAAAGAAGAAAAGGGAAGAGTGGGGGTAGGCGACAGAGGAGGTACGTGCCTGTCACCCCCCAGCTTTGCTCCCTAGGCATGTTCCTACTCTGCCTACCCCTTGGCCCAGCCCTGATATAGAAATGTTGTTGCATCTGTGTTCTGTCACTGCCACACATTCCAGTCTCTCATGCAAATTGCTTTCATGAAAATGTTCATAAATAAACTGCACAAATCTACATGGCACTGTTCTTATAAAACTAAAGACAAAAATAACAGTGAAGGCAAAACAAAACTTGGAACAAGGAGGATCTTATATAAGTACTTTCTACCTACAGACTTGAGGAGGAAATATTTATTAACATGCAACACTTTCCATTTCTTCCTGGAGTCTCGTCCCTAAATGTCTTTTTTTTTTTTAAGATACATTTTTCACTGACCAGAGTAATGCACCAATTTTCAGAGCAACTTTGTTTGTTTTTATGCCACCTGAAATTTCTAGCGAGGAGGCCTATTTTATGCTACATTAATATTACTGGTGTGTTTCTATAGAGTAGGAGTTCTTGTACAGTCCTCTGGTCCTTTTATTCAGCCCTGCCCTTAATAGTTTTAAAACTTATTAACTAATGTTACAAATCTATCACATTGTACTATATCAGATAGAGCTTACTTATTTAAATAGCAAACTCAAATCACTTCAAGCATTACAGTACATGTTGTATGGCATATACTGACACGAATCTTTCAGATTCAATGGATTATTTATAGAATAATGTAAATAAAGTTGATTTTACAAACCCTAATAGGTGGCTTTTTCATATAAGGGGGAAAAAATACAGGGAAATATTCAGACGAAGAATCTGAAATATGTATTCTTCTTAATAGGCCTATATTCAGCATTTAAAGAAAAACAACCATTAAAATTCCAGCCCATTCCCTTATGAAAGAGAGTTTTGTTGGGTGTAATAACATATACTGTAGGTTAGGTTTCCATCCCACGGTGCAACATAATGCTTTAATGTGATGCTTTTAGCAGCTGAATGAAGCATGATTACTTTGCACTTCTCTCATGGCTCTCTGGCAATTTTATGAACAGGACTGAAAGTGATTAATACAAAGGATGCAGCTCATCCTCTTAATAGGCACAGACGCTTTCAGATTGAATATCTACATATGACAAGGGAAAGTTGTGCTCACCACTAATTTTTAAACCATTAGGCAGGGGTGCAGTAAGGCTGTGGCCATAACATTCAAAAAGACAAATACAAGAGATCCTCTGCACTCAACCCATTAATAATATATTTAAGACACATAAGAGAGATATTTTGTGCCTTAAGCTACCAAAAATTGCCTTACCCTTTAAACAAAACAGGGATTGTTTGTCCATATATTGCAATATATTTAAGATGCCAACTATGTCAAAGTCATCCCTGATCTAGAGAGTCCTACACTCAACTTGCATCTGAATTATTAAAGGACAAGGAAAGTCTAAACAAGGCTAGAAATGCTGTATTTTGTATACTAAACATAAACGTGAACTTACTGCACCACAAGCCTAATCAAACACATTATTTATACTTTCAAAGTTGGCCACAGGGGTCACCATCATGTAACTTTGTTAAACATCTTTGCAAGACCAAGACTGCGCACATGCTCAGTGTGGTCTTGGCTGCTTAGGGATTTTCATAAATGATCAAAACAGGGAAACAAACAAAGCTGCTGGAGTTCTGCATGGCTGGGAATTAAGGGGGGATCCCCCTGCTGTTCATAAGTATGATTGTTTTCCTGAGGGACCGTCTGACAATTCCTATCCATAGAAGTAAATGAAGGGAGAATTTCCCTGCATACAGTCAGGTTTATTATAAAAAATGTTAGACATTTTTTAAGTCAAGTATATTGGAGTTATGTTTCTTTTTCATTAAAGAAAGTAAAAATGGGATTTTATTTTTTTGCCTTTCTTTGTCCTTTAAGAATTCTATTATTTCATTATACAAGTTACTCAGGGACTAAGTTTTACTTGCAACTTACTTGCTGATTTCAAGGTTAAAAATCTCAAACTTGGTTGTCCTTTAATTGGCCACCAGTGGGATCACCTGACTATAGCTGGACAAATAATCCCTGTTTTGTTAAAGGGTTAGTCATTTTTAGCAGCTTAAAGCACAAATTGTCTAAATGTCTTTAATATGTTGTTAATGGGTTTGAGTGCAGAGGGCTTCTTGTATATATTAATATCTACATACAGTATGCCCCGTAATAAAAGCTAAGAGTTTTTGATAATATTTTGATAGAGATATGTGTCTTTAAAAAATATACATATAAGGGCACAGAGACTTGTGTCAATTTTCCAAAATACAGGGTAGAATGCATGCAGAGTGCAAAAACTATGTGGATTGCACCATTTTAATCACTTTGAGCAAATCCTGAACATAGCAAATGACCCATTATAAGGCCACACCTACTGACTATTAGGAAGAGCAAAGAACGCATATTGACGCAAACCTTTCAGGAATAGGGGTTTATTGTCCAAGTGACTGCAAGAAAATATGCACTAAGGGCCCTTACACACGGGCGTTTTTACCTGCGCTCCCCTGCGTTGCGTTTCGCTGCGTTTAGCCGCAGGGGAGCGCAGGTATAGATGCACTCAATTATTTTCAATGGGGCTGTACTCACACGAACGCATGTAGGTGCTGAACGCAGGAAAAATGCAGCATGTTGCGTCTGAACCTGCGTTCGGCGCTTACACGCGTCTCGTGGGTACAACATCATTGAAAAGAATAAGGTGCATCTAGACCTGCGCTCCCCTGCGGCTGAACGCAGCCAAACGTAATGCAGGGGAGCGCAGGTCCAAAACGCCTGTGTGTAAGGGCCCTTATACATATGCTTGCATTGAAAGGAAAGGAAGATCTAACGGAAAGCGTTCTCATTTGTCCTTTTTTTGCTTGAAAGGCAAACAAAGCTTTTCTTCTACATACTGTACATAAAGGGCCAGATTCAATTTGATGAGAAAACCTTATCTTTTAATTCAGTCCTAGGGGTATATTTATCAAAGAGTGAATTTAAGAGTGAAGTTCCGTCACTAGAGGGAAATTCCGCAGATTTTTGAAGGTGTATTTATCAAAGGGTGAAATTTCACTTCACCCATTGATAAATACGCTTTTCAAAATCCCATAAAAATGAATTGAGAGCTGCAGAATTTCACTCTAGTGGCGGAACTTCACTCTTTGATAAATTTACCCCCTAGATTTTCCCATAGCGCCAAATGACAAAAAACGTATTTTATTGTTTATCACGTGAAGTCCATGGGAAAAATAAATTGGTAGAAAAGTTTTCCCCTTAAAGGGCACCTGTTGTGGCAAAATTGTACCCCCAACCAAAGGTGCGGGCTGCTAGAGCCTGCATTCCGGTTGGGGGTTTCACTATTTTTTAAAATAGCGAAAGACGCGAGCTTGTGGGGAGACGGTTGCTCGCTCCGGGAGCTCCCTCCCAGAGCGAGACCGCTAGCGCTGGCGAGGGGCATTTAAAAAAATAGTGAAACTCCCAATCGGAATGCGGGCTCTATCAGCCCGCACCTTTGGTTGGGGGCACAATTTTGCCCCAACAGGTGCCCTTTAAATTGAATCTTATCCATAAGTTTTCATGTGATAAATCATAAAATAACCATTTCTTGATTTGAGCCTGACCCAAAAATTAGTATGACACTGATTTAGATATTCACCACTCTTTGTATTACAAGTTGCTATGGCAATCATGGACGTTACCAAATTGCAGATTCATGTTGAGCCATGATGCTAATCAATAAATATGGAAATGGATTTATTAGATGTTTGTGGTTTGTAGCATTTTCTAGGGCACAAAATGTTTTTTTTTCATAAAAAATTAATTTTCTATGGCACAAAATGTTTTTTTTTCATAAAAAAAAATCAAATATGGAGTTTCATTGTGTCCAGGGGATGGTGGAAACTACTTGATAAAAATCCTGCATTTACAACTGCCATCACAATTGTAGAATTTTATATATAAAGAAGTGACATATCCCGCAGTGCTTTACACAGCAAATGTTCAGTCTTTCACATCATCCCTGCACCAGTGGACTTTATGGTTTAATTTCCCTAGTACTGACATACAAACAGGACATTTTATCAGGCACCATTTAACCCAAATGTATATAAGCTTTGGAAAGGGAATCTACAGAACCAGGGACACTTAAAGGAACAGTAAAACTTAAGAATAAGGGCTCCTACACACGGGCGTTTTTACCTGAGCTCCCCGGCGTTGCGTTTTGCTGCGTTCAAACGCAGGGGAGCGCAGGTATAGACGCACTCAATTATTTTCAATGGGGCTGTACTCACACTAACGCATGTAAGCGCCGAACGCAGGAAAAATGCAGCATGTTGCGTCTGAATCTGCGTTCGGCGCTTACACGTGTCTCGTGGGTACAACCTCATTGAACAAAATGAGCTGCGTCTAGACCTGCGCAGGTGTAGGAGCCCTTAAAGTGTTTCAAAGTAATTAAAATATAATTTACTGTTTCCCTGCATTGGTAAAAGGTGTGTGTTTTCTTTAGAGAGGCCAGACCTAGACTGACAATCTGTAGGTTCTGGCTAGGAATGGGCGAATTTGACCTGTTTCAATAAAAATTCAAAGAAATGCATTATAGTCTATGGGTGTCAAATTGACTATAAGTCTAAATGCATCATTTCTGCGGCAAAAGATGGCAAAAAAAATTGCTCATCCCACTTCTGGCAAATGCCAGAGGGGCTGGTGTTAGGTGCCACAGAAAGTCATTATTTAGTGGGCTGGTGGGGGGACTGTTTGGGACTCCCAGTACAGACATGAGAGAAACTACTATAGTTCAGGGCCACTCATACCATGAGGTAAGAACCCTTCCTCATTCGGCAGCGAGTGGATGTATACAAATGACAGCAAAACGCCAACTTGTGTAATGTTAAGAGCTGAATTACGCCAAGTGGAGTTTGATAAACTTTTTGTATGATTTGCATTTCCCTGAATGTGCAGTTGCATTAATTTGATGCATGGACCACAGCTGCATTGAGCTCAGTGTATCCGTTTGTTTTTTTTACCAATTCCTGCTCACATTTAACCAACAAAGTGTGTGTGTAAGGAGGCACATGCTTCACCCTGATGACACACTAAGGGCCTTAACACAAAAGCGTTTCTTCCTACAGTAGTTCTATTCTGCGATTGACCACCAGGGAAAAATTACTGCATTTTGCAAAATAAAAATCATTGTGGATTGTGCTGGTTATGAGGATATAGCCCTCCTTTGTAAACGAGTCTCCAAAACTGCAAGCAGATGGGAAAGAGGCTGGAATCAAGCCCAGCAGTGGAAGTCAGCAATGCTAACCACTATACCATCATACCGCTCTTATATGTGCCACCCACCTACACCTGCAAAGCTGCCATGTCGGAGCTGTACCTCCTGTCCTTCCCAGCACATGTTTTATTACATTGCATCAGTTGTAAATCTGAGCATCACTTCACTGATCACCTGCTTGTGAGTTATAAAGCTGTTTTCGGCTGCTCTTTTTTTTTCCTACTGACAGTCAACTGCGCGCTGTCAGGTAACTTATCAGCAAGCATCCATCAAAGAACAAAAGGCTGTTATAAATCTGCTTAAATGCAGAAAAAGAACTGCCAGTAGCATGCACACCACACACAGACTACAGGGCATTTTATTATAGCTTCAGCTGCCTCATACATATTAATTAGCCAATTAGCAAGGATTTGCACAGTCTCAAGTGCGACTGTCAACGCATGGAAACCTCCTTACAAAAAAAGCAGGCAATTAGGCTAGGGACAGACAGGGAGATTCGGGTAGATTCAGTCGCCTGGCGTTTAATAGCAGGCGACAATCTCCCAGAACGTCCTTCTCCCTGTCCCTAGTTGAAATGACAAAGCGCCAGCGCGGTGCACACGCGGCGCGGCGATTTCCGGAATCGCCCGAAGTTACTTCGTGAGGAAACTTCTGGCGATTCCGGAAATTGCCGTGCCGCGTGTGCACCGCGCTGGCGCTTTGTCATTTCAACTAGGGACAGGGAGAAGGACGTTTGGGGAGATTGTCGCCTGCTATTAAACGCCAGGCGACAGAATCTCCCCGAATCTCCCTGTCTGTCCCCAGCGAGATGATCAACCTCAGCTTTTTGTTAAATTAGGGTAAATGCTTTCAAATATATACATTTGAATCCTACCTGTGTGCAGTGTTGCTTAGCCCTCATCAGAGAGTTGTAGGGCAGAGTAGCTTTCTATACTCCCAGCACCTCCCAGTTAGTTCAGCTGTGGTAGATTAATGACAGCGTAACTTAACCCTGAATTAATGTTTTTTCCTGGTACATCCCTATTTATGATCAACCTACAGACCATGTAGATGTTGTTAAACCACAACACAAAATCCTTCAGCTATTGGTGAGATAATGGAAGTTGTAGCGCTACAACATCTGAAAGGCCTCAGGTTGGCCATCCATGGTTTATTAATGGAATTGATTCATTTACTTTAAAGTCAGACAATGAATTGATAAATTACTATAGTGGCATTTGGGATGGGGTTACAATATAATGTGCCGCATGATTTGGTGCAATTTGGCCAGTTTTACAGCAGGTGTAACCTGACAGGAGGTTTTGAAAACCAGACAGGTGGTAACCATTAATGAGAACATCCCTTAAAGGAGACATACTGTGTTGTGAAAAAAGTTTTGAGGTTGATTTAGTTCCACCCATCTGTTCCACATCCTGTTGCCTCCTGTCCCATGCTCTGCAGAGGAGCCAGTGCCAGTGGAACCCAGCAAACTGCACTGTAGAATAGGAACCAATCAGCAGCCAGGCTGACCTAATAGGGAACTGAAGGAACATTTTAAAAGACAATATTTGTTTTAGCCCAAAGTAAAACAATACTAGGTGCAGATTGCAGCATCCTATAATTACTGCCTGCTATAGGTTTGGTTCTAAGTACAGGGCTTTGTAGTGGCCTCACTTTAGGGCAGAAGTAGTTAGCATGAGTGGAATGTGTTTCTCCTTGCTCAACCCTCATGACTATATAACTGCTAAATGCAGGCAGCTCTGTATTCATGTGGTACAGTCCATTTTGGGGAAATTAAAAAAAGTGAAGAACAGGGATCAAAACTGCAACCATTTTTTGCACTGAACCCCTTAGTCTCCTAATCTACAGAAGTCATCTGTGCTGAATAGCTAATTGATTTTACATTACATAAATACATTTCCATCAAATTCTACAGCAAATGCAACATAAATATGTGTGTGTGGGGGGGGATATGTGTGTGCATTATTTTAGTTGTTTAACCTATTAAGGCATTCACTTGGATAGTACATCTGTGGATACAATCAATAATGCAGTTATGTGTTATTTGGACCCGTCACCCCAAAAAAATATTCAAAATCCTATTATATCACATTAGTCAAGCAAAATGAACGTTAATTACACTATATAAATTATTTTAATCTTGTTTTCTTCAGTCTGGGAATTCAGAATTCTAGCAAGCAGGCAGGAGCCATTTTGTGGACACTGTTATTAAGACAAGCCTTGTATCATCTCAGAATCTTGTTTGTGCACCAGAATGGGGGACCCGATGTCTATTCCCATGTCCTGGCTACACAATTAAATGGTTAAGAGAACTGGGGGAATGTGTGGGGAGCAGTGGCATCACGGAAGTGCTGAATGGAAAGTGAAAGTAATTATCTGCCCCGCCTCTATGCCTAAGGCATAGAGGAGTGTCAGACAATATTTGATTGACAGCTGAGATTTTTAAATGAATTTAAAACAGCTATGAATGCTTTAATAAAAATTTGAATTTGGATTTCATGTTTAATTTGATAAGGACTTTTATTATACAGATTTTTGTGTCTGGGTGACGGGTCCACTTTAAAGTGAAAATTCTGAGCAAAACCTGCCAAGGTCGGCTACATTCCCTTACACATGACTGACTGAAACTACATTATCAGATCACCAAACAGTATTTAGCACCTCCACTATTGCTTAGGGTAGTGGTCCATGTAGCCCAATGCGTTTTTCCCCCCTTAGGGCTCTTATTTTTTTTTCAGGGGAGCGCAGGAAAAAACACATTCAATCCAAATGTAGGTGGGACACAGCATGTTGTGTACCTGCGTTTGCCGTTTACATGCGTCTGTGTGAGTACAGCAGCCCCCTTCACAATAAGTGTGTGCTTTTACTCCTGCGCTCCTTGCATCTGAATGGAGGAAAGCGGAATGCCGGGGAGCTCAGGAAAAAACTCCTGTGTGTAAGAGCCCTTAAAATAGTCAGGTACTGTATAGAAATGTGTCCTATTTATGTCTATTTATGTAATGAAGATGGATTAAACTTCATAGGCTTTCTTGTTGCCATAATACTTATAAATCTCTTCTTTGCTGTATACATTAATAGTGATGGACGAATCTATCCCGTTTCGCCGAAGAATTTGTGAATTTCCAGAGAAATTCGCGAATTAGCGAAAAATTTGCAAAACGAGTTGCGGCACGTTTTTCGACATGGGTCACGTCGATTTCAACAAATTCATGAGATTCGCTAAACGCCAGCAAAAATTTGCCAGCGAAAAAAACGGGTCACGCACCGAAAATGACGCGTAAAAAATCATGCACGTCGAAACCCATTTGTTTCCGCTGGTGAATTTTTGCTGGCGAAAACATTTGCCCATCACTATACATTAAGCAAATTTGCTGTGAATTGCCTTAGTGCAAAAATTAAAAGCAGTTCGAAATAGAATGGATGCAAATAATTTTGACTCTATTGCTCCGTATTCTGCAGCAGTCTCAGCAGTAGTAGCTTTCATTTCAGAAAACAGAGAAGTATTAGAAAGAGCAATTTTAGCCATTTTTAGCAATGGGCGTTATTATTATTATTATTATTGATAATAATAACGTGTACAGTATTTATATAGCGCCAACTTATTTCGTAGCGCTGTGCGTTAGCATCGCATTAACTGTGTAAAGAAAGCAGTTCATTGTAACCTAAAACCATTTCCAGGATAAAAAGTGTTCATCAGATAAAAATGTGCGGTGTACAATTAGCCTCGTGTTAGCCCATGCCTTGGATGGATTTTTAAATTTACTTCATTAGTGAAATCCTAAATTGGTGGAAAATGGATGCTCTGTAAGTTTATTTAACGTATTGACGACAGACCCAGGACATCGCACTCAACGACTACACAGAACAAAGTGATATTGATATGTGAACACACTGTAACGTATTTCTTTGGATCCGCTTTACAAGTGTCTTGAAGTTACTTAGTCACAAATGAAATGGTCTTGTTAATTGTCAGCAGTTACAAGTTTAAGAATAAATCAGATGCTGGTCAGAAAGCAGAGACTTGTCCTGTTCTTGCAGAAAATAGAGTCCTTAAGCGTATATGTATATATATATATATAT
>CM044432.1:165509592-165632727 GCA_024363595.1 Xenopus borealis
TTTTTAAATTAAAGTATATTGGAGATAAATTTCTTTTTCATTAAAGAAAGTAAAAATGGGGTTTTATTTCTTTTCCTTGCCCTTTAAACCATATTGTCTCCCAAGGGTTTAGTAGGCTCCTGTTAGTGATAGCGTATGTTGAAATCCAGCAAGGAGGTCATTCAAATTGGAATCTGCGGTGGACGTTAAAGTGATAGTTGATACCTTGTGAAAGATTTGACCGAATACCGAACCGAATCCTAATTTGCATTTGCAAATTAGGGACAGGAAGGGAAAAAGTGGGAAAAACATTTTTTACTTCCTTGTTTTGTGACAAAAAGTGATTGCACTTCCTGTCCCTAATTTGCATATGCAAATTAGGATTCAGATTTGGTTCTGCTAGGCACAAGTATTTAGACAAATCCTTTTGGAAAAAGCAGAATCCTGGCTGAATCCCAAATCAAATCCTGGATTTGGTGCATCCTAATAAGTACTTGATAAGACATGGATAAGGCATCTTCTGTAATTTGGATCACCATTGTTTGTCTACTAAAACATACTACTAAAACAGGATTGTTTTGCTTCCAATAAGGTTTAATTATAGTTGGGGTCAAGTACTGTTTTATTATTACACAGAAAAAAGGAAATTGTGTGTAAAAATGAACATTATTTGCTTAGAATGGAGTCTATGGGAGATGGCCTTACCGTAAGTTGAAACTTTCTGGATAATGGGTTTCTAGATAACAGATCCTGTACTTGTACTGATTTTTGGAAAATCGTTCTGAAATAGAATTCTTTTTCTAGGGATGTAAAAACAGAAGAATTCGTTTTGAAGGTCCATCTTTTCAAGTATATATGTACATAAAAAGAAAGAAACCCATGACTCCTGCAATTCAGACTTTAGCGAAGGCCCAAATAAATCCTTGATCACTAGGATTTCCTCTGTTTTAAATACTTTGTTACATTTAGATGCCGCATATCAAACTAATTGACATTTCTTGTTCTTTAGTGCTTGATTATATTGATTTTCCTTCAAGTGAGACGGAGAGAGAAAACTTGCACTTTCAGTCGCAAATCCATTTACAAACTAAGAAAGTCACTGGGCACTGCATGTACGTTGTATCTCTCTTTAATATATTGAGCAAACAGAACTGATTGCATTGTGTTGCTAAAAAATTGATGTCACAATTTAATGCTTCAGAGAAAATAAGAGTAAAAGGAAGCTATAAACATATGCATGGGTGACTAGGGGGGTAGAATTCTTTGTTTATTAGTGTAACATTACTGCACCATCGTTCCTATTATATTTAAATGTGCTGCTCCAGTGTTTCCATCCCCAAGGACAAAATTGTCGCTCGGAGGATTGAAATGTTAGTGTGACTCTGCTACACAATGAATGCAGCTAAATGCAAAAAATAAATGGACTATAGGCACACTGCTCTGCTTTCATTCATCTTGAGGGGATAACGATCATAAAGAAAATGAATGGGAGCAGTAACCGAATGATTCCAAAAGCAGAACTGATTTAAAAAAAAGTAGAACTAGTTTATTTTCATATAAAACAAAACTAACCCAGTTACAGGCTGAATCATAACACTTTACTGAGCTTTGTTATAATAAACCAGCTCTTTTTTATGTAGGACTGCTTTTGGAATTTAAGCATAATTTAATAAACAGTGAGATAACTGCCTCCTTTTGGAATCACTCTCAGGTATTATGCCATCTCTTACCACTTTCCCAGTAAAAAATATATTTCTATTTCACTTTTACAATGACTGCTGTTAAGGCATTCTTATGAAACCTTAGCCCTCCTTGGTTGCTCCTCAAACACTTTAACATTTATTCTAAACCTTGTCCTCCAAAAAGCAAGAAGCTAAATTAATGTATATGGAAACTGAGCGAAAGCCCTTTTGGTTATATTCTTTAATTAATTATGTCATGGACTGAAAGAGAAAAGTACTTTATTTGACTGAACATTATACAAAAGGTCAGGTGGCATATTGGGGATGAAATTGTCATATTCATTGGGAATAATTAGTATGTAGGGGTGCTAGATATGCTTATTAATGCCCATGTTATTATGTTAATAATAATAAACCTAAATCTAAATAAAGCATTTTAAAGGAGATATTTTAGATGCAGATCTTATTCAACCGGCCTAATGCTTCAGAATACCTATAGTTGTAATGATTCATTGTCAAAAGAGTTTCCCATCTTGGATTTTGTTAGCAGTGTCAGTGACACACACATACTCAGTGGGCTTTGGGCAGCTGTTGCAAAGCTAAGCTTAGGTGCAAATCATAAAGCAGATAATAAGGCTTGTTTGCCTGTCATAAAAGCTGGTAAGCATTTTAGTGAATAAAATTATGATGCTAATGGTGCTGATTTCCGAGTGCAGTTCTCTCTATGGGGTAGATTCATCAAAGTGTGAAGTTCCGCCACTAGAGGGAAATTCCACAGCTCTCAATTAATTTCTAGGGGATTTTTAAATACGAATTCATCAATGGGTGAAGAGAAAGTTCACCCTTTGATGAATACGTATTTAAAAATCCCATAGAAATGAATTGAGAGCTGTGGAATTTCCCTCTAGTGGCGGAACTTCACTCTTAACTTCACTCTTTGATGAATATACCCCTAGGTTGTCTACAGCTGCCAGTGAGATTGCCTGCAAGGATGTGACATGCACCCACCAGGTTGCAGGATTGTACTTGCTGGTGGTAGATGCATGGATGCGTCACCAGAGGAAACTTATGAGCATCTTTGGTCCTAAGTGACTATTGAAAATGCACAGGGGATTGACAAAGTTCTAAAAATGCTATTATTCTTCTATCAGATTGCATGTATTTTGGCCTTTGCCTTCACTTTTAATTCTGTTGATTGTTGGATGCCCAGACCTTTCCTTTAGCCATCAACCTATACATCAGAATGCAAGTATGGCTATGGGATTGTGTGGGAAAATAAGGAACAACAATGACAGTAGAAACAGTGCTGCAACTCTGGCTCTTTGGGTCTCCAAGAAAATATCTCCTGTGGGGGCTTGACACAAACAGATCCTCTTCACAGGCACAAGAGGGTCTGGAGAAGAGACTAGGATGCAGCAGATCTTGTGTCCCACTTCTCTGTTGCCCAGGCCCCTGTGACCATGGGGTCTGCTGTATAGGTAGTTAAGCAAGTAGAAAGAACATGGGATTAAAGTAAAAAAAAACTAATTTGACACTATTCAATGCAGAAAAGTTACTCATATAACATAATACTGTAAATGATACTGCCTCCAAACTGTAGATAAGTGGATGTTATACTAACAGAAATGAAAGATCCAGCTTTTGGAAAAATCTAGACACATATTCATTATTGTTATCAACTACAATTCCTGCTCATAATTAATGAATTGACAATTGCTTTGTAATTCAAAAGTACACCACAATACCAGTGTTGTTTACTGAAAACCTGGTTGATAGTGACCATTAATGCGGAAGATTAACAGGAGATTAGTGACACTGTGCAAATATTTCTCATACTTGATTAAATAATAAACTTCAGTTAAAATGTCAGGAAGCTACAAGGCTGTTACAGCAGTCTCATTATTGCCTGTATGCTGAACACTAATCTATGCTATCTGCTGCAGAGGATGAACTAGAAGAAAGGCATCTTTGTTGCCCTAACTAGTTTAGCCGAATAAATAGTTTTTTTTTACCTAATCATGAAATGCCATGGAGTGCTTTATAATGCATATCTACATTTCTATGGAACTGGAATGAAAATGTTTTTTTATTGACAAATTTACTATCCCAATGGTGAAGAAGCTACAAGGAGAGGTATGGATGAGGCTCATGGCACACAAAATGTGTTCTTATTCATTATTATTTTTTAGCCATCAGAGAAATACCTGAACCCAGTGGCACCCATTAGTAATACAGTTATAGGACCTGTTATCCAAAATTCTCGGGACCTGCGGTTTCCGGATAAGAAATGTTTCCATAGTTTGGATCTTCCTCCCTTAAGTCAACTAGAAAATTATGTAGACTTTAAATAAACACAATTAACTGTTTTTTTTTTCTTCCAGTTCGGATCAATTATATCCATGTTTCAATCATGTACAAGGTACTATTTAATTATTATATAGAAAAAGGAAATAATTTTGCAAAATTTGGATTATTTGGATAAAATAATGTAAAATCATTCACTGACGAATATCACTAAGCAATGGTTGGCGTTAACACCTGCCTTGGAGTTTTTTTCTCAAATACATTTTCTGATTGTGAAATTTTATTACATACACTGCGAATGTTTTCAAACTTTGCGAGGAAGTTGTTGAAGTCTGTAATCAATCAAAATGGACGCAAACATTCGCAAACATATTATATTCACCCATATGTTTACTAAAAATCCCAATAGGATTGTTTTTCATCCAACAGGATTGAATTACACCTCACTTAGGATAATGAACAAGGTACTGTTTTATTATTACAGAGAAAAATTGGAAATCAATTTTAAAAGTTTGAATTATTTGATTAAAATGGAGTCTATGGGAGATGTCTTTCCCATAATTTGGATCTTTTTAGGTAATGGGTTTCCAGATCCTATATCTGTACTCCCTGCACTGATAAAATTGGGTGTTTGCATGAGAAGTCCTTTATATAGTTTCAATAGTTGAAATGTGTGTAGCCATGGGGGCAGCTATTCTTGCTGTGACTGATCTACAGCAAATCATAAACAATGTAGAATACAGTTATTTGCTTTTAGTTCTTGAAAAGAAACATTAAAACATTAAATAAACCCAAAAGGATTATTTTGCCTGCAAATTAATGCATTATATTTTAGGTGGGATCAAGTATAAGGTACTGAAAAAGGGGGGTAAATGTCATTCTTATTTACTTTTAATGGAATCTATGGATGAAGTCTGTAATATGAAGCTTTCTGGATAATGGGTTTCCAAATAAAGGATCCCATACCTGTACTGGGAAAGAAAAGGAACCAGCCCATGTCTTACGCAGCGATGTAAATAATGTAACCGATTACCATGTTATTTCAGATACCTGGTTATATCTTTTTTTTCTTTTGAGTGCTTCTGTGTGTGTGTGTGTTTCCAAAGATGTGGAATAAGCTATAAATATATTTATACACCTCTAAACAGAAAGTGCCATAAATTAAATGTTGAAAGCAGCAAAATGTGGAAACAATAAATTTAGCCGGCACTCCAGAAACAACTCAGCATTTTTATTTATAGACTATATACCCAATCCAAAGTACTGTATTTGCAACTTCTTTTTGCATCCTTACTTTTACTGGTGGAAACGCTATCTTCCCCTCACATCACTGCTATTTAATTGAATAGGAAATGCTGTGTGTCACATTGTACCCAATGAAAAACAGTGGGACCTTGTTAAAGGTCAAGGAAAGGCAAAAAAATAAAATCTCATTATTTAATGAAAAAGAAACCCATCTCCAATATGCTTTAATAAAAAAATGTCTAATGTTTTTATAATAAACCTGACTGTATGCAGTGAAATTCTCCCTTCATTTACTTCTGTGGATAGGAATTGTCAGACAGTCCCTCAGGGAAACAATCATACTTATGAACAGCAGGGGGAGCCCCTGCATTACTTCCCAGCCATACAGAGCTCCAGCAGCTTTGTTTGTTTCCAGGTTTTGATAATTTGTGATGATCCCTAAGCAGCCAAGACCGCACTGAGCATGTGTCTTGGTCTTGCAAAGATGTTTAACAAAGTTACAAGATGGTGATCCCATGTGGCCAAGATTTGAAAACATAAATCATTTGTTTGATTAGACTTGAGCCGCAGTAAGTTCACGTTTATGTAAAGTAGACAACATTTCTAGCCTTGTTCTATTTTAAACTTTCCTTGTCCTTTACTAGTGGCAGAACTACCAAGAGAGTAGGTGGTGCGATTGCACAAGGGTCTGCCCCCCCCCTCGGGGCCCACCAGCTGTTTACTGTGTATCCAACACGAAGATCTCTTCCGGAGGGGGGGGGTGGGAGCCCGGCTGCATGGCCAGCACCCAGGCCCAACGCCATTAAGTTATGTTATGGGTTGTTTTCACAACTCCAGAAAGCTCCAAACTATGGGAAGGCCATCTTTCATAAACTCCTTTTTTATCCAAATAATCCAATTTTCAATACATATTTTCTAAATATATCTACATTTTCTCTGTAATAATAAAACAGTCCCTTGTACTTGATCTCAGCTAAGATATAATTAATACTTATTGCAGGCAAAACCAGCCTATTGAGTTTTTACAGTGGTTAAATGATTTTATAGTAGACTTCAGGTATGGAGATCCAAATTATAGAAAAATTCCTTATCCAGAAAACCCCAGGTCCTAAGTATTCTGGACAACAGACCCCATGCCTGTACCATGTCATGTTTCAGGAAATTGTTCTTTGTTCATGTTTATTGCTATGCAGCACAGGGCACATTAGAGGACACCCTCAATAGCAGGTCAGATAGTATCCTGTGCATTAGGCATGATGCAGTCATGTGGAACAGAGCTGACAACTTTTCATCTTGTTTTGTTATAGGGCAATAAGCTTTGTTATGATTGCTTTAGTAATGTGACTGACAGTATTGCTTCACAGAATCGATATTTTATCTATTTTGTGAAACTTTATTTTCATTTTGTTGATAGAATGAATCCTGTACTAGAAAATCTTGCTGTCTGTCACAAACATCTATTTTGTCATTAAAATCTACCTTGGCATGCACTAGTTAGTTACATCAACATATATTATATCCAAGTTTTTTTTTACATAATTAATTCAGTCTGGATTGCTTTATAAAATGTACAGAATGGATTTTGTAATATAATGATATTGTTTTATGTACAAAATATTATTTAAATTATGTAACAGAAAACTGTAGATACATTTAGTGCATTTATTTTCATTTTGTGTTAAATCCTGAAATAGTTTCTAAGGGGAACATTTAAAAAAAAGAAAAGCTGCTGGTAGCAAACAACATTTCTTTTCTCTCTCTCTTTCCCTCTGTCTGCTAATTAAGGAGGAGGGGTTAATCAGGTAAATTCTGACCAGGATCTGTGTTCTGTGCTTTCAAAGCTTTATCTCAGTGACAGTAAAGCGAATGTGGGAGCTGCTAAGCGAGTGTTGCATGAGATCTAAGTGTTGCTTGTGAATTAAGTGTTAAGCCGTGTTAAAAACCTTAAGGCGTTGGTGTTTGCTGTGCATGCTGGGAGTGCTGGATGCAAGAAGGGAGTAAGTGCAATTAACAGACTGCTGTGTGCTTGGCCTCCCTGGCCACCAAAAAAAAGTAGATAAAGGAAGGGGGCAGAGGATGGTTGCTGCTAGGGTGGGGGGCCATTGGAGTGGCAGGGGCACGTGGGTGTGTGTGGGCCCCTGATGTGACAGCTCCAGTGAGTGTATCTTTATTATTATTATTATTAATAATAATAATAATAATAATAACATGTATTTCTATAGCGCCAACATATTGTGTAGCGCTTTAAAGTAAATGTGTTTATACAACTAAATCACATGAATTACATACATATGGAGTTACATACAATCACAATCAATGCCGGTACAAAAGGTGGGGAAGGTCCTATACAGAAAGAGCTTACAATCTAAAGATAAGCGAGTTATACATAAGGTGTGGGAATGGGCAAGATCAGATTAAGTGGGTGAGAAATGTGGTACTGTATGTAGTGTTGCATTTGGTAGTTAAGAGTGAGGGTAGGCTTCTCGAAAGAAGTGCAATTTAAGAGATTTTCTGAAAGCAGAAAGGTTGGGAGAAAGAGGTAATGAGAGAAGAGTTGAGTAGCAGGTCAGTAGAGAGAGCGTAGTAAGCGGTTGGGTGAGTATTTAGAGATGAGTTCAGAAATGTAGGGAGGGGCAGAGTTGTGAAGTGCTTTGAATGTCAGGGTCATTAATTTGAATTTAATTCTGAAGGGTAGTGGAAGCCAGCGCAGGGATTGGCAGAATGGTGTGGCAGAGGACAGGCCCGGACTGGCAATATGTGGGTTAGGGCAAATGCCAGATGGGCTGCTATAACGTCCCATAGAAAGTCAGTATTTAGTTGGCTGGTGGGGGCTGTTTGGCCCTCTATGTGGGCTGATTGGGACTCTGTGTACCTGAAATGCCAGGGCCTATTTTGATTCTCAGTCCAGTCCTGGCAGAGGAGGAGCAGTTGCTGAGGTAGTTGAGCCTCATGGCAGTGTTTGTTATGGACTGGAGAGGGGACAGTCTCTAGCAGGGAAGGCCAATTTTTCTTTTCTCTGTTTGGGGTAAAATGTAGATACCTTTAGAGCATTTATTTTCTTTTTGTGTTAAATCCTGAAATAGTTTCTAAGGGGAACATTTTTAAATGTTTTTTTTAATGGCACAGGTTGTTGAGGAGCCTACCAGAATAAATGCTATTCTGGATCGAGTGGTCTCAAACCCAGAAATTATAGAAATGTGCAAGTCATTGATCCCTTGGGTAATAGTGACCATAATGTTATATCATTTAATGTAAAGGCCTGGATTTGTGGAAAGGCTAAGGTGGCAGGATTTAAGGGGGTGGCATGCTGCCCAGCCACACCCACATTGGTCCAGAAACACTGGAGATACGCAGGAGATAGCTTTTCAAATTTCCCATGCACCAATCCCCATTGCTCCAGTCCTGATGATGAAAATTTGCGAATAAAGGGCAGAATATGGGGGGTGATGAATGGCAGCGGGCCTAGTAATGTATTAAATGTAGTAAAGTATGTAAATCAGGCCCTGTTAATGTCTGGTGCAAAATAAATATATACTGGGGCACAAAACCCCCTGAATTTTGGAAAAGCTAATTTTAATGCCTTGAGGGCTGCCCTTCAGAGCATTGACTGGGGCATTATTTTTTTCCTTAAGGAGTAAATAAAGGAGCTCTAAGAATCATCCTATGTGGCTTAATACAGATGTAAAGAAGTTAATTGGAAAGAAGAGAAAGGCATTTAAAAACTACAAATCTGTTGCGACACAAGCTGCATTTAATGAATATAAACACTGTAATAAATGTTGTAAATCAGCAATCCAGAAGGCAAAGAAAGGAAATGAAGAGTTAATTGCGGGGCAGGTAAAAAGTAACCCTAATTTTTTTTTTAAATATATTAATAGTAAAAAGATACAGGTTGAGAGTAATTAAAAGCTTTATTAAAAATTAATGTAAACAAAGCTCCAGGGCCTGATGGCATACACAAACCAGTTCTAAGAGAGCTTAGTTCAGTTTTAGACCGGCCCCTATTTCTGATTTTCTCAGATTTGCTTTCAACTGGTATAGTGCCTATGGATTGGAGCAAAGCTGATGTCATCCCAATATTTAAAAAGGGATCTCAGCCTGGCAATTATAGCCCAGTAAGTTTTTTGAAGGCTTGTTAAGGGATGACATTCAAAATTTTGTCCTAGTGAATAGTGATGGGCGAATTTATTCGTACGAATTTGCAGCAAATTCTCACGATTCGCGAAACACCAGCGAAAATTTGCGCACCAAAAATGACGCGACGCAATAATGGCGTGGTTGTTAATGGTACGTTCTCTACTTGGACTAAGGTTCTTACTGGGGTCCCTCAGGGCACGGTATTGGGTCCACTTTTATTTAACTTGCTCATTAATGACTATGGGGAGGGTGATGTAAGAAAGTTATTAGTGTTTGCAGATGACACAAAACTATCCAGCCCATTTAATTCAATCCAGGATGTGGCATCCTTGCAACAGAATCTTGACAAATTTGCAATCTGGGCAGCAAAGTGGCAAATGAGTTTCAATGTTGATAAATGTAAAGTCAAGTACCTGGGATGTAAAAATATTCAAGCCACTTATACCCTTAATGGGACTGCACTAGGCAAATCCATTATGGAAAAAGACCTTGGAGTCCTTGTAGATGATAAACTTGACTGCAGCAACCAATGCCAATCAGCAGCATCAAGGGAAAATAAGGCCTTGAGCTGTATTTAAAGGGGCATAGAGTCACAGGAGGAGGGGGTCATTCTTCCACTTTATAGAGCACTTGTAAGGCAACATCTAGAATACGCCGTACAGTTTTGGTCTCTATCACTCAAACAGGACATTATTGTATTAGAGAGAGTACAGAGAAGGGCAACTAAGCTGATAAAAGGAATGGAAAATCTTGACTAGGAGTAAAGACTGGCCAAATTGTGGATGTTCATGTTTGAGAACAGGAGCTTAAGGGGTGATATGATAACTATGTATAAATATATAAGGGCGTCATATAATAATCTCTCTAATGCTTTATTCACCAGTAGGTCTTTCCAGCTAACATGAGGTCACCCATTCTGATTAGAAGAAAATAGGTTCTGTCTAAATATTCGGAAGGGGTTTTTTACAGTGAGAGCTGTGAAGATGTGGAATCCTCTCCTTGAATCGGTTGTACAGGCTGATACATTAGATAGCTTTAAGAAGGGGGCTGGATGGCTTTTTAGCAAGTGAGAGACTACAGGATTATGGAAGATAGCTCAAAGTACAAGTTAATCCAGGGACTAGTCTATTTTGGAGTCAGGAAGGAATTTTTCCCCCCTCTGAGGCAAATTAGAGAGGCTTCAGATGGGTTTTTTTTTGCCTTCCTCTGGATTAACTAGCAGTTAGGCAGGTTAAAAAAAGTTAAAAGGTTGAACTTGATGGATGTGTGTCTTTTTAAAGCCTGACTTACTATGTAGAAATAGGTCTTTTGTATATTTTTTATCTTTTTCTATGGTCGCATGTTCCATGATACAGTGTCTGACTGGGACACAAGGGGTCCGCCAAAAAACCTTAGACCAGGGGCCCACTCTCAGTACTAATATTCTTCATCTCCTCAATCAACCTCTATTCTCCTAGTTTGTTTTCTTTACTATAATCTTTACTATAATCAATTATTCTGTCTGTTTAGCCTCTTTGTTCTCATAGAAATAGGGAATGGCCATGAAATAGGCCAAAAGTTTAGCAGCATGAGGGCCCACTGACACCTTGGCCCACCAGGAGTTTTCCTTGTATTTTGGTGGCCCAGTCCGACACTGCCGTTATAGACATTCTTTCTGTGTACTAGGGATAGTTTAGTATGCAGAATGTATTTGGGACAAATGGCACCCCATAAATAACCGAAAAATCACCAAAAAATTAACTGGCCATTTAAATTCCTCTTTATTATTCTGCTATCAGGTACAGTCTTTTTTAAATATACATTTGTGCCAATGTGTGTGTGTATATATACAGTATATATATATATATATATATATATATATATATATATATATAATCGATCCACAGAGGTTCAGCACACCATATAGTTGATTCAGACCCAGGTGCTACTCTCCATAGCTGAATACACAAAAAACAAAAAATGATTTGCACACTGGGAACCTTTTTAAATAGTTAAGAAATCATTTCTTTATTTAATCCATTAAATATATATATATATGCATATATATTTATTGTGAGAGAGGTTGTGGCACTCAAAATTTATTAGACTCAATGTTTCGATCCCTCATAAGGATCTTCCTCAGGAGTGTACAAATGAAAAAAAAAATAAGTGGAAACTTGGTTGTTCTTTTGTTAGCTACCAGTGGGATCACCTGACTATAGCTGGGAAGAGTGGGAGTTACAACTTGAATCAGCAAGTTGAGTGTAGGACTGGCCAGATATGGGATGACTTTGACATAAGGTGGCCATACACTGAGAGATCCGCTCATTTGGCGATGTCGTGGGCGATCGGATTACAATGCAGGTCATACGGGCGGTCAGATTGCGGGAGCGCATCAACGGACAGATACGGCCGCGATCCGATGGGATTTTTAATCCTGCCTGATTGACATTGGGACGACTTTCGGCCAGATATCGATCGCAGTAGCCCGTCAGAGGTCCCCATACACGGCCGATAATCTGCCGACTCAGTCTGTCGGCAGGTTTTATCGGCCCATGTATGGCCACCTATAGTTGGCCAGCTTAAACATATTGCAATATATGGACAAACAATCCCTGTTTTTTAGTAGCTGTATGCAATGAGAGAGGCCTCTGAAGGGACTGTGAGTGCCGATCCACCTTAGACGAGAGTGTTGGCCTCCCGATGGTTTGTATATATATATATATATATATACCCTGGCCAGGGGGGGCAACAGAGACCAATCACTGTTGAGGATGGAATCCAGATGGATCTTTAAACTTGACACTGTATCCCCCCGCGGCTTGAACGAAACTCTGCCACTGGGATGCTTTCTTTAACTTCTAAACCCATGGACTCAATATAAGACTTGTGAAAATGAATTCATATGTACAGCCCAGTATCTCTTAGTTATCTGCATACTCTGCCACTTCTATGCTACTTGTGTGTACACCTGTACATATTCACTGCTTTTTCATTCTTTGCCATTCTTTTGGACTCCCCACTGGCATCACGTACTTTATATGGGCATCACCGCCTTTTATTTAATCTTAATTTACTTTAATTGATCCTCTTATACACCTCCCATTGTCGTAGGTTCATAGTACAGGGTACCGCTACTAAATATGCATGACCCCCAGACTTGGCACCTCCTAACATGTGACGCGCTGATCTACAACTGACACTACACAATGGTGCCGTTGGCGATGTAAGCGCATCAAAAACTAGTGGGGTTATATTAAGTACCAGCTTTTGACACCGCTGGGTCCCAGGCTCCCTGCTCCCTATCGGAGGCAGAGCCTGTGTGCCCTAGTTGGATCCCGATATGCGGTACATTTTTTCTGCGCTAGGTTGCCTAGCAACGGGGTGTCTCTTCGCATGTACGGTCCCTGTCAGTTACTTCCGGGTTGCCGGGTTATCCCTACGCGATCGGTGGCTGAGAGAAACCGACAATTGCTTTGCAAATCACTATGCTACCTCCATCTTTTACGTTGACCCAGACTAGGTGAGTCCAGAACTGGCACTAGATCTCTCTGCACTCTTTTCTGAACCTTTTACCTTGCACTATTCACGCTCCTCTCTTCACACTGTTGCTAGGGACCCTAGCAACAGGGCATTTTGGCGCCATTTTGAATGTACAAATATGCACTAGGTGTTTTATTTCTTTACCCTGACGAAGACTCCTGTGTGGAGTTGAAACGTTGGTCCCTAAATAAACCTGCATTAAGTTTATCTACTTGTGGACAATGGATTGATTATGGAGTGCTGTCACCTACGGATGTGTTTGTATATATATATATATATATATATATATATATATATATACACACACATTCACATACAGTTAGCTGCTTTGCTGCCATTAGCTGTGCCAAGGTTTGCATTCTGAAGTCATGCTTAATTTCCCCGTGAGTTCTGGATACTATGTTTAGACTGTGCACAGTCAGATGTATTATTTATACTGAATGCTGCCATCAGGACTAGGCCTGAGTCTTCTTGTTTGTTTACATATTGATGAAGTGCCATGCATGAAGGAGTTTGAGGTGTACGGCATTCATGGTTCTCTGAAAGAGAGGCATTGACAAATAAAATGCCTGGACCTGTCACCCAGACACATAAAGCTATATAATAGAAGTCGTTTTCAAATTAAACATGCAATCCAATTTCAATTTTTTATTAAAGCATTCATAGCTGCTTTAAGCTCATTTAAAAATCTCAGCTGTCAATCAAATATTGTTTGCCCCTCCTCTAGGCCTTAGGCATAGAGACGGGGCAGATAATTACTTTCATTTTCCATTCTGCACTTCCTAGATGTCACTGCTCTCCACGCGTTCCCCTGTTCTCTTCACTGTTTAATTATGTAGCCAGGGAATAGGGATGGACATTGGGTCTCCGATTCTGGTGCACAAACAAGATTCTGAGATGATGCAAGGCTTGTCTTAATAACAGTATCCACAAAATGGCTCCTGCCTGCTTGCTATAACTATGAATTCCCAACTGAAGGAAACAAGATTCAAATCATGTTTATAGTATAATTAAAGTTAATTTTGCTTGACTAATGTGATAAAATAAGATTTCAAATAATTTATTTGGGTGACAGGTCCCCTTTAAGTTGCATGATATGGGTTGCAGAGGGATACCCAGCACAGGTGGGGTTAATATTCCCTCTCAGCCAACTGAGAGAGGAGCAACCTAGGAATGTAAAAGGGCTCTTCAGACTACTCCTAGAGTGGAGGGAAGTGTGGTGTTTTTGGAAGAGACTGGAAGAATGGGTCTTGCTGCTAGCAAGAGTGTTGCAGAGGCTGGTGAGCCTAGATCCCCGGAAGGGAGAAGGGAATGGAAGAGGCTAGTGAGCCTGAGTCCCAGGAAGGAAAGCCAGCAGGGTTGAATGAACCCAAATACTCTGCAGTTCCAGAGGGTGAGAGCTTCCCTACATGGTGAGAGCCCAGGGGGGAAAACCCTGAACGCTTTACATTGAAGTTGCTAAACTTAACCCTGAATGTTTTACATTGAAGTTGCTGAACTGTACTTTGAATGTTTTGCATTGAAGATGCTGAACTGTGTTTTCTGTTTTTTTCTTTTGTTGGAAATGCTGAGTGGCTTATAAATCTGTGTTTTGTCCTAAGCGTAGATGTCCCTGTCTCTAATCTCGAACCCCCAACTCTTACCTAGTGCTAGGCTTCCCACATTAGGAGAGAGTTTCCCCTGAGGGTCTCCACGTTGATGCTTACAATGAGCAAGTGCCATAACTCATTCAATACGTGCATGCATGTGACGTTACCTTGCAAGGCGCATTCACTGCATCATGTTAGATGCATTTACATAATGAGGTTCTGGTGTGAGAAACCGAACACTGGCACGGGCTTTAGTTCAAAAAATGTTCCCCCCAGTCAGAGTACTGACTACATTATGTTAGCTTGTACGGTGAAGGAAAGAAATTAAGGGTGAAAGGTGCCCTTTAAATGTGAGTGTATTCTATGTAGGATTATCCAATGAAAATACTGCAAGCAAAGGATATTTTTCTTGAAAAGCTTTAAAGGAGAAGGAAAGTCTGCTATCACTTCGGGGTGCCAAATGTTAGGCACCCTCAAGTGATTGTATTAACTTACCTGAAACCCCAGGCTGAATATAAAGTTGGCTATTTAATTCTACTGCGCATGTGTTTGCCTCAGGAAATTTGAAGACAGAAGAAGATCGATCCATGGTGTTCGCTAGAAAAACCCCGGGCCGGTGCAGTTTTCTGCTGAAAGGAGGACAGACCCAGGGTTTCAGGTAAGTCAGAACAATCACTTGGGGGTGCTTAACATTTAGCACCCCCAAGTGCTAACAGACTTTCCTTCTCCTTTAAGTATATGAAACTGTTTTAAACATAGGCTGTTTTATGTTCTATATGGTATTTCCTAGGATGCTGGTGAGGACACAGACTTAGCCTCTATTTAAATTCTCAGCGTGTCACTTTAATAAAGTCTGCCATAGCCTGGAACTGCACAAAACACTGTATATTAAACTGGCATGTGTGTGCGGGGTTTCTGATTTTCTTGCTGCCAGCAATGGGGCATTGATTTACATGATTTCAGCCTATTTAAATGAATCTTTTTAAAATGCATGAGTGGCCTTTGACTAGTATTATGCAAATATGTCTCGCATATAAAATGGATTAAATCTCCATTTTTGGCTTGCTATTCGAGATACGCGGTAGAATTGAGGATGCTGGGAACCTAAGTTCTTCATACAATGCTATCCTCATTTATGAATATAAGCCCAAATACAAAGTGCTAACATGGACACAAAATAAATATAAATAAAAAATAAATCACACGTTCATGTTATTCACAAAGTTACTTGCACCTATACGTATTTCTGTGCATCTTGCACCAATGTGCCCATTCAGGATTCTGTGCACTAGGGAAGCCAGGAGTTAGCACTATCCGAAATCTGTCAGTAATTCTAGGGTTTCCTAAAAAGCTTGTGTTCATAACTGCAACTGACTTGCAACAAATGTGATCCCTAATGTCATTATTGATACTGTACCAAGTAACATCCTTTGTAAACAAATGCAGTATGAAAAGCATTCTGCATCTTGTGCACCAACGTTTCCATATAATTGGCTTATTTATTGTTGCACCACACTCAAGTTGTGGTGCCCACATTTACACTGAAATAACTGGAAACTGCAATGGCAAATTGCTCCCAAAATTGCACTTTATACATTGCTCTTTCTAAAAGAGCCCTACTGTCTACTGAGTCTCAGAAATATAGTACCTGTTCAAATTCATAATATATATAATGCAGTCTTTATCATAGTTACATAGTTAAATTGGGTTGAAAAAAGACAAAGTCTATCAAGTTCAACCCCTCCAAATTAAAACCCAGCATCCATACACACACACACACACCTACACTCTTTCACACAAACCATATATGCCCATACCTATACTCAGGGGCTGACTTACTAAATTCACGTGAAGGATTCGAAGTTCGAACAAATTCGATCGAATTTCGAACGTAGGATTTATTCGTTGTGTGAATTTTGGCATATTTGATTATCGAATAGGGAGTAGTCGAACGATCGAATACATTCGAATAGAGTCAAATGAATGAACATTCGATCATTCGACCAGTGAAGGATTTTAATTTTAAAGTTAATTCGATTGCCTACTTCGGCAGATTGGACCTACCGAATTGCAATAGAAGCCTGTGGGAGCACTCCTGATCGAAGAGGATTCCTACGGTCGAAGTGTTCGATCGTTCGAATCGTACGAATCATTCGAATGATCGAATGATTTATTCGTTCAGTTGAATGATTTATTCGACTGATTGAATAAATTTGTATTCGATCGTCGAATGATCGAATATCGAATAAAAGTTAGCCTAGAACTAATTCGATTAACATTCGAAAATCGAGATTTTCGAGATTGTGATTTTTGTGGAATTACCTAAAGGAGCTGTGCCCTTACACTGAACATTACCTGGAGGAACTCTTTGCCCTTGTCTTTGGATTGCCCCAGGGGGGAGACCTATATTATATATTTGGTGGGGAAGTGCTATTGGGACTTCAGATGGTAATGCCCTGCTGTTTAGTTCTGCAATAAACCCCTGCATAAACTCTTCTAGCAAGTATGGTATCTCCCTGTTTCTGCTAGTTGTTCATACGTTACACGTTTATGTGCCATTATAGAGAATGAAAAGGTCCCAGATTAGTAGAAATTTCTTGTGGAAGTCAAGCAAAATACTTGTAATTATTTCCTGAGGTGTTATCCCGTCTATTCTATCCTCTATTGGAATTTGTTTCAGTTTCCAAACCCTTGAAGGTAAACAGACAAAATTGAGTGTTGTTTAGGCCCTCTGATTTTTTACCTAACAACACTGTTCTGGGATTTCCATATCGAATATATATAATATTAAATATACAAAACCTTTGGGCATTAGGGCATGTCCACCACATATGATACATTGTGCCTATATCACTACAGCCTCTGAAACATGTTTAGCTGAAGGAGCAAACTTTGCTATTCTTGCTCACACTAGGTACCATCGGAAGAGGACCTTGTAGTATGTTTCCTCTAAGGAGACGTTGTTGGAGGACCTCCTAACTGTGGACCAAGTATGTAAATATATTTTGCTATCATCAGTATACAGATGATAATTAAAGCCAAATGAGTGAATGAGATCTCCCAGCCAGAGTGTAGAGTGAAAACAACAACAGGCCAAGTACAGAGCCTTGTGGCACTCCTACATTAAGTGGAACTGGAGATGAGAATTCATTAGCAGAAGAGCCAGTGAATGAACGGTTAGAGAGGTAAGAAGAGAACCAAGATGCAGTCTGATTACGGATACCAGACAAGTGCAGAATTTGCATCAGGAGAGAGTGATCAACCGTATCAAATGCAGATGATAGGTCAAGGAGGATAAGGATGGAGAAGTGACCTTTGGCTTTGGAAGCTGAAGATGATTTGAAATCTCAGTAAAGTGACCAGGCTGGAAACCAGATTGAAGAGGGTCCATCAGATTATGGGTGTGTAGAAAGTAACATGGGAGAACACAATACTTACTCAGAGTTTAGAGGCAAGCAATAGAAGAGAAACAGGACTGTAATTCGACAGACAGGGCGGGTCAAATGTTGTCTTTTTAAGAATAGACTTTACCCAGGAAATTTAAGTATAACAAAAGTTATACTCTCTAGGGGGTGCCAAAATGTTACCCCCTACCCCCAATTATAATCACTTGATGTCCTGGGTCAGTGTTCCAATTCAGTAAAAACTGCACTGGCCCAGAGCTATAGCCACCTGAACATTGCAGTCATTTACCACTGAGCAATACATCAATAGGTGCAGCAAACTTGCAATCTTAATTTTCATTCATATTATTTTTATTCCAAGTTTTAAGGCATGTGCAAATTCATGTGTGAGGCGAAGCACTCCTTTGTGGGTAAAACTTGTGGTGGATTGTGTCCAAAATTGTACTTTGCACACAGAACTTACAGTCAGAAATGATCCCTTCTTTCTCACACACATACAGACAGACTGACTTGTCACACATGCATATTTATTCATACACACACATACATGCATTCACACACACACACAGTCTCACATGTGAACATACACTTCCCATGCTAAAACTTGCCCCTGGCAGCAGTGTTTTCCTTACTCTTTCCCTCTCCTCCCTTGCCCTGGTTTCATGAAAGATGTCCTAGAATATGAAGTACTGGCACTCGGTAGCTTTTCAACAGGGGTGATCCCCTATGTGTTTATTAGGTCATACAAACAGCACAACGTTTCAGGGGCTGTCCCCTTCGTCAGGTGATGGGGACAGCCCCCGAAACGTTGTGCTGTTTGTATGACCTAATAAACACATAGGGGATCACCCCTGTTGAAAAGCTACCGAGTGCCAGTACTTCATATTCTAGGATTGATACAGATTGGGATCGCTGTATCCCTAAAGAACTGGGCACCGAGCGCTAACATAAAGGAAGTCTAGGGAGTGCAAGCGTGTTTTCTGACAACAGAAGTATTCATGAAAGATGTGTCTGGAAGCCAGAAAAAGGGGCCTGTATTGACAAATGATTCCCTTTTGTCTGGTAAAGTATTTCAGCCCTGAAATTGCAGGTAGGTTTCAGCAAACGTAGGCCATGCACATGCAGAAATATCTTGTGGTGCCTCTCAGTGTCGGTGTTTCCTCTTCAACTGTGCTTCACTAAAGCAACATCACCACCTAGTGCCCATAGCAAATAGCACAGCTGCGGCACCAGGCAATTTGTCAGTGTCTTGAGTGGTCCTGGGCAAAAGGCTAGCTGGGGATCGACACAGGGGTTATTTGGGGCAAGATTTTAAGGTACCACCACTTTACATAATTATCAAGGAAATGCCATTTGGTGAATATAGGCATGGGCATGTAATTTATCGTAGAACTCTGTTAGTGATGGGCGAATCGTCACTTTTCGTGGAGAAATTCGCCAAACGATGAAAAATTTCAAGAAACGTTGAAATATTCACGAAATGCATTGAAGTCAATGGGCATCAATATAATTTTGAAGCAAGCAACAATTTTTATACACAAGACTATTTTGTCCAAATGCATTAAAGTCAATGGGCGTCCAAATAATTTTGTTGAGCATGCCAATTTTGACACGTGACAATTTTTTTCTTGTTGCAGCAAATTTTCGCTGCAGTTTTGTGAAAACATTTGCAGGCGACGAAACGCAGAAATTCGCCGCAAATCCATGCCTGCTGAATTTATTTGCCGATCGCTACTCTCTACGTATTGACAAAGCCTAGGTTCAGGTGAAATGCACAGTAAATAGTAAAGAGAAAGTGAAACACGTCCTGGTGTGTTCAATGTTTAATAGAAAGTGTATTGCCCATTGAATGGGCCCTTTAAAATAACGCTGCACTTTAACCCTTGCCTGACCTCCCTGCCTCAGCTGCTACTGCTCCCACAATCCCTGGAGGAGCCTATATAGAGGCCTGTGGTTATGTTGAGTGAGATGCCCCGTGGGTGCCAGCCTGTGAGAGAGAGACACTGGCACTGAATGAATGTGCAACAACATCTCCAGACTAGGAAGATGCTTTAGATAAGGATCCTATAGAGAGTGCCTGTTCCCTTGCTGATACTAGTGCCAGTGTTATGTGCATGTCGCCTTAGTGCTGTCCCTTGTTGCCATGATGTCTCCATCCTCGGCTGCACTTCACTTCTTAAGGGAGCAGCCCTTTGAGGTGTAGAAGCCTCACTTCATGAAAACGAGCTCTGTTATTGGAACCTGAAGCCATTTCCTTTCCAAGGAATGCGTTTCCCCATCAATGGCTCCAATATACTCGGCTGCTGTATAATACTTTCTTGTTCAATGTGAGGTTGGAGGGTGCTGCTGCTGCGGGAGCTGTCCTCAGCCATCCCCAGTCTCTCCTGCCTTACAACTTCCCATCTGCTTTTAATTTCAGCCCATGGTGTACATGTAGTGCCAGTACCACTCCCTGCAACCCCCCCCCCCATATATAGGTTCAGGTTAAACAGGGCACTTACACTGTACTTCTTTATTCAAATGGAATAGTAAAGCAGCACTTGTTGCACTGACTCCACTGGCATTGACTGGGGATACACTGAAAGCTCCTATATCAGCAGACTCCAGTTCCAGCATCTCCCTCTTGGGGCTGTCCTGTGCAAAGAAGAGATGCAGCTTAGGTGATGTGAGACGTCCCAGATGAAGAGAGAGGATAGAAGTGCATAAAGGAGCACTGTGAGGGCAGCAGGAGGTGGGTGGGGTGGGTGTGTTTGCAGGACCCTGTTCTCAGCACCTCGCATTGAGTGGGTGCTTGGAGAACTTTGCTTGCACTCACTGGAGGCAGGGCACTCATTATCCCAGCTCGGAGGTGTACTTTGCTTATGACGTTTTACTTTCCCTTTCTGCTGGATGAGAAGAAGCTCCTGTTGTCCAGGGACCTGTGCCATCCAGAGAGGCAACAACTGGGACACAGACACAAGTTCACAAGGTGAGACTTTCTGCTTCTTTCTTTAGCTGGAAGCCCAGGTCCTGCTTGCAGCTTACAACTAACTTTTATTCCCTCTTCCACCTTCTCTACCTGTATGCCAGGGTATCAGGTATTCAGTGACACGTTCTTTCCTCTGACCATGCCATTCAGGCATAAAGTTAACTGAGCTCTTGCCAATGAAATGCTACTTGGGAGGAAAAAAAAAAAATTCAATGGCAGCTGCCAGTTAAATCCCACACCTGCAGGGAAAGAGTTAAAACATGGACTTGCCCATTTAAAGTGCAGTTCTGCACAGGTGCATTACAAAAAAAGCTTTTTGTAATTTATAGGGTGCCTATTTACAGGAGGGTGGCACATGGGGAGGGATATTCTGTTCATTAGAAACATCAGTCATCTAGCTGATGAACTACAATTCCCAACACAGTCTGTGGCTGTATGTGGGTTCTTGGGCACTGAAGAGCCATACGAGCTGAAGGGCCACAGGTTGCTTGCAGGGCCGGAACTAGGGGTAGGCAGAGTAGGCGGCCGCCTAGGGTGCAGTCATAGGGGGGGGGGGCGCACTTTACAAGGAAAGAAATGTTTTTTTTTATTTCTTTGAGTTTTAACTTCGCCCCTGTCTCCAGCAGCAGCGTTCTGCTCTACTTCAGTCCCCACCTCCCTCTTACTTGCCCTTTGCCTGGCACAGATCTGGGGCAATATTTTTGCTGCAGCTCTGGCACAGGCTGGTGGCACAGGTACAGACTTAGGGTGCAATGGCTGGTACAGACTTGTGGCACAGGTACATACTTAGGAGGCAACGCTGGTGGCACAGTTACAGACTTGGGAGGCAATGGCTGATGGTACAGGTACAGACTTGGGGGGCAATGGCTGGTACAGACTTGTGGCACAGGTAAATACTTAGGAGGCAACGCTGGTGGCACAGTTACAGACTTGGGAGGCAATGGCTGGTGTCACAGGTAGAGATTTGGGGGGCAACGGCTGGTGGCATAGGTACAGTCTTGGGGGGCAATGCTGGCGGCACAGGTACAGATTTGGGGCAATATTTTGGCTTGCTGGCACAGGTACAGATTTGGGCCAATATTTTGGCTTGCTAGCACAGGTACAGATTGGGGGCAATATTTTTGGTGCTGCTGGCACAGGTACAGATTGGGGAAAATATTTTGGGTGCTACTGGCTGGCAAAGGTACAGAACGATTCATTGATGTGTTTAAGGTTTCTCTATTTAAGAAAAAGGTGAATAAGTGGGAAATGGTCATACAGAACGGGGGTGGGGCGCTGATTGTACCCCTTGCCTAGGGTGCCAAAATACCTTGGCCCGGCCCTGGTTGCTTGTCCTAATGCAGCTCTGTTTGCAATTGTACAGAGAGGTATTCTAACCCATGGGGTCTGACAGGTAGAAAATATCAGTTAGTCCTTTATATTGCTTGTCTGGCAAGTGCAGAAGATGCTCGTACTTGTATGGGAATGATTTGTTATTATGTTCATGCAGCTGTTTGTGTTCACTTTCTGTTGAACTAATTAAAATATAGACTAAGACAAACCAGTACCCCAGCTTTTTCCCAAGTGTAGTGATGGGAGAATCTATCCCGTTTCGCCGAAAAATTCGTGAAACGAGTCGCGGCACGTTTTTGACGCGCGTTGCGTCGTGTTTGACATGTCGCGTGTGTTTACGACACGCATCACGTAGTTTTTTATGCGTCGCGTCGTTTTCGACACACGTTGCGTCATTTCCGTGAATTTATTCGCCGGCAGCGAATCGTGGGAATTCGCCGCAAATTTGCGCCTGGCGAATAAATTCGCCCATCACTACCCTAGTGCTGACAGTTCAAGAACAGCTGCAAGGCCCCAGTTTGCACATGCTTGATATATATACTCCCTGTAATTTGTAGTAATAACTACAAATGGTGTTTTCTTACTTTTGGGTCCCTTTGGTGCTGGCAAGTTCTCTCTTTGGATTTACAGTGTCAGTACAGAATCAGTAGTTCAAGTTTGCATTCCTATGGATGTTCATACAGTACAGTAGGTAGGTAGGCACCACCTGCAATGTCATTATTTCTGTATAGCAGGCATAACCTCGTTGTAATTCTCAGGCTCTCGCTGAAACACAATTCTCAGCATGCCCTGGCAGTATTTAACTGGGTTAAACAATAGCTAAAGGGCTCATGGTTTGGCATACCTGTGCCATACAGCTACAGAGCTATGAGAGGGAAGACAATGTATATATAGCCTGGAGTGACATAATACATATTTATGTATGTATTTTTTGTACAGATTAATATAAATAATCTTTTAAATGTTATTTAATGCAAAGGAGATTCATTCTCAGTTAAAGAAGAAACGCCATCCTGCCCGTAGCCTACCAATTTAGGTGGTTGATATGACGAGCTACACGTGTGACGGAGGCTTTTGGTCAGTCGAGTGATTGGGTATAATTTACTAACATAGGTGTTAAATACTTGTAGGTCAAAAAAATCCTTCATTGGTTGCTATTGGCTGCGAGAACTTCACCAATCCATAGGGTGGTGCTCACTTACTAATATAGCATCAGTGTAGATGTTTGCCAATCAGATTTTCACCATCATTTTTCAAATTGTAATTGCTTCATGATATGGACTGCTTATTGAATGCCATTGACAAATGCACCAATGCAATTTAGCACTTATTTTGGTAAATAAAGAGATACATGATCATTTACTTTGACTCTGGATGTGAGTGCAAGTGCTCCAGGATGCACAAAAGTGTAGGGCACTTGTATCTGGGGTCTGGTGGCATTCTGCACCTAGATCCATATTTGGAAATCTTATGTGCCCCCCTCCTATCTGATTTATTTATGGGGTGAACGCAGGTTTCTGCACTACGTTTTAGAGCTGGAAGACCAGTGCAATGCTTAAGGGCAGGAGCAGATTAGTCGCCCAGTGACAAATCTCCTCTTCTTCGGATGACTAATCTCCCTTCAATTCCTTCCCGCCAGCTAAAATGTAATTCGCCAGCGGAATGGCACTCAGAACACTTTTTTCTACAAAGTTGCCTCATGAGGAAAGCCGAAGAGATCTAAGTGCCATCCCGACCGCGATTTACATTCTAGCTAGCAGGAAGGCATTTAAGGGAGATTAGTCGCCTGAAGAAGAGGTGATGTGTTGCTGGGAGACATCTCCCCCAGTAGCAGAGTGTGCAACTGCCCTAAAAGTGCAGGGCAGTACACAAAATGCAAAAAAACATGGTTGGATGTTTTCTGCCTACAATCTTGCAAAGCTAGAAACAGAACAAACACTTGAGAATTCAAATAGATGTCATCTACTTTCCCTCAAAGAGTTCTTTCAGGGGGATCCATCATCCATTAAGGCCAAATAGCACAAGCCTATGAAAAACCCTTGTATTAGGTAGTGAGGATGTCTCCCAAACAGCTGATCAGGTGACTACAATTGCCTCCCCCCCCCCCAGATTTGGTGACTGGAGATCCTATCATGTGGCAGTGATGATGGAACCTGATTCTTTAAGGTTCAGGATTTACGTGGAGAGGTGACGCACACGCTCAACTGCTCTGAATACAGCTCTATATCACTGAGCACTGTGCAAGGGAATAAAGGTACAGTGAGCAAGTACAGGCTGAATGTTGCCTTTGTGATGCTTCCTGGCACTTGAACAACAACAAACTACATAGTTACCATACTAATAAATAAACTGCATTTACTCTTTCAGACAGAAGTACAATTGGGTGCATGTCATTAAGCCTGTGCAAAAGGGCTCCACCAAGATACATGAGTACATGAGTGCAGCCTATTGGAAGAAATTTGTGTAATACCCACCCCTCCACCCTTTAAGGTGTTCCCCAAGTCTGTAAAAAACTGCCTCAGCTGTACAGTGATATGTGAATGCAAGTTAAGGAGCACTCTGAACATTCTCATAGCTGGCCAACTACGTCAAAGTCATCCCTGGTCTAGTCAGCTCTACACTCGCACCTGACTCATTAATAATTCTACTGCTTCATTATACATTTTATACAGGGACTTTTACCTTCAACTTGCTTTCAAGGTTAAAAATCCCAAATGGTTTCCCTTTCATTGGCTGAGATTACCCTACAGTCTCTGGAAAGGGTGGAGGCTACAAATGGAGGTTGCTGATTGGTTGCTATAGGTCACTGCACTTGGGCAAGCTTAATGGGGCAATGCAATAAATGGTCTCAAGTTTGCCATGTGTCTAGAAAGACATTGCAAACATTTAGAATATAGAATTAAACATCTGCAGAGTTCTTATTTCATTAGCCTTGAAAAAAAGAAGGAAATAGATAAATGCAGACACAAGAGAAAAGGGGTATCTGCCCTGTGAGCTTGCAGTCTAAGGAGAAGTGTACTTACATTTACAAAATGGAAGTGAATAATCACTGTAGTAAGACATTGTCTCATAAATATCAGTTGGTTTATTTGGGCTGCAAAGTAGTGACATATATTTGCCTACAGACTGAGCTACTCCTACTTCCCCTAATGGTGCTCAAAGCTCAGAAATGAGAGAGCTTGCTCTGGGTCAATACCCAGTATGTGGCAGGTAGAGACATAATGAAGTGCCATTACTTGCCCACTTGCTTAGCCTTTTCCCATAAACTAGTGCCACTTCGACTATGACACCATTGTAACAAATCCTATCAACAGAACAATGGGCAGCTAACCAGATAGCAGCTCTCTGATACCTCTGCTGAATGATTTGTTTGCATTGCTCCCACTAGAGGCAGACAAGAGAACAACACCCAAGCAGGAAAAACCCTGCTACTTGGGTCGTGGTTAAAAACGATGAGAAGGGAAGAAACAATAGCTGTCTCAAAGCAGTGCCATCCTGAAGTTCTGGCTCCTACTGAAGCTCAGAATCACACACAAAGGACTGAGATGGCTGCCCCCACACCAATATAACAGTTAAGAAATATATGGTTCAAGAATAGTGTGAATTATTTGCAATGTAAACAATGTAATTTAGAAATAAAAAGTAAACCATAAAAATCATGATAGAATCCCTGTAAGGATTGTGTTATGAGGATGGCCATTATCCCATGGCTATCCCCCAGGGCAGAGGGAATCTTTATTATGGACTACCTGGGCTGGGCAGCATGGATTGTCCTTGAATTCAATACAATCCTTGTAGCTGGATTCTCTAGACTTGCCCCGATCTGTGAGTTTACTCATTCTCAATGGTTTGCATGTAGCACAGGAACAGACCCAGACTTGCTATTGCAACACATAAACTGTTAAGAATGGCTTCATTCTGGGTTAAGAAAGGGTGAAAATCACAGTAACACCCCTGACGCACTTGGGCCCAAATTCACTAAAGTGCAAAGCGTCTAATGCTAGCGCTAATTCGCCAGCGTGACGTCATTTCGTAACTTCGCAAATTCACTAACACCGACTCTGGCGAATTTTAGCTAGCAATGTAGATAGACTTGCGCAACTTCGCACACTTACGCCAGGCGAAGTTGCGCACTTACTAAGGATCGTAATTACTAAGATCAACTTTTTCTTGAACGTTACCACTTACGCTAGACTTTATTTTGCTTGGTGAGACCAGGCGAAGTTCAATACAATAGGTAGGAGTTTGAAAAAAAAAATGGTCCCAAAAAAAACGCTGGCGTGTTTTACCATTGGAGGGTGATAGTCTGAAAAAGATCGTTTTTTTGGGGGGTTACCCTCTTTCCCCCTACATTTCCTAACATATGGCAACACAACTATACAGGTGGCACATGTTTAGGGCAATAGGACAACTTTATTTTGTTTATTGAAGGTTTCCTGGGCTTGTGTAGTGGAATGTAGTGGCTGTAACATATACTTCTATTATACGCTTAAGTTCCCGCAGTATGTAAATTAGGCATCACTAGCGTAACTGCTCTTTGCCTGGTGAAGTAACACTAGCGCAACTACGCTACCTCTCGCCGTCCTGAGTGTAACGCACTTTAGTGAATTTGTGTAGTGCTGGCGAAAATTCGCCTGGCGAAGTGCGGCGAATGCTAGCGAACCCAACGCTAGCGAATTTATTATGAGCTACTTTCAGAAAGACCCTATAAGGATTAAAAAGGGTTCCCTGTGGGCTTTTAAAAAACCCCACCCCAAACAGCATGCTGGACCCATTTGGGAGTTTAGGTCAATTCATTGTCTATATACAATTATTTTCTTTCTTCTGTTTTGGATGAAGACAGTAACCCCAATATGTAATATACGATACTAAGTTTGCCCAGGACCAGCAACCCATAACAACCAATAAGATGTTTGCTTTTAAACAGGTGACCAGGAAATGCTACCTGCTGATTGGTTGCCATAGGTTACTGCTCCTGGGCAAACTTAGTGCCTTTTATTACATAACCCCCTATGAATGCACAATATATTTCTAGGGTTTCCCTATGGAGGGACTTTTAAAGAACCCAGTCACCCACCAAGCAGCAAGGTGGAACCATTGGAGAGTTTAGGTCAGTTCATTGTCCTATTATAGATTGTCCAATTCATGTCCATTTATAAATTATACAATTCTCTTCTTTCTTCTACGTTGGATGGAGACAGTATGAATGCACTGTATATTCCTGCTCCTGCAATAATACACATTGGGACCAGTACAAATGGGAATCTGCTGCATGGAAAGTCTGCCTGTACAGTTCCAATATGATGTCATGATGGCAAACAGACCTCTGAGTGTATTCTTGGCAAAGGAAGCCTAAAAAAAGCACTAAATCCATTTTGAAAGTGTATGAGTTTATTGATCCAACGTGACATAAAACTGCAGTATTTATTTTCTTAGTAACATAAAATTTATAGATAATTCAAAGCATAACACACTGAAGGAAAGAGGAAAAAGTGGGTTGTAAAGCTATGCGTTCGTAGGCAGAACTTAATTAATGTTATATTTGTACCTTATTTTAAGGACCTAGCAGAAATAGCAGTCATTAAATGTCTGTCATTGAATGGCTGTTTAAAAAAAAGGCAAATATGTCCACTGCCTCCCCAAAATAACCGAATTCCCACTGTGAGCACGAGCACCACCCTACGCAAATAAAAAATACCTGAAATATTGTGGCAAAGAAGACTCTTGTATTGATTTCATAGTGGTCCCCCTCTATCTGCATTAGTATTTTATATGGGGGAATTTTTTATTTAAAAGAACAACTCATCATAATTTAGGACTAGTGATTGGCTAATCTGGCCCATTTCCCATTGGCAGAAATTCGCGAAACTGAGAAAATTCAGCAAATTGCTTTTTAGTCTATGGGCATCAATTTTCTTTTGACAATTTTTTTCACCTGTTGGTGTCTATGGGCATTGTTTTTGTGATGAAACTTGGCAAACTTGGCATATAAATATTTGAATAGAATATTACCTGCAGATCAGTTACACGTATGGTTTATTCTCACAATAAACTCACAATAAACCACATATATAGAATAGAAGTTACAATACCAGACTGATTAGCAATGCATTTATGTGGCAGTTTAGAAGCCAGTGAAATTTACATCAGAATTTTCTAATCAGCCCTGCAGCTTTAGCTTTTATGACATTAAACTAATTTTCTTCTTGATGATTTGCAATGCCGCCCAAGCTCACCTTATTAGCAGCTGCTTAAAGCTCACTGAGCATGTGCGGTGTCACTGACACTCCTAACATAATCCAAGATGGGGAAATCCCATGCACAACTTTGAGGGCCTGGATCAATACTGTTATACAGATAATGAAATGTTCGGCTGGTGCAGTAAGTTAATTTATATTTTATACAACATTTCTATCCATATTTGTTTCTAGGGTTTAATTCACCTTTTGCAAACGTTAAATATTATTTTTTCTAATAACTCAGCATAGGGCAAACTGAGACTCACAGTTGCTATATCAAGCCCCACTCAGAACATACATAATCCAGATGTGTGTAAGCCGAGTAACTCTGTTACTCACAGCCTTGGAAACTTCCCAGTGAATCCACCCATCAGTCCTGTCAACACAGAGACCCCGTGTAACCTTTACTGATGGAGGTTTCCTTCTTTATAGTAAAGACCAAACAGGTGCTGGTATAAGGAGGCAAATAATACTCAGCTGGAAGAAGCAGACCATGTTTGCATGACCTCATTTCTCTTTGCAAATCACTGCTGTGCGTAAATGAAGGTGCAGCAGCTCTATGCAGTGGGTACTGCTTTCGGAGACAGTAGGGGCATCATTTATTAAATGCAACTTAATGTGCAGGTATGCAACTATTTCCACATTTGTTGCACAAAACTGGTGCCATTCATTAAAGGTAATTGCTCCTAAAGCCACTGGTGGCACTCATGCATTTTGCTGCAAAGTGCCAGTGCCCCTCGCTAATGTTTAAGTTAATCACACACAGCACATTCATTGATGCAGGGTAACCCTGAAACTCTAGCTAACTCAGAGGTGTGCTTCATGGTTCCTGCAATGGACTACAGTAAAGTGCTGCACCTAAACAATCTGGTGCAGCAAGGTGCTGCATGCTGCCATTACTACTAAAACATAGTTTCCTCTTAAAGAGCCAATATAAAAATAATATATTTAAAGTGGACCCGTCACCCAGACACAAAAATCTGGATAATAAAAGTCATTTTCAAATTAAACATGAAATCCAATTTCAAATTTTTATTAAAGCATTCATAGCTGTTTTAAGCTCCTTTAAAAATCTCAGCTGTCAATCAAATATTGTCTGCCACTCCTCTATGCCTTAGGCATAGAAGCGGGGCAGATAATTACTTTCACTTTCCATTCAGCACTTCCTAGATGTCACTGCTCCCCACACATTCCCCCAGTTCTCTTAACCATTTAATTGTGTAGCCAGGAGATGGGAATAGACATCTGGTCCCCAATTCTGGTGCACAACCAAGATTCTGAGATGATACAAGACTTGTCTTAATAACAGTGTCCACAAAATGGCTCCTGCCTGCTTGCTATAATTATGAATTCCCAGACCGAAGGAAACAACATTAAAATAATTTATATAGTGTAATTAATGTTCATTTTGCTTGACTAATGTGATAAAATATGATTTTGAATATTTTTTTGGGGTGACGGGTCCACTTTAATTATATGAATAAATAATATATTTGCATATAGGGGCCATCTCCGTTAGTTTAGCACCTGCTTAGAAATGTGTTCTTTTGTAGCAACAGTCCACCATTGTATTTTGGACAATTGTAAAGTGTTTTTTACCTTCCCTGTGGAACTATTCTTTTCCAGGGGTGTAAAAATCCTAGCACAAAATAAATATATTCTGTATTTGAACACATGCTAAACCCTTTCATATTTTTGTGCTCACAGCTGTTTCGGGCATGATGCAAGGTTAGAATTTGGTTCCATGCAGGTGGAAAGAGTATCAGATCAGCTGCCAGATGGAAGCAGATTCAGAATTGCCCGTGTTCAATCACTTACTCACACCCATGTATAACAGCTAATAGATGTAGTTCAGCGACAGCAGTGGGATGCAGAGTTTGCATAAGGATGTGTGTTTCTATGTTAGTGTAATCCATGTTTAAAAAAAAAAAAAAAAATCAACATCTTTCGGAAATCATGAAAAGTAATAGTTTGAAATAAATGTGAGACGTTATTTAAAAAATGCCACGTATGTATCACAGTTACCGTCTGTTATTCCCAAGAAATTATCAGACATTCTGACTCCACAGTTCCTTACGGTAAAATACGCCCTCACTTCAAAGTTAACTTGGAATTTGTAGGCAACAAAATGTTCTTTGGGATGAAAAAATTTAACTTTAAGCTTCAGTCAGTGGCGTTAACGCAAGATTGGAGGAAACAGCTGGCTAAACAAATATTAGGTGTAGAGTGGATGCATTGGTATAAATTAATAATGTAGCTCTTTATTTACACTATGAATGGGAGGTTTTGTACAGGCCAGGTGAAAGAAACTTGGTTTGTGTGTGCCACCTAGTGGCTGCTGCTGTGAAATGGCACCTTTCACCTTCAAGCAAACCACATCTGTAATGAATTCAAATGGAGTCAACCTTATTTTAGCATGGAAAACATTGTTATACAAGGTTCATGTTTAGTTGGTTCTAGTAACTGTTACAGTTAAAAATGCCAATTGTAACATTCCGGTTGCCTTACTCGTTTCTATAAACTGTGGTTTTATGTGACTCATTGTGACTAAAATAACCATGGTTTGTTCATTACGGGACAATATCATGTTATTAATAGGCTGGATAAACATGACCTTTCTCAATGGCATCTTATTCAAGGATATGTACATCCTAGGCTGTGTACACATGGGCAGTGCCTGATCCTCAAAGCAATACTTTCCTATGTCTGGACTTGGCCAACTGTTATGGATTTTCCCCTTGTATACCCACACCCACAACTTTTCCTAGCTTAACTTCTTTCTACTGGCTGGAGGGTAAATAGTTAATAGGCAGAACTCTGCATGACCAATATCCTGCATTAAATGCATATATAAAGGGGCCCCTGAAACGAAGCCAAAGGGCTCAAGTGGAGGGAACATGACTGAGGGACAAATAAAGGGTCCAGGGAGAGCTGGATTATGGGGTTTGTAGTTGGAGCTGGGATGGTAGGAGGGCCGACAGAGGGTATAAAAAGGTTTCCTAAAGAAAGGGACAGACAATTTTTGTACCTGAAGGTGGAGACAGCAAATAAAATTGTGTAATAAAAATAAAAGTGTGTAATAAAAGAAGCTGCAGCTAGTGATGGTCGAATTGGCGGCGTTTTGCTTCGCCAAAATTTTTGCGAATTTCTAGAGAAATTCTCGAAACTGCAAAAAATTCACGAAATTTTTGGAAGCGGACATCCGTTTTTGGACATGCGCATCTGTTTTTGGATGCTGGGGTCCATTTTTTTTTATGTGGCCCGCGTCCAAAACGAGATGCAGACAAATTGTCTGTTATTGGGGAAGACAAATTGGGCCCGGGCATTGAGTATCTACAAGTTAAGGACATTCAGTGACTTTGAGAAGCAGTTGGGTAATGCTTGAGAGGATTTTAGTTGCAAGGACTGCAGCGGTGTTTGTCAAGCAACAGATATGAACATGGGTCAATTGTGGACATGAATGTATATTCCAACATTTTCACCACAACCTTAATGCCTTTGCAGTAGTTCTGCATACATGCCTCAACAGATGATTTATCTGATTATCAGTCTTGGATGTAAGTAGGTGGTGTCATTATGTACAGAACATCATAGACAGGTTAATCAATGGGTTGCACTCTAGAGAAGATCTATATTTATGTATAGGAGTAAAATGTAGAGTAACAAAAGTCTACCAGGCCTAACATCAAATTCTTTTCAGAACCTGAAAACCTGTTTTGCATGTTTAACTCAAGATCATTTAGCTGATGGCTTATTCTGCCCTAAGGCTCAAGGAAACAATACTGAAATGAGTGAACTCCTTCTAATTGGAATTGCTTTGTGAAGTAATATGGAAACTGAGCGGTACAGGTATGGGATACATTATCCAAGAGAAACCCATTATCCAGAAATCTCCAAATTACCGGAAGGACATATCCCATAGACTACATTATAATCAAATAATTTAATTTAAAGAAAATTCCTTGCAATAATAAAACAGAACCTTGTACTTGATGTCAACTAAGATATCCATCCTTCATTGATGGAAAACAATCCTATTGGATTTAATTATTATTTAATGGATTTTCAGTACACTTAGGGGGGTTTTATTTACTAAAATCCGAAAATTTCTCACTATTTTCATAAAACCTTGTCGACCAAACTCCTCTGCACATTTATACTTTATTTATCAATAAATATACATAAAAAAAATCTGGTGTGGGAAAAAACTAAATAAAATCTTTAAGAATATCTGCAATTCTTTTTCAGATTTAGATCTTTTTCAGATTATTGCCCGAAAACCACAAATTTTTTGGCTTTTGTACGAAACCCAAACAAATGATAACAAGTCCCATACCTGTATATAGTCATTGAAAGTGACCCATGCTGGAATATCTACCAGGAATTTGGTGGTGTTGAACTCAACTCTTGAGAGAGAGAGAGAGAGAGAGAGAGAGCGAGAGAGAGAGAGAGAGAGTTTATCAAATCAGTACACAGGAATAGACACAATACAGAGACAACAGCATTTACAGTATATAGAAACAAATGGCAAAATGGCTCCAGAACAGGCATACTCGTGGATATTAATTGAAAAAATGGCTTTTGCTTACACTCAGTAATTCTGCAGGGCATTTTCATGCTTTTGTTGCTGCTAATGAAAAATAAAACATTAGGCTTCCCATACCTCTTTTGGCTTGGGTAAAGCTCTGCCATCTTTTTCCATCTAGAACCAGCAGCAGTGATTCTCCCATCAGCTATAGATTAGCAAACTGTGATACAGGTGAATCCCAAATGCTTTCTTGGATTCAATGATCATCTACATTATGCACCTATTTTTGGAGATGCATTGCCGGTGATTTAATTCCTGTACAATGAAACTCGATTAGTTGTATCTTCGGGAACACATACATGAAGCCCACTTGCAGTGACTTTTGTCCATACTCCGTGCAAACCTATGTTTTGAAATAATATTTAATTACAGAGGACAATCAATTACATGGAAAGGAAATTCCAAAGACATAAATGCATTGTAAGAGAGCATCATTCTTTCTCATGACAGCCTTAGTTATATTAGGACATTTCCACTGAAACGATTTACAGCAGAGCAGTAATTGGCTTTTAACATGATACATGGCAAAGTTTTCACTAATTAGCAAAGGAGATGTTGGAAGCATAAAGTCACCTCACCTTGAAAAATAAAACCTTTTGACTTTACTATGCTTGAAAGTTTTTGCAGTGTACTCAGATGTACAACACAGTTTTTCTCTGTTTTCCTAGTAAACGCTAAAGGTCCTTGACAATCTACTTCTTTTTAAAGTGAGTTTACAATAATGGTATGTAAGAAGCCATTTAAGTTAGACAGTAATTCATTCTGAAGGTCATTTCAGTATGAATGAAGCCTTCTTTGTTCCTTCTGCCCTTTCTCCTGTGGGCATTCTGCTGCAGGCATGAGGTCCTGTGTGATTTCATAATCTTCTGCATCTTCTGCATACTTTATTCTTATAGATTCATTTTACTCTTGTTTTGAAACTGAAGCATCAAATCTAAGGCAGCACAAATGTGCTCTGGCATAAGCCAGTACCTTGTGTGTTACTGAAACAGCGTGTTAAACATAGCTTTAAGTTCCAAGAAGTTCAGAAAGAACCTTTTGTATTCATCTCCCTCATTTTGTTAATACAACATAATGTACATGGTTATGTCTCCATTTAATTTCTCAGGAAATGTTCCACCAATAACATTTTGGTACTTACTGCTGGTGTTTTCAAACAAGGGGAATCTCTGTTGATTTGGCACAAAGTTGGAGACTGACACCAATGAATAAAGATAGGTGTGGTATGGGTGAATGTCATGCCATTATTTTTTGGGATATGGAACAACTTTGGCATGTTTTATTCAAACAGGTGCAGCAACCTCCTAAATATCTGAATTAGTTGCCTATAAGGAACATACAATGGGCTGGGGTTTTTTATGGAGTCATAATGTGCAAAGGTACTAAATACAGTTTTGTTAGTATACAGTAGGTGGAAGCCAATTAGCACTTGTAGACCTTAAACAAAAATCATTGATTCTTTTGGCAGATGCACAATTAAAATATTTCTCAATTCACGCAATATCTTGCTCACTGTGTTCTGGCTTCACTCTTGTGTGTCCACCCAACAGTTTTAAATATATTAATACAGAGTTCCAGGAATTAGAATGGATTATAAAGTAGCTTGATGCATATGGGGAGTGGCATGTAGATACTAATGGAATGGAACTACATTAATTGGATGATAAACACATTTTTTTGGCCATGATGTTTCTGAAGGGTTTGATGGTCTTCATGTTTTATGGAAGCTGTGACTCTGGATGTATAAAGGGTACAATTACAGTCTGGGTACCAATTTGGACAATACTGTATCTCAGCTGCTTCCTGTTGGAAACAGGGATCCAAGACATTTTCTATGTTCAACGTGGCTGAAAACAAAGCTTGTTTGTACAAGAGGCCCGCGTAAGGAATAAGGCATAAAAGAGCTTATCTTTAGTTGTCACATTGTTCGTCTGTCTCATTTCCATTAAATACTAGAGTTAATGCTAATGCCTGAGCTGCCTGAGGCTAGTAATGAAATGAGTTCCATACTGTAAGTCTTTGTACACTAATCTAAGCCACCAGAATGTTGGGTTTTAGATAACATTAGAGACAGATAAAAAAGCATAATCAAGATTATGCAGAAAAATTATGTGTAAATAACATACTGTAATGTGATCACAAATAAAATGATGACTTTTAGCTGGTATACTGTATGTGTAAATGGTGGCAAAATCACCTCAAAATTATTAGGCACAAGTTCACATATAACTGGAGTAGTTATGGGCAAATTGTAATGATGTCATGTTATAAAGAGTATTTACATTGTTAGCACAATATTAATATGGTGTTGGCCCTCTCTTACAGCCCTCTCCTGTCCTCTATGCTCTTCCATTCAGCCGCAAGAGCATTAATGAGGTTGGACAGTGGTGTTGGGATCAGGCCTGGCTCGCAGTTGGCATTCCAATTTATCCCACAGGATTTTAGTTTGATTGATGCCAGGGATCTGTGCAGGCCAGTCAATAATTTGCTTTGCCCTCTCCAGCTATTTATCTGCAGCTCCTTGCCCATAAAAACTTCAATATGTTCTTGTTCTGAAATTGCTTCTAGAGACAGTATGGAACTTAGCAGTGAGTGTTTTTTCTCTAAAGGGCATGCTGTTTTAGATAAATTATCCTGATACTTTTGAATGAAAAGGAATCTCTTATGAAACGCATGTGGTTATACAAAGTTCCATACACAAAATGAAGAACTGTGAACTGTGAAACACAGGTGCATTTTGGGCAACAGTTTAACTTACAGTATTTTTCTCTACTGAGTCTTCTAGAAATTAGATCCAATAATTTACACAACCTTCAGCACATGGTCTCTGTTCTAATATTCTGATTCCTCTGAAGCAGTAGTTCCCAACCAGATGCTTGTGAGCAACATGTTGCTTACCAAACCCTTGGATGTTGCTTTCAATGGCTCCAAAGCAGGTACTTATTTTTGAATGCCATACTTGGAGATAACTTTTGTTTGCATGTTTGTGTTGCTCTCTTTACATTGAATGTGGTTCATGGGTAAAAAGATTTGGGACCCCTTCACTAAAGTGTACACATATGGTTTTCCTTAAAACTGAATGAACTGTATTAGTGATTTGAGTCTATCTTGCTAAGATTTGTTTTTATCTATTATTTCTTTTTGGAAGATTCTCCAGTCTAGAGCCAAATTCAATTCTATAGCAGGGTGTGTAAAGTGAATTTTAAACCTCTTCTAAAATACAGATTCAGTCACTTGGATTTGTAAGTTAAATGCGTCGTGGCTCAGGGCTAATTGAAGAAACCGTGTTATCCAAAGTTATCTTAACTCATTTAATGCATTTAACCTTTTTATTAGCATACCAAAGCACCATGGTTTTCAATGGTGAACTCTTTAATTGGATGGGATGCTGTGACACAATATTCTGTGATAAGTGGGATAAATGAGATAGATGAGTTAAGTCACGACGCATTTAACACACAATCCTGCATCTGTAGATGTCATTGATTATGAGCATTATTCTTATATTAATTTGTAAGGGGTGCCAAATTTAGTTTTCAGTCTATCAATGTAGCTTATTATTTCTTACAGACTAAGGGGCTAATTTATAAGCACTGTGCAATATTTCACCTGACCAGTAACACATTGCAGCTAATCAGATTTTTGCTTTTCCATGTTTGCTGGCTATGTTAGGGGTGTCTCTAAACAAGTACTGGCTTTTGTGTGAGTATACAAAAGTGTGTTCTACAATTTATTTTTTGTGCAGTGGCATCATAAGTGTTGGTCATTCACAGTTCAAAGCAGATTTTGAAAAGCAAATAGCCTTTGTCCCAAAAAAGCACCCTACTTTGTCTTTAAGCTGAGCCCAACCATTACTCCAAGTCCAACCCTACAGTTTAATGGGGTTATGTAATAAAATGCACTAAGTTTGCCCAAGGGCAGTAACCTATAGCAACCAATCTGCAGGAAGCATTCACTAGTCACCTGTTTAAATGCAAGCATCTTATTGGTTGCCATGTGTTACTGCCCCTGGGCAAACCTTATATTACATATAGGGGTAAGTATCTAATTTATCTCTAATTTCACCAAATTATAATTTACTCTGTTTGGGATGCTCACTCTGCTGCACATATGGCATCAACAGCAAATGCCCTAGCCTCACTTTCTTCTAAATGGTAGGTAAAATAAAAGGAACAAAAGCAAGTATAAGTATTGTAGAAATATTTTCATTGCAGAAATATGGCAGCTCAAAGTAAAACTCAGCTCTGTTGACAGTATGAAAAGTACCAGTGATATTAGAGCATTGCAAGGGCACACCTGAACCAGCATTGAATATCTAATTCTAGAACTGAAAATGCATCAATGTTTTACCAAACAATACAAGGTAGATAAAACAGAAAAAAATTAAAGGCAATTTGAGAGAAATGAGCGAGACGGTGAGGATAATTTTGCAGCATAAAAAAAAATACTGTCAGAGACAGGCTTGATCATAAAAACTCAGCTGTAACATTCTGAAAATATTCCTGGAGATAAAATGAAAGCAGAGAGACAAGTTAGGATAATGTAGTTTGATTTCTATTTCAAATGTAATCGCTATAAAGAACAGCCATAGGCTAGTTGTAAGGCAAGGTTTACAAGCATTCATAAAAACCACAATACCTTGTTTTATATGAGGAAAATAGGTGCTTTATTATATAACATTAAGCTATAGAACTGTCATTCAATTGCTGGAGGGTATTTTATCCCAGGATGAACGTTATCATGAAATCAAAGTCATCAGGGATTCTGTGACCATAAAAACACTGTCGCTAATTCTCCTTATGCAGGTCATTAGATTTAAAGAGCTTTCAAGAGGGTATGATATTTGGGACTCGTTGGGGCCCATAGCTTGTTGGATAATGGGTTTTATCATAATTCCAGGAGTTGTGATAATAACTGTTATAGCAAGCACTGGCATATACTATAAATGGAAATATTTATAACAGTGGAGAAAGCTTAAGTGATAGTGTATAGAGATGGGCGTGAATTCCTGTGATTCGCCGCCGGCAAATAAAATGAGCAATGCTTCGAAAATGATGCAACATGCGTCGAAAACAACATGACGTATCAAAAATTACGCGATGCTCGTCGTAAACAACGTTTTTTCGTTTTGCGAATTGAAAACTGAAAATTCTCTGGCGTAAAAAAAACAAATGAGACGCGTGTCAAAAACGTGCCACGACTTGTTTCAATTCGCGAACTTTGCTGGAAATTCGTGAATTTTTCGGTGAAACAGAATAGATTTGCCCATCACTAATAGTCTGTATTTGTTTCCATAAAATACCAGCAATCCTACTAAACACCACCTCATTCTAATTATCATCTGTATTGGGTAGATTTTACCAAATGTAAATTCTGCTGATAGCTTTGTGTACCAGAGCCCATTTACCTTTTCAGCAGATCTGTATTTTGTAGCTTGAGTCCAGAATCTGCCTTGGAACAAGTATTGTACTGGCAGTGTAGACTCTTCTTTGCAAAGGAAGCAGCACTGGGAGCTGTGGGAAGGCTGACAACTGACTAGCACTAGTATAAAACATTTGGTTATAGGGAACATCCTATTTTCAGCCAGCAATATGGAGGGACATAAGTTTATGGATGCAGTCATAAAAGAGTAACTGACAGGTGGCCGAGCCGAGGGAAGAAAAGCTCAATGTTAATGTGTTTTAAAGAAAATATCCCACATAATACTTAGGATATATTTTCCCTTTGATATGATACTGATATGTATGCAGCTTTAATTATTTAATGAATTACATAGGGCTACATGGTGCACTACAAAACACACTGTGCCAGATCTGTAGGAGTTTTCATGCAATATTTGAAAAACTAAAAATGCCCTATGAATATTTTTGTCATAGTTATCCAAAGCTTCCATTGGTTCAGTAGTGGCAATATAACTTCCAAGTGATATGAATGGAGATGGTGGGACTGGAGACATCAAGGGAGGTGATCAAGGCTCAAATCTCATAAAAACCCTTAGCTAATACATATGAAATGTGTAACACTTCTGCATCTAAGCTGCAACTTTTTTTAAACTTTTGTAAGAGATGGCAGAATGCTCATAAGAAGGGATTAGGGATTTGTCATGGTAAAGAGGATCAGGAGCGTTATAACTGGAATGTCTAAAACATTTTGGTAAACTTTAATAGTGGCCCCAGCCTCAGATGATGTTTAGCTGGCTGGGCTACTAAAATTCTGACCAAACACAAAAACCCTGCTTTCACCACCTTATCTAACAATGCTAGGAACTGCAAGGGTCTGATTTACTAAAGTCATTTTTCAATTTCTTCACAAATCATATTTTTATTCTCTTAAAAAATCAATATATATTAAAGGAGAAGGAAACTCAAAAATGAAATTAATATATAGTTATTGGCAAGCTAATCATCTTTTAGCTAATATAAATCATTAATGCATTACTTTTCTATGTTTTTTTTATGCTCTGATCGTTTTTAATAATATTAACTACATGTAGAAAAATGCCTACCCTCTCTCCTGTGCAGAAATCGCTTGAAATGGGGCACAGGCATGCGCAGTAGGTATCAGCAGTGCCCTGCGCATGCTCTGTGTAATGTAATCTTTGCCGTGCAGACTTCACTGATGTCGGTCACGTGACATATGCAAACGTCATCGTTGACCTCCATCCTCCCTCCCACATTATGCATTCACCAATCGGGAGACATCTTCCCCGTAGCTCAGCTCCTGCGCTCGCTCTAAATCTGATTTACAGTTACACAGCTTACACAGCCAGCCAGCGAGCGAGCGAGCGCAGGAGCTGTTAATAAATCAAGCGAGCGGTTCAGCCTTTCTGTCTGAGGTCTGTAAATTCTTTCTGTCTGAGGTCTGTAAATTGTGACGCGTCGTGGGGTCAAACAGGAGGCGCATGCGCACTGATGGAGAGAAGAGAGGGGAAGTGACGCGCTGAATTTAGAAATGGCGGCGCCAAAGCTTAAACAGCGCCGCAACTTTGGGAGTAAAGGACACGGCTGGCAAACTTCAATGGCAAGTTTTAATGCGGCGGTTCAGGAGGGGAGGTGGTGGGGGACACTGGAAACTAATTACCGAAAATTTCCTTTCCTTCTCCTTTAAGTGTAAAAACCACAAAACATTTGGGAGCTGCGCTGATGCTACTGGACCTTTTTTAACCATATATTCATTTGTACTTATTTTAATTAAATCTTTCATGGCATTAGTGAAATATCATTTGATCATAGTTTCAAAAAGTATTAAAGCATAAAATTCCATTTTAATAAATTCAACTCTATGGGGGATATTTTCTAAAACTCAACTCATTTTACTAAAAAGTTTTTTTGACCAAACTCCCAAACCCTATTCCCTTTAATTTACCATTAAAATAAAATTTCTCGGGAACTTCACAGCATAATAAATCTCGAAAATGTCAAGGTTTTTATAAATAGCCCCTAAAAGTTGCATCTGAATTAGGATTACATGGAATGAAGGATTTGGTTTGAGATTTACCTAAATTCCAGTATGTTTTGAAGCATCGTCAGGCTGTAATCAGAACTGTATTTAGGTCCGATGCTGCCCTAGTCATCGGACCTAAATACACCCCAACGCATGGTGTGTGACCTCAGCATGCCAGAAGTGACATCACATGCCACGTAGAAATGACATCAGTAACGCAAAAAGCCGTCCCCCTGTCCCTCACCTCCCCGTGGAAGTAGCTGGGCGATTTTTTTTTTATTAAAAATACAACTATAGGCACATGAGGGCCGCCTCCCAAAACCTGCCGCCCTAGGCACAGGCCCTCGGTGCCTTAATATAAATACGGCCCTGGCTGTAATCAAACTAATCAGACTTCTGGGCAAATAAAAAGCACCAATACTTATTTGTAATTTTTTTTTCAATGTTAAAATGAAAATGAAAATACAAATTTGATTCGGAATTTGGCCCACTTTCTGTTTGCTAGATAATTTGCTGAATCCATAAAGTATGGATATGTTGCAGTCCCAATTTGAATATAGATTTGACTTTATATGAAAAACTGCTTCTAAAGACAAGAGAAATTACCACAAATAGTAAAAATTCGCTTAAGTTAGTGATAAAAGCTTTTCCCTCTGTATTCTTGCCACTGCCTCCTACATAAACTGCAATTCCCTGGAGCAGCCTCCATAGAACTTCTGGTCTGAATTAGACCTAAAGGAGCCTGTGCCAGTTGAATGTTGAAGACTAAGGAGCAGGGTTTACAGACAGCAAGTATATTTCTTCTGGAAGTCTTTCCTCATGCAAAAACATAAAAAAGGTCTATCTATATCAATAGAATATACTTTGGTTTATGAACCACACAACTTAAAGCAATGAAAAGTGATAAGTAGTGATGGGCGAATTTATTCGCCAGGGGCGAATTCCCGCGATTCGCCGCTGGGGAATAAATACGCAAATCGCCAGCGAAATTTCGCTTTGCAAAAATTCGCCCGAAAAACTAGTCGCGCGTCGTTTTTGACGCGACGCGCCGAAAACGATGCGGCGCGTGCCGAAAACTACGCGACGCACCAAAGTTGACGCGACGCGCCAAAGTTGGCGTCCCGCAACTCATTTCGTGAATTTTTCGCCAATTCGCGAATTTCTCTGGAAATTCGGGAATTTTTCTGCGAAGCAAATCTCGGGAGATTCGCCCATCACTAGTCATAAGCTTTTAAAATATGATTTCATTCAAAAACTTTACTAACAATATATATTTTTATATTTAGCTGCTCTGTGTTTCATTTGCAAATATTGTGTTTATGTGTGGTCAGTGGCGTAACTTCTCCCTGGTGGGCCCTGGTACAGGATGGGCACCTGGGCCCCCCTGTCGGGCCCTTACCTCTATAAATATCTCTATATCGCATACTGGAGTGTTGATGGCATGTGTGCTGTAAAATCTCCCCCTAGATAACTGCCTGCCATAACCATTTTTGTGGCTCTGATGGGCCCCAAGGGGGTGGGGGCCCTGGTGCAATTGCACCCTCTGCACCCCTGGTAGTTACGCCACTGTGTGTGGTTTATACTATACGAGTCCCAGTTATAACAAGAAAGAGTATTAATCAATTATGTACACTTGGTATTATCAGTGAATACACACAAAAGCAATGGTCATGGCTGCCTTTACAATCATAACAAAATCAAGAGCCAGTCTTGAAAGAAGGAATAAACAAGAGATCCTACTAATTCTAAAGGAGTTTTGTAATATAAAAAATGCAAGAACCTTTCTTTTCTTTTCTGAGATGTTTCCTTTTAAGGCTAACTCTACTAAATCCAAAGCAAATAAGTTTTCCATTGCTATTTTTGTTCTCTGTTGTGGTTCTTTGCGTATTTACCTTGGCAGAGTTCACTACTTGAATCACTAAATGGCCTTGTTTTGTATCAGTTGTGAAAGGGACACCATTTCCTTAAAGGGATGCTGTTGTCAGAGTAAAACCTTAATTAACATTCGGACAGTTTAGTCAATACACATTTGTCCCTGCCAGTGGAAACCCTTCATACTTGCTGATCCTTTCCCCAGCACTGGAAATCTCATGGGGTAGCTTGCTCCCTGGCAGTTCTCCCTGTGCCTGAACTCACCCACTCATGTCCATGGCAGGCAGTTTTGTCAAGGGTGCTACTCCCAATTAACCTCCACGTTGGAGCATATAGCTGCTCATTAAATATTCTACTGCTGTCTTTCGCTCCTAGTGTGACTATAGCAGATCTATATTCAAACATTTTCCTAACTTGGCCTGACACCTGCTCAGACCCAGTCCTGTACCAACCTCCCCATTAGGTGGGAACCACGAGAAGATCCTTGAGCACATGTGTGCTCTCCTTTTTATATTCTTCAACACTACCCCATAATGCTAGGACAACAAACTTTACCCTGGGAAGGGCAATAGTAATCCAGAGCTCCACCATCATAGATGTCCAAACAAAGGGGAAACTGCCTAAAAAACTATATATCTAACCCTCCGAGTGTCTCTCTGCCTTATTATGTAAAATCAAAATATGTATTGTCACAGAAAACTTCCCTGCTCTATTAAAATAGGGTCACATATATATGTGGATTTTTCTTTTATATGTACACAGAGGTTAGGGTTCCCTATTGTTTCTCTGGCATATTCATGTAGGAAGCCTTACATTCCCCCAGTGCTCTCAGAATGTCTCAGAGAGACTTCATGTTATTATATCCCTTCTCCTGAGGAAGCAATAACAATTTCCCTACATGAATAACAGAGCCTATAATAGAAATATAATGTATAAGTAACAATAATCCTGAAATATAAAACAATATTTTTATGCATTATTTGTTAAACAGCTAAAGTTTGTGTTTCGCCTATTACTCCTTTCACATCATTACATATCCATGAAGCCAAGATTATAAATACCATAATATTAATCCTTAATGTGCTTTCAGCATCATGTTTTTAGCTTTTCTATCAGTTGCGTTTAATGGAATTTTAAAAGGAATCATATGATAATGAAATTGTTTTCATCAAATAGCTGTGAATAAGAAACAAATTATTATAAAGAAAGGTAAGTGTCAGCGGGTTGGTTATGAGAGGGCACGTTAAAATTGCAGAAACGTTTGTTCCATCAAAATTTCTGTCACCTTTTCCCTCAAATGTCATAAAGGAGAAATGTTCAACAGAAGTGAAAGTCTCCTAGGAAAAGCTCTGAACAATTTAAAATGAAATGCTCACAGGCTGAAGTATTGCATGTCATTCTGCAAACAAATGGAAATTGAAAAGTGGTTCTTTTTAAAGGACCAGTAAAATCAAAAAATTTAATTGTTTTAAAGAAATAAAAATATTATGCTTTAGAAAAATAATTTGCTTCAGAAGCACTACTATTGTCTATATAAAGCTGTTGTGTAGCCGTGGGGGCAACTAGTCAAAGGAGAAAAGGCTCAAGTTACACAGCAGATAAGCACTGTAGAAAATAATGTTATCTGTTATCCATTACTTATCCTGTGCCATATAGGCGTTGCTACTTAGCAGCTTGTTTATATCAACTATAGTAGTGTCTCTGAAGCAAACAGATCAGTTTTGACAGCGCAGGGCAGCACTACATGATATTTTCTTTACTTTAAAGAACTTTCATTTTTTGGTGTTACTGTTCCTTTAACAAATACTATTGTCGTTAAGAAATGCATTTATCATAGAACAAAATAGGATATGATGAAAATGAAACTATAGACACACAACCTTAAAGCATAAAGTCAAAAAAACTTCACATCTTTGAAAAATATATTAGTTTAGCTATTGTTCACTGGAGCTTTTGGATCTTTACAGGCATAAGTGTTGTGTTTGGTAGCCGAGGATGAGGAGAGTATAACAGTGCTTTATTAGCAGGTCATGCAGCCATTACATAACAGCAGTAACTCTTACTTTCACTTTCAAGTTGTACAGAAAGAAACACCACAATAAGAATGATATAAACTACATACAATTGGGCAGCCCTTGTTCAGTGTTAATTTAATGAACTGGGCTTCACTGAACATGCCTTTTGCCCACAGATAAGTACTGTAGATCATCCAAAATGGGAAAACAGTGTCCACATTGCTAAAATTCTCTTCATTTCTTGTCTGTGTGACAAAAATTCACATGATTTGTATGATTTTGATTACGTTTGGCCAGGCTCTTGAATTTGGTTGAATCTGAATCATGCCGAAAAAGGCAAAATCCTAAACTAAATCCTGGATTTGCTGCATCTCTAGTGTCCATGTTCCAAATATGAAGGCTGCTAATATGGGATAGAGAGCTTTCGGTAAACCCAATAATACCTTTCTTGTATAGGTCCCCACAAGTTCACTTCTGCTGACAGTCCTTATAATTATAATGGGAAACGGGGAGATATCTCTAAGGTATCACTCAATTGCCTTGAGTTTAGTGACCCTACTCTTCATCATACAACCCACAAGGTAGAAAATTCAATGACAGCTTACAATAAATGGAAGCAAATGGTATGCTACTGAATTATACACATTTTTTTATAGAAAAACAGATACATAAGAAACAAATTCCAGTGTTTAAAAGTATGGAAGTAAAATATCTTAGTCTATGAAAAGTAACAAACACAGAGTGCCCAGCACAGAAGTGCATTACTACTGATTTTATTATTCTATCAATACTTGTCTGAATTCCAAATTCTAACTCAGCATAATATGGTGTACCTGCCAGCTAAAAGTAAAGAGATAATGTGAAATTGTAACATATTTTAAACATTTAAAATCCATGAATATGTAAGTCAGAGTTTATACAATTATTTGCAGATTCAATCCAATAAACATCTCCTAAATCATTCCAGTTTTCCCACATACAAACCATTCACCAATTTCTATTTTATTGAAAAACATACCTTTCACACAAATGCTGTTCTTTGTGCACCAAAACAGTGAAATACATTAACGGGCTGATTTACTAAGGCTCGAATTTCGAAGTGGAAAATTCTTCAAAATTTGACCATTGAATTGAAATACTTAGACTTCGAATATCGGAAATTTGGCTATCCTGTGGTCGAAGTAAAATAGTTTTATTGAACGATTAAATTGTTCGAATTGTTCGATTCGAATGATTTTAGCATACGATCGAACGATTTTTCTTCGACTACAAAAAACATAGGAATAACACAGGCTTACAAAGGACTTCGGCAGGTTTAATTTGCGGAACTATTGAAGTCAAAGTTTTTTTTAAAGAGATAGTACTTTGATTCGAATGGTCGAATATTCGAACGATTTTACTTCGGATTGATGTTCGAAGTATCCCAAAAAATTACTTTGGATTTCGAATTTTTTGACTTTGAAAATTCCCTCGATTTCAATTCGACCCTTAGTAATTCAGCCCCTAATTCTTTAATGTGACATTTTCGAGGTTATTTATTAAACTCTGAATTTGTTATTATTTTATTAAAACAAATTCAATCAAACTCCCATCCACAACTTTAAATCGGTGCTGAAAAAGACTTTTCACAAAAAAATCTGAATCATACTTTTTTTTGGATTTGATGCCAGAAAACCACAAATTATATTGATTTATTGTATGAAACCCAGCGCAGATCATAATATCTTCCAACAGTAAAGAGGACATCTGCCTTTGACTTCTACATGACTGTGGGCAGTTTTGAAATGGAGCCGCGGGGTATAATAAATCTTGAAAATTCTGAGGTTTTTTTTACAGGAAAAAATACCAGCCAGTATAATCAGGCTTTAGTAAATAACCTCAAAAATGTCATATTTAAAAAAAAAAAAGATTTTATTTCAGTGTTTTGGTGCAAAAAGAACAACATTTTTAGGTACGGTGTGTTATTCATTAAAATAAAAATTAGTGAATGGTTTGTATGTGGGGAAAATTGTAATGATTTAGAACATTTTTAAGGGTTTGAATTTGCTAATTAATGAATAAATTCCGACTTGTTCCATATTCATAGATTTAAAATGTTTTAAATGTGTTTGAATTTCACATTCATCTCTTTACTTTTAGCTGGCAGGTACACAATATTATGCTGAGTTAGAATTTGGAACTAGGGATGGCGCGAACTGTTCGCCGGCGAACTTTCGCGCAAACATCGGCTGTTCGCGCTCGCCGGAAGTTCGCGAACGTCACGCGACGTTCGCCATTTTGGGTTCGCGTTAGTTGGCGCATTTTTTTGCCCTCTCACCCCAGACCAGCAGATACATGGCAGCCAATCAGGAAGATCTCCCTCCTGGACCACCCCCACACCCCTGGACCACTCCCCTTCCCTATAAAAACCGAAGCCCTGCAGCGTTTTTTCACTCTGCCTGTGTGTGCTGAAGAGCTAGTGTAGGGAGAGAGCTGCCTGTTAGTGATTTCAGGGACAGTTGAAAGTTTGCTGGCTAGTAATCTCATTCATACTGCTCTGTATTGGAGGGACAGAAGTCTGCAGGGATTGGAGGGACATTTTAGCTTAGGTAGCTTTGCTGGCTAGTAATCTACCTTCTACTGCAGTGCTCTGTATGTAGCTGCTGTGGGCACTGATCTCTTCTGATCTCATCTGCTGACTGCTGTAATAACCCAATAGTCCTTGTAAGGACTGCTTTTATTTTATTTTTTGTTGTTTTACTTTGCTACTATAAGAGCCCAGTCTATTAGCTATTAGTCTAGCAGTGTTGGGGAGTGGGACTGGTGTGCTACTGTGCTGCTCCTAGTAGTTCAGCAGCACCAACCCGATTTTTTTTTTTTTTTTAATATTCATTTTTTTTTTTTTTTACTTTTTTTTTATTTTACTACCACTGTAGTAGTGTATACGTTGACCTTGTAGCCATTATTTGCCCTGTAGGCATTTTTTGCCTAGTGTGTTCTTCAAACAACTGCCATCTAGCTTTGTGAGCGTGTTCACATTCTGTCTAAATATCAATAATATTACAGTGTCCACAACCACCACCTGAGTGACTTTTTTCCCTTTACAGCACAAAACGCAGCGCTGTGTCAACAATGGATTTTTCAGATACATTTTTGCCCTTGATCCCCCTCTGGCATGCCACTGTCCAGGTCTTTGCACCCTTTAAACAACTTTAAAATCATTTTTCTGGCCAGAAATGTCTTTTTTAGCTTTTAAAGTTCGCCTTCCCATTGAAGTCTATGGGGTTCGCGAACCGCTCGCGTTTTTGCGCAAGTTCGCGAATATGTTCGCGACCTTTTTTCCCGACGTTCGCGCCATCACTATTTGGAACAGGTATTGATAGAATTATGAAATCAATAGTATTCTACTTCTGTGCTGGGCACTCTGCAACTTCTATAAGACCAAGTTATTTTGCTTCAATACTTTTAAAATACTGGAATTTATATCTTATATACCTGTTTTTCCATAAAAATGTGTATAATTCAGTAACATAAAAAAGAACAAATAAATGGAGGGCACTTTGTTCAGATCAAAATATATAAAAATATAATACATATAAAATGAAAGAAAGCCCAGAAATACACCAATATGGCATTTCCCAAAATGCTATTAGACTGTTGTGGGCCTGCACACTTAAAGAAAAAATATTAGCACAGAAAGATGGTATTGTAAAGAGGTTTTTTTTTATGGATAATTCATTTCTCATACAAAGGTAAATTTTTAGGAAAATACATTGAAGTCAAATTTGAAAAACAGTAATAATACAAATGCATACCACCAATTTGTAACCAGATTATGTAAGCCGTACAAGTACTTTTCTGAATTCTGAAATCCCCTTGAAAAGGGCTTTACATTGAAACATCAGGGTAATTCTCACTTTTTGGTGAGGGTATCAGCTCAGAATATATTATCAGCTCAGAAAATATTAGCACAGAAAGATGGTATTGCAAAGAGCAGCAGTTCGTTTTAGCTCTGCCCATTCCCTCTTACTTAACTATTTGTGTTGATGTGTGTAAGGGTAACTGTTTTTAAGAAGGTCTGACAGACGGTGTTATAGAGACTATTGAACCAGTGTATAGTCGTTTAACTACATTCATAATTGAATTGTATAGGTACAGGTTGCCTGTGGGTTTTGCCTACACCATTCTGTCGGAGCATTTGACACATAGCATGTTAACATCAACAGTTCCTTGCCTTAATGCTCCATTGTATCCTCCACCTATCCATATCTTCACTCTATTCACTCTCCTCTTTTACCCTTTCACTTTTCATTCTATTGAGTTTCCCCCACACTCACCTCTCCGTCTCTAATAACCCTCTGCCTCACTCTATATATCTGTATAGTTATAAATATCTATAATATAATATATATTTTTGCACCTCACCCCCCTCTCCTGCTCCTCTCCTGTAGCCACCTCATTGTTTCTTTTTTTGATGGCTCTTATCTTTTAACCCTTTTGCCACTCTGGGAACAATGCAGATTTCTCCTAGATTGAAAACGAATGTATAAATATAGATTTTATCTACTAGTTACAGTTTGCTGTACACAACCTCTTCCTGTTGTTACTCTACATTATGTACAGTAGAACTCCCATTTTACATGTTTCAAGGGACCAGAAAAATGTATGTAATATCAGGAAAATGTATAATGCATTATATATTGGTGGGACCACAAAAATGGTGTAACATATGGAAAAAAACTTAAAATTAGGGTATGTAAAATGGAGGCTTCACTGTATGTATCCAGCTGTAACTAGAACTCTAAATAAAATAATATTCTACAAACCATTGGTTAGTAATGTGCTAAGAAAGTAGAAAAGACCAAGTGCTGTCCTGGAAAACAATTTGTTTTTGTCACTAATAGAATGGTAATGCAATACATGTGCAACACTTTCTATATTTATAGAAAAGGTGTTGCTAGGTTTGTGTGGAAACCAAAATATGTGTACAGGTAATTTGTGTAATATGTTTTCTTCCTTGCCACCCTGGAAATTTTTTTGTTTCAGAATGACTACTATAGTTTATATAATCAAGCTGCTTTGTAGACATGGGGAAGCCATTCAAGCATAGGATACACAATAGATAACAGATAAGTTCTTATGAATTCCATTACTTTAGTGGTTTTCATATTTTTTTTTGAAAACTTTTGTTTAGGGGTTTTTCCATCTTTGTGTGGATCATTCAGTGTTTTTTTTTTGTTTGTGCTTTTTCTTTTCACATATTTTAATAAATGTTCATGGCATTTGTAGTTTTTGAGAAAATTAGTCGTAATTTGTAGTTTTAAAAACCTGTAAAACTATGCAAATTGAATTTTTTGAGAAATGGGCCTCTAAATATAAATTTTTCATTGTACACTTTTCACTACTACCTGAACCAAAAGGACAATAACAATCAAAGGCCAAGCTGGCCTGGTGCCCTAGGCAACCCGGCCAGTCACCTTGCCCCCCTTCCACATGCTCTTTTGCACGGTGATATCATGCGCTTGCATGCTCATTCATATGTTGACATCACATGGGGCATCAGAGAGCCCTGATACAATCAGGAATAGATGGGGAATAGAGCCCAGACTAAGTGGATGGAAGCGTTACGTTCCCTGAGCCCTTTGCACGTGCCTCTGCTGACAATGACACTGGTCACCTGTATAATATCTCACCTTTCCTTGTTTAACCTTGTGCATCTATTCTGGTGAAATGTTTGTCCATATTAGCTGTTTTGTCTTGTATTTTCATTTCCTTACCCAGTAAAGCACTTCAAGAAACAATGTTGTATAATAAAATAATAATTAGAGTATATGAGATAACATATTTCTAATCCTACATTAATAATATTATATGCATTAAATACTGTGCACAAACAGCTCTTTAAATGTTCCATACATACTTACTATGAAGCCATTTCAATACCGTGAGGGTCAGTGCAGTTAGGTAGTGTAGTGAATGTGATCACTGGAAGCTAGCATAGTGCCGCTTCTTAATAGGCTTAGTTCCTGGAGAAAAAATGTATATCCTCCAACACATACTCATTTGGATTTACTTCAGAAAGACCCAGAAATAGAAACTTACCATAAAAACTGTGACATTACAGTATTCACTTCAAGCTGTTTATTTTGCCTCAAGCTACTCTTTCCCCTTAATAACAGCAAAGTAAATAGCCTTTAACTAAAATATAAAGTGTAACTAACAAATCTCATCCTAAAACTCCTTCAACAGGAACAGTGTACAGAATGTGTATAAACAAATGTGCCACCTCAATGCTGGACTGAAATAGAAAGTGTAACATTTAGATTTAATTTGGAATGTAAATCAATAAGGCTTTGTGTGCTGTGAATAAGCAGCAATAATTCCCATTCACTCAGATTCTATAACTATATTATATTAATACCAAAACATCAGACTTCATACTAAACTATCGCACAATTAAAAGTTTTGGTAAGATAATTTGAAATATACTACAATGGTTGTGGATATAAATGAATTATTACACTTGAAGGAGATCTAAACCCACAAAACTTTCTAGGTTACTTGGAAGTTTTCAAAAATGTTCATTTACAACACCCCATGCAGTGTACAAAGTGCAAAAAAAAGGCTGCCATGGCCATGTTTTGCACTTTGACCTCTGTGTGTGCCTTCAACTAGGCTGGGGTTCCAGACATGTAACTCTTTTACTGCCTTCCCCTCGGTCAAACGCTTGTGTCCCACACCTTGGCAGCCCTTCACAATCCTTTGAAACTGTTGTCATGTGATGCTCTCTTCTGTGCATGCACATGTTTTTCATACGCACATGCAAAGAGGGAGGCGATTTAACCTGCCTGGTTGCCAAGACTGGCCTTGAATCCCCTGCTGCCTGCTCTCAGTTCAAGAGAGGCTGGCATTTATGGTGTCCATTACCATGAATAATAGTAGAAGTGTAGATCAACAACTCCATTCCTCCACTGGATAATGCAAAAGCTCAGATAAGAGAAAGGCCTATAGCATAGCCCTGCAACAGCATTGTATGTACTGCATTTGCAATCCTCTGGATCTGCAAAGACATTACAACAAAAGGTAATGTGTCAAACCACCAAGATGGTAGAATGTATGACACAGGGCAATATCTGCCTGGATTTGGACCAAGGACCTGCAGATTACTATTGAGTCAGCAGTGCCCTTAGCTCTGTATGTTCAGGTGACTGTGAGAATATTCTGGTAGGCATGGTCTGCTTCAGTTGTTATTCATCTGCCCTCAGCTTCTCTGAGTTTCCCATCAGTTTCCCTCTATGATCCTTAGCTAGGATTCATTCACTGCCTGCTTTAGGTCAAGTCTACTTGTACCCGGGGGCTCTGATGCATGTTTACCTGAATCCTGCTACAAGGGGCATATTTATTTTGCTATGTAATATATGGCTGGATAATACATCACACATTGCCAGGCTTCGCCGTGTTAAAATGGCTTATAAAACAGTGGACAATTTTTACTAGTTCTTCATCGTCATCCTTTATTTATATAGCGCCGACAAGTCACGCAGTGCTTTATCGTAGTATATAACAAATGGGGAATCAATGGTGAATAACAAACAGAGTTACAGAGTACAATAGGGTTAGAGGGCCCTACATGCAAGAGTTAACAAACTAAAGGTTAGGGTACAGGTGAGACATTAATATTTTAGAAACAATTTTGTGATTTAGCTGGTCAACTGTGACAGGCGGTTGTAGAAGGAGCAAGGGAGTCGAAAGTTTAAACAAGCATCATTGTAGAGAGACCCTGCCCTATTTGGACAGGAAAGGTTGTTAAGATGAGAGATGGGTTGTGTTGCTATTGTTGACAGTTGTTGTGGATCAAATGCTTTAAGGTTTCTGTATGTGTGGGTGGAGAGATATGGTTGTGATAGTGCAGGTAAAAGTGTTATCTGAAAGGAGAGTAGGTGATGGTCAGATAGGGGTATGGAGAGTTAGTAAAGTTGAATGGGTGACACAAGTGTCAGAATATAAGATCAAGAGCATGACCATCGATGTGGATGAGTCTATCCACTGAGTGAGAGCAAATTAAGTTGTTAAAGAGAGGAGTTTAGAAGTGGCAGGAGAAGCAGAGTTGTCAGTGGGAATGTTGGAGTCACCTAGAATTAGAGCAGGTGTTTCACTGGATAGAAGATATGGAAGCCAAGCAGCAAAGTGATCCAATATAGTAGAGAAGGGACCAGAGGAATGAAATATGACAGAAGAAGAGAAAAGAAGTGAAGGAAAGAGAAGTTAGTATGATTAGATTTTGAAACCTGCATTTGGGGGAGTGAAGAAATCTAACGCCACCACTGTGATGATTTCCCAGTCAAGGGGTATATAAGTAGAAGGCAGCAAGTGAAGTAGTGTCGGTGGGTGAGATCCATGTGACAGTGATAGCCAGAAGCTGAAGAGATTTGGCTATAAAGAGATCATGGGCTGCTGTGAGTTTATTGTAGATTGATCATGTATTCCAGAGGGCACATGAGAAAGGCAGAGAGAGTACTGGCTTTATGTGAATAAGGTTTGCAGGATTAGAAGTGCATAAGGTCTTAGAGACTGGAAAAAACATTGTTAAATTCCTGAGAGTGGGAATAGGTGAGGGTAGGAATGAACGAGTGGGACCAGGGTTTGGGCAGATGTCCCCAACTGCAAGTAACAGAAATAAAGAAAATTAAAAAAGGAAGCAATGTAAATTAACAGTGTCAAATCTAGCATTTGCATCAAACCTTTCGGCGACAATTTGTATGCTGGCGACGATTAATAGATGCCCTTTGACTTTAATGGGTGCCGCTGTCAACTTTGACGCTGGTGCCCAAAACTCGCAGAGAAGCAAAACGGGACAAATTCGCTCATCACTATTCACCACTTATTTTAAACAGATTTTTACGAATTTTGCTTTACACAGCATAATAAATTTGCCCCTAGATTCTGGTTCCTGATTCTTGCCCTAGTCCTGTCCCTTGTATTGATTTACTAATTCCCACTGTGTGGGTTCCTGTTTACAAATCAAATTTGCCTCACAATTTATGTGGTTGTATCTCTGGTTCATGTTCAGTTGATACCTATCTTGGTCCTTACCATCTACACCCTTGAGTTTTACATTGGGTAAACAAGGTGATTTGCTGTCTGCATTTGAATCTGTGCTACCACTGGCAACATATCTCCCTGAAATGCTCAACACAGTAAATTGTTGATTGGAAAACATTTGCAATGCTTAATTTTCCAAAGTCATTCGCAATTTCCTTGAACACAGGAAGAATGTGTTCTTATGGTGTATGTATGTGCCACCTGAATAGCTATAACTGCTTCTCTACTGTAAATTATAACATTATATGTAGAATTATAATTTGTATCACTGCCCAGCTCCATACTGTAACATTCCTGCAACTCCCAGTCCCTCTTGCAGTGACTAGGCTGGCATGCCAAGGGTTACATCCAACAAAGAAGCCAGATATACATACATTACATATACACAAATATATAACATTTTTGCAGCCTTTGGAAAAGCCAGAAAAGTCATGAAATCACAATTCAATTCTCTCTCTAATTCATAAGTGGTAGGAAGGACTCCTCTGCAGTACCTCTGCCTGCAGACTGCAGAGACTTTACCTTGCACATCAGAGGAGCATGTCAGCATTCTACGTAAAAATGAATGAAAATCAATCAGGGAAACTGCAGTGGTAGTATACACAAACCACTATGCTGCGTGCATGCATGCTTGTGCTCTTTGTATTGTATTGTACACTGTATAGCAGGGTAAAATGGTAAGTACATTTTATGAACTATAAATTATAGACTTTAACAGCTCTTTTACATAGTTATTGCTATAATTAAAGGAAATATGCAAAAAACATTTAATTCAATCTTAGTTATCAGGTCCCTATCACTACTATTTCATGTTTATGCTGTAGCCTTTATTGTTTGTAACCTAAACTACATTGACGAGTTATAATATTGCCATGACAAAATTTTAGATTCTTGGTTTGTGTATTTTTTGTGCTTCTACCAATTGTTCTTCTCAGTGTCATAAAGTGCAATTCCCAGAAGTAAGTGAGAACTTCATTTTTTACCTTGTTCAGTAGTTCTAGCAAACTTGGTCAGTGCAGGATAGGCTGAGTTACCACTTTCCTGCAATACTAAGTTTTAGGCAGCAGCTGCTGCAAGGACGGAAAGATTTCTAATGTTCTCAAGCTTCCTTGTATGTGATGCTCTTTCAGTGAAGAAGATCCATTTGGCTTCTGAAGATGAAGAGCCTACTTTGCCTGGTGCTAATTCCTTTGTGTTGGGCTGCACATCATGGGAACTCCACTGTGTATCTTGACAGGATCATTCACATCCACGGTAAGGAGACAATACACAGGTTCTTTTCTTTACAGGTAGTTTAGTAACATACAGAAGAGGCAGTAGGCTCCCTCTTTCTGTCCAGTGTCTCATATCATGCTGCATTGACTGTTTCCCCTCTCTGCTTTTACTTTTTTGTTTTGCTAAGTTTGCACTTGGGTTCTGCAGTGCTTGGCTAATTGAAATCAAAAATAGCCTTCTGTTACAAATATTTTATATACATTCCAAGCCATCAACTGCTGTATATTAAATCTAAATTCAGCTCTGTATAAACTCCGGTACATTTGCATTCCCTGGGAACATGCTGATTTCAGGGCTGCTGCAGTGTCCTTCACACCATATTCAGGTGCTACAGTTTAATACAGTATAAGGGATACAGAAATCAAATATTTTAACTGGTGCCTGGGCCTTGAAGCTGATATTATCTTCCCTTTTGCCTCTTGTGTTCCCAAATCAGTGCATTGCAGCATTTTGAGTTTTGCTTCCTTAGTAGAAAAGTCACAGTAAAAGGGAAAGCTGTAATGCAGCAAAAGAACAGCAGAAGAATGCAGTTTGCCTTTATGCCACAGGCACTTTTATTAAACAGCATTGCACAATAGAAGGGAGAAAGTCACATCAAGTTTAACATTATGTTTAATATATTCTTTCATGAGAACTGTCAGAACAACAAATGCCATTGCAATGTTGATATCACACGTGCAGATATTAAACGTTACGTGCTATTAAGCTTTGCCGGCATTAAACAGGAGCTTTGGAGTTATGGCAGTCAATATCAATCAGTCCTACAGTCTGACAGATCTCTGGCATCCCCCCACTGAAATCCACACAGATATTTGCAGGCCTCAGTTAGATTAAACATTGTTACTGTGTTTTATTATTGGGTACACCTTTCATAGAATGTATAGCAGATTCTCTAGGAAGATCTGGGAGATAAAACTGAATACCTACTGCAAAGTAGTCATTGAGTTCCTGAGGAGACCCATGTCTCAGAGACCACCTTAGACCCTTTCTGGCATACTTGACAATAGCAGTAACAATTGAAACCAATGCATATGGGCACAATTTTATAAATCATGGTAGGTCCTGTGCACCTATACCAGGGATCCCCAACCTTTTTTTACTCGTGAGCCACATTCAAATGTAAAAAGAGTTAGGGAGCAACACAAGCATGAAAAAGTTTCTTGGGGTGCCAAATAAGTGCTGTGATTAACTATTGGTAGCCCCTCTGTGGACTAGCAGCCTACATAAGGCTCTGCTTGGCACTATACTTAGTTTTTATGCAATTATGAAATTCAAAAATAAGCACCTGCTTTAGGACACCAAGAGCAACACCCAAGTGGTTGGAGAGCAACATGTTGCTCAAGAGCTACTGGTTGGGGATCACTGGCCTGTACCATACATTCTAAACTATAGGCGTCATGGCCTTCCAACACAAGAAATTGAAGGGGGATCATATTATTGTATTCACATCAGTAGCACTGACACAAGCATTCCTGTTAATGTATTATAATAATAACTACAACCTTGGTGATGGGGTTTAATGGTATTACAGGCTATATTTTAAATTGCAGTATGTTTGTAGGAACACATTTTAGGGGACCTAATGATTTATTGGTATAATTAGGTCTCTTGATATACTCTAGCACACGCAATGCGAATATGTTATAAAAACATGCAAAGTTTGTGACAGGTATAATAACCTTCAGCAACCAATCAAAAATTATAATTTACTGCACACCTGTTTAAAATCAAAATTATAATTGGTCACTATGGGTCACTACTCTTGGGCGGACTTTGTGCCCAATACATATAAATGTGGATGTACTTTGCTCTCAATAATTTTTGGTAGAAAAAAAACTAAATTACATATATGTATTGAATCTATTATCTGGAATATTTCTAGATAAATATCTCCTTAAGGAAAACAGGGGGCACGTTTACTAAAGGTCGAAGTGGCCGTCGCTAGAAGAGGACAATTCACTAGCAAAAGATTATATCGCTAATTTTCACTCAGGGTTGCAAATTCACTAAAGTGCAAATTTTCTAAAGCGTTACCACTTTCGCCAAATTTTCCTTCACTAGCTTAGACCTGGCAAACTGGTAAGTGGAAGCTATCTCCTCCTTAATTATATGTCAGGGACATCATATCCTGTATGATGAAGAGTCATAAAAATTATTTTAAAAAAAGCTAGAATTTTTTCATAATATTTTAAAGCAGGGTTTTTTAACCATTTGAGGGCATGCAACGTTTGTTTTAGGATGGGCTCATGTCTAGGACAATAGAGGATTTCTTTTGTCTTTATTTTGCTTCCTTAAATATTTTTAATAATAAGTGGCCACTTCAAGCATTTGCACCAACATCTTTAATAAAGACCTATATGTACCTATATGACCTATATGTACCTGCCCTATTCAAATTGACCAACGTGTAAGTGTGCTAACAAGGTTTCGCTAGGTAGAAATGAATGTTAAAGAAAGTTCGCTATGAAATGCTTCAGCTGACAAATTAACGCCAGTAAAACTTTGCTGCAGAGTTGCAACTTTGAATCTTAGTGAATTAGCGTAGTGGTAGCAAATGTGCGCCTGACAAAAGCAAAGCCTTCACAGTCAAAAATGTGCCCATCAGTGAATTTTCCACATGGAATTTCTATAATCGTTCTGGCCAACACATAGCATACCTATACTGTTCTACAGTTACCCATGAAAAGGATCTGGTTATTGGCAAACTGGTGAGAGTGAGAACAGCAAATGACTAAAAGCATAAAACTCTCTAAATAATATATGGTTCCCTCTCTTCCTTTACCATAGCATTTAATTACCGACAATTGAAAATTGGCATTGTTCTTCTGCAGTTGTGGCCCCAGAACACAACCACTTGTTGGTGGTCCTTCCTGCACGGAACTTCTACTTTTGTTCTGAAACATGCTAGTAATTCTAATGTAAGCACATGCCTTTTAGCAGAGACTCGTGTTTATAAAATGTTCTCTGGAGATTTATTTTAACTGTCAGGGCTCAGTTCATTGTCCCAGAATTTCCATTTTTACAGTTTTCAGTTTTTTAAAATGGCAATAAAATGCAGGAAGATGTTCTATGTTTAGAGCCCATTTCCTTAAACAACTGGTCCTGTAATTTACAGCTAGTGGATTTGTGCATTTTCATCTGGCTATTGAACACTTTATAAATTATAGAACTAGCAAGACAAATGGAATTTCAACTATTTTAACTCAGGCACAAGAAACAAGGGGGGGGCACCTCCAAACTAATAATTCAAATCAGTTAAATAGGTATAATTAGTGAACTCCTGGGGCCCAATGACCCAAATAGGGAAGAAGGGTCTTGACGGGGTGAGGAGGGGACCTAACCCCGCCCACTCCTGGTTGGGATGTTTCCGATTGGCCGGTGGGCCGGAAGGGGCGGTGCGCGAAGGAAGAGCTGGCGGCTTACCGTCATTCGGCGCCGGGACGTGGAGGAAGAAGGACGCAGCATCCCACCCTCCCTCCCTTGGTATAGGTGTTAGTCGCAGTTGTTGGGGGGGTACCTTTGCAAGGAGCCCCAAGGGAAGTTAAAATGGGAAGTGGTTTGGCAGGCCTGGGTCCTCATGGGGAGATATGCAGCCCGATTTAGGGCTTGGTAATGGTAGGAATCAATCCTGGCAGTTGGGATACAGTTAACCCCTTTTCCCCCGGGTGGGGGAATAATAATTGTTGTAGTTTGTTATACAAACGGTTGAACAAAGTTGAAATATTTTCATGTTAAAGTAGTGTTGTTAAGTATAAATAAATAACTGCGGCCATCTCTCTCCAAACCAGTGGTGTGGTGTGTGTTATTGGGGATGGGCAAAAGGGGAAGGTGCAAACTCGACGCTGCACCCGTCATGCACGACTCCATACCAGCTGCATTCCTCTTTACACCTGGGAAGAAGTTTGTGCACCCTAATATAAAGCCATTTTTGGATCTTCAAAACTTCTATGGGTGCACTTCCTCTATGATTACTCTAATGGTGAAGCTTCTTGCTGTCTAAATGTGCATGCAACAGAAATGCATAGGCAAATAAATGTTGTATGTAATGGTGAGTAGCATTAATTGTAGAACAGATAAGGATAGAATGCATGTTCAGGTGGATAGCTAAAAAATTGGAAATGCTGTAGAGATATAAATACAAATTCAAGTCTGTTGTATAAAAATATAATAATTACTTTCTATATTCAGGGGTACATTTGTTAGTTCTATATTTATTAGGTTTCTTATCAGCAAACTCCTACATACAGTACAATTTCCCTGTGGTAGTTTGAGCCATGCTGTTTATTAATTATGCAATAAAGAGAGACGTTCTAAAAACCTTTACTGTTTATAGATCCCCATAATAAATTTCTGTACCTGTTAAATATGTATATATAGTTATATATTTTTGGTTGACAAATACTGCACTAATAGAATAAACCATTGTACTTTGTGCAAATTCTGTGAGTGTGGAGCTTTATGATCTCTCTTGCAATTTAGTGGATAATGTACCCCCTACTGTAATTTATAAAGAAATTATAAATCACAGAGGAGTTATGTGACCATATAAAATGCATTTATACAGGTCACATAGCTCCAAGGTGACTTCTGATATCTTTATAATATTTAATTACATTATGCATTATAATCTGCAGTTTGCATGAGATGTCCACATCAAAATCCGCGTCAAAATCTGGTCGCTGGTGTCAAAATCTGGTCATCGCCATCAAAATTTGTCAAATTCGGATGCGAGGCGTCAAATTCAGAATGACTGTAGATTGTATCCTTATAATAAACAAAAGCCATGAATATCTTGTAAATGATATCCTTATAAATGGTGAGTTCTGATGTCATCAGTTATAAACGGTGAGTTCTGATGTCATTTCTGTTCTGAGTCACATGACTCACTGAAACTTGTGTATTATAATAAATAAAGTACCCCCAGTTGCAAAATATGAGGATATTAGAAGTTACCTCGGTGTTCCATGACCTGTATAAAAACACTCAGCCTTCGGCCTCATGTTTTTTTGGTCTTGAAACTCCTTGGTAACTTATAATATCCTTATAATTTACAAGAGGGGGTACTTTATTCACTATATAAACAATGTATTCAGAACTTGCCATTCATAACTTAAGGAGACATGCACAGCACTTGTCCAATGCAGCGCTCTCTCCCAGCAACCCTTTCCTCTGCTGCTGAAATCTCAGCATTCCTTGTACCTCACCAAGGCCCCTGCTAGCTCACTTGTTCCTACTGACCTGTGGCTGGATCCGATATGGCCAAAAAATAACATCAGATATTGTGTATAGGGAAGAGAGGGGAGTGAGCAAGGAGCAACTGAAGGTACAGAGCAAAAGAGAAATGTCTTATTTAACATTGTTAAGGCATTCTAGGAATCTGCTCAACTGCTACTGAACTAAAATGTTTGTCAATATTGAGAAAAATCATTTATCAGTTCTATCTTCCTTTTATACTGTTAAAAATGTGTCAAACTGATATAAAACATAAACCATGAATTGATCATTGTGGGAAAAAGTACCACTGAAGTAAATAGGCAACAAATATTTTTGGGTGAAAGTTCCTTTTTGACACTGGAAATTTTTTTCACACATTGGAGTCTATGGGTGTCTTTTTTTGAGGCAAAACCTAGTGAAAATTTCACTTATCACTAATTGCCAGCAGTCATGGGGGAGTCTGACGCCTTTCTTCACTTAAAATTTGCAAAACAGCAACAAAAATTCACCTAAGGCATTGACATCAATGGGCATGTTTTCGTACGCCATTTTCCAAATTTTGCAACATTTTTTTTTTTTTTTTACTATATGTACTTGTGAGTCTATGGGGCAAATTCACTAAAGAGTGCAACTTCACCAGCATCTGCTTCGCTCACATCGCAACACTTCACCAGGAGTAGATTCACCAGGACAACGCTAATTTACTAAAATGCAAAGTTGCATCCATGTCGCCGAACGCTGGCGAAGTTGTGCATTACTTTGGCAAGCAAAGTGAAGTTGCGCTAGCGTTAACAAATTTGCATACGGCGGGAAGTTAAAGTTCAATGGACATACAGTATATGTTGCAGCAAATACATTACATTACACAAGCCTGGGAAACCTTAAAAGGAAATAGAGTTGTTATATTGCCCTACACATGTGCCCACTGTATAGTTTATGTTCCATATGTTAGAAAATGTAGGGGGAAGCTGGGTACCCCAAAAAAGTTTTACAATCTTTTGCAGCATATCACCCTGTAAAAAGGAAAAGATGCTCGCATATTTAGCATTTTCAGCTATTTTTTGACAAACTCCTATCTACTCTATTGCACTTTGCCTGGTCTGAGGTGGTGAAGGCAAGTCTGGCACAAGAGGTAACGTTCAATAAAATCCACATCTTAGTGAATTTGCATTGTTACGTCCCTTTGCCAAAGTTCAAATTCTCCTGGTGTTAGGGAGTGAAGTACAGCTAAAGTCTATCTCCTTCGATAGCGACGTTACACAAACGAAGTCCCGAAATATTGTCATGCAAAATTTTGCCAGCGTTAGTCACTTCGCCTTTTAGTAAATTTGCCCCTAAGGGTGTAGCAAAATATTTCACTCATGCCTAATCACCAGCAAGTGATCAAAAATAGATCCATGAACAATGGCAGATCTGCCCATATGTATTAGAGTAATGTCCCCACCACCGCCACTGTGCATAGATTACTGCAGGAAGCCAAGCCAGTGGAAAGAATAAATGCCCACCAGGACCAGGGCCCACAGGGTTTTTACATAGTATTCTACCAGGGTAGTCTAAAGGTTTTTTTTTCCAAAATCACTTTATTTTTTCGTGCTTTTTCCCGAAAATTTTTTTTCAGATTTTTGCCATAAAAGCCCAAATGAGTTGGATTTTCAAGCTAAATCCAGTGCAGATCACAAAAATATTCCAAATAGGATAGAGACCTCTCCCATTGATTTTTATACAACCTCAAATGGTCTAAGATGAAGGATTTTCAGATTTTTTCCATTATTAGGGTATAATAAATCTTTTTAAATTTTGTTTTTTTTTTTACATTTGGACTTTAATAAATAACACTCTTTATGAGGGTTAAAACATCTTCAAATGGTTAAGGGGACATCTGCCATTGACTTTTACATGAATTAGAAAAAATCCTGTATTTTTTACTGAAACATTTTAGGAGTGAATGCATATGCAGTGAGAAAAACCGTGCCTTAATAGATAACCCCGTAAATCTTTGTCATGTTACACAATACTTTGTCTTTTCCCCTTTTAAATATTGATAAGATGTTCAATGTAGTTGAGGTCTGTTGAATGTGGCTGGAAGTCCATGCAAAACCAAAGCAAGTCAGCCCTTCTTATTCTTCCTAGGACTTCAGATAGGTCCACCTATATTTGGCAGGATAATGAATCCTCAGAGAGTACATATGTACCATTTCTCTGCATGGTACATCTCTGTGTTCACTGTGTACTTCATTCTAACCAAGTCACCCCCCAATAAATTTGCCTGTATACAAGACTATTGTCAAAAGATCACATTTGACTATAGCGTCAGGCAGTAATATTATTTGCACACAGTATGTTACATCACTATTTCTTAATCAATATGCCTGATCTCTTTCCCTTGGCTTTTAAGTTCTTACTTATTTATGACTACAACTCAGCCTAGGTGTCATATGTGACATTTATTTTGGTGATATTTTGCCGTTGCTACTGATAAGCCTATATTTAGTGATGGGCGAATTTATTCGCCAGGGGCCAATTCGCGGCGAATCCACGTGATTCGCCGCTGGCAAATAAATTCGCGAAATGCCAGCCAAATTTCGCCTGCCAAAAATTTGCAGAAATAAACGTGTCGCGCGTCGAGAAAAGTTGAGGCATGCGTCAAAAACGTTGCGACGCGCGTCAAAGACGTGCCGCGACTCATTTTGCAAATTTTTTGTACAATTTTTCGGCGAAGCGAAACTGGGTAGATTCGCCCATCACTACCTATATTTAATATCACCCATAATTGGATAACAGTCATATGATTGTGTGAGGGGCACAAGGAAACCAGAGAATAAAAAAAGATTGTAGAAGTTCTGTAAGATAAATATGATAAATAGTAGGAGGCTGATGATAAAGACTAATAGTAGAAATCTCAAGAACCAATTAACATTTCATTAGCTGTGGTATGAGGAGATAAAATAATAAATTCCCAGGAAAATGCTCCCCACTGACATAAGAGAAAATATGGACTCGTTGGCTAGATGGTGACACCCCCCCCATATGATCATCCCAACAGCCCACCACAAACTGGGGTTCTTCAATCCTAGCCTGGTGCATCTGATAGCATGTACATGACAAATGTATTCTTATGGAAGTTGATTGGAATATAAAATGGCTGATTCTTGCTTCTTTGTAAAATACAATTTTTCGGCGAAGCGAAACGCGGCCGTTTCGCCCATCACTAAACTACAGCCCTTTAGCAATGAAGATATGTGCCTCCCAAGATGCTCCTGTAGCTCCTCATCTTCTTTTCTGCTGATTCACTGTAGAAGCTCTGTGCTGCTGTCACTTACTGAGCTTAGGGGCTGACTCAAAATATAGAATATATGGCTGATCAGTAAATAATTCTGTTTATTGCTACAGTACAGGGCAGCTCAGAAACCAGCACAATTAATATCAGAATTTAATAATGAGCCCTGTAGCATCAGATTATATAACAGGCAGACCTAATTTTCTCACAGAAATCACCAGCTGTCTAACTCACGCTATGGCACTGATCAGTTGCAATAAACACCATAGTGCCAGTGCTCGGTCTAACCCACATTCTTCAGTTGACCAGCCGCTATAAATGATAAAAAGCCAATATTTGTACACAAAGAGAAAATTTGCCGCTGCACAGTTTGCCTTTAAAAATAATTATTACAAAAATGAGGTGTTAGTACCACACTTTGGCCAAAACATGCAAGCCTAATTTTATGATTGATGATTTATGAGGACCCCTAAGCTATGCTTCTTAACAGCTGCTCAGAGCTCACTTAGCACGTGCGTGTCGCTGACACTAAAATTCAAGATGTGAAACTCTTTGAAGCCTGTAGAGAAGCTGAACCTTAAGGCTGGTTCAATATGTTCAGTACATAAAATGGGGTATTTCTTTGCAACATTTTATTTTAACTTATTGGGGGCCCTGACCACCAATGATTTAAAAAAAAAACTTTTATGGGGGCCCTGGTGCCTTTAAAAAAAAAAAATGGGGGACTTGGTCACTTGTAGGAGGGGGGACTTGTAGGAGGGGCCTTACCACCAAAAAACATAGGGGTCCTATTGGCACAGTTTTTTTTTTTACTTATAAGGGGGTCCTGACCATCAATTGCTTTTTATAACTTGTGTGAAGGGGTTACCATTTTTAGCACTGATGTCTGTGTGGTCTTTTAACTGTGGTGTGAAATGTCGGGATCTGGGGTGGGGCCCTGTGATTTCTAATGGCAGCCCCACTGGCAGCTGTATATTTTATGGACTGGATAAGGGAACTATCAAAAAAAGAAATATGCTAATATGTAAGCTTCATTTCATGACAATCCAAAGACATTATAAAGATAATTTTTATATTTAAAATTTGACACCTTCATGAAGAAAAACAGACTGCTGAGAGAGAGGTAGTGAACAGTAACTTGATAATTCCAGAGACAGTGCAGAATCTTTAACTGATTATTTATGACAAAGCTTGTATTAAATAATAAAATTGTCATATTCTTGATAGTTCCACTTTGATTATAATTCCCATAAACATCCCTATATTCATAATGTACTGTATATAATACCTATAAGGTTTACAACAGTAAGCCGCTGTAACCGAGGATAGCCACTCCATGGGGAGTGGATATGGTGGAAGCCCAGGGGTGTAGCCATAGGTTATTGGAGGCAAAGACATGATGACAGTAGATTGAAGATTTATTGGCAGCCAGAACACAGAAACAAAAGGCGAAACAGGCAAAAAGGATAATCAGGTTATCCACACGATGAGGGGGAAAATGTGGAACACAGGAACTCAGGAATAAAGTAAAAGGTATTCAGGAACAAGGTACACAAAGACAAAGTTTCCAGGTAAAAAGGTTTTCAGGAAACAAGGCTTTCAGGAAGCAAAGCTTTCAGGAAACAAGGCTTTCAGGAAACAAGGCTTTCAGGAAACAAGGCTTTCAGGAAACAAGGCTGGCAGGTCATCCAGGAACAACAAAAATGATGATGGTTTATAAAGGGAAGGTACTTAGGAATGGGAGACACATGAGGGTAAATGAGGTGGTTGGAAACATACTGTGAACTGGCAGATAAATAGAAACATCAAACACAAGAGTTCAGGAACAGCCCCAAGAGCCCCCAGTGGCTCACTAGGCAAACGCAGCCAATGTCTAAAACCTTGAAACAAAGGGTTCTAGTCCCAGGCTGATCCTGACAATACCACTTATATGTATTGTACACTGACAGCACTGCTAATGTTTAATTACAGTCATGGAAAAAAATAATAAAATAAATAAAAATAAAACAAATGAAACCGCAACTGCACATCCATCACTTTAGAGATAAATATTCTGGTGTTGTATAGAATGTCAGTCTGACTCAGCTAGTCATCATGTAATCAGTATGGATGATTGAATGGTACAAAGTAAACAAATAAGGTGTCCAAGGAAAATAGAATTCGATTTTAAGAGGAGGTGACCCCATGAAATAATCTTACAAATAATAAAGCCAAATTCTGTATAATTTAATTTTGAAATCCATCTGATAGCCAATATCTTAAGGGTCATCGAGGTGTTGAATCATACAGATAGAGTCACTTGGATTTGTAAGTTAAATGCGTCATGACTCAGGGCTAATTGAAGAAACTGTGTTATCTAAAGTTATCTTAACTCATTTAATGCATTTAACCTTTTCATTAGCATACCAAAGCACCATTGTTTTCAATGGTGAACTCTTTAATTGGATGGGATGCTGTGACACAATATTCTGTGCTAAGTGGGATAAATGAGATAAATGAGTTAAGTCACGACGCATTAAACTTACAATCCAAAGTGACTGCATCTGTAGTTTGAAATTTGTGAAACATGTGCCCCAGGTATCATGTCCCAACCATAAATTCAAAAGATGAGCACATTATTATAGAAAGTACATTTTACAAAGTTCAAAATGGCAGTGGTGGTGCTGCCCATTTTCTTGTAATAAATTGGTTTTGCTGGGAACTGGTAAATGACTAATTTATTTTCTGTAGCCATTTTATGTGCTGTCTGATGTGCTATATTTTGCTCACATTTATCCTTAGTGTTCCCAATTAAGTATTTCACAGCAAGTGCAGCATGTACTCATGGTAACCTTCTCAAGGTCTCCTAATCTGTCTTAAAGGCAGTTTGTGTTTTCTTGTACTAAGGGCATTTAGGGACATGAAATTGATATGACCAATCCAGGATAACAAGATGTTTGCTACACTACTTAAGGCAAGGAACTGTCATAAAAATGTTTAAAAGCTTTCCTGAAGACAGAAATATAAGTATTTTTATAGCAATAATGAACTGTAATGCAATGGACAGTTTAATTGAAAAGTATATTATTTCATTTGAAATGGCTTGTTTTATTGTTTTCACGAAATTATAAAATTATAACCTGCCAAAAAGACTAAACTCTGGTAATGACAAAAAAAAATTCCACAAATTATATAAATATTGCACAGTTCAATAACAATGACATATGGTTGTGCTCATAAGTTTACATACTCTGGCAGAATTTATGATTTCTTGACCATTTTTCAGAGAATATGAATGATAACACAAAAACTTTTCTTTTACTTATGGCTAGTGGTTGGCTGAAGCCATTTATTGTCAGACAACTGTGTTTACTCTTTTTAAATCATAATCACTACACAAACTACCCAAATGACCCTGATTAAAAGTTGACATACCCGGGTGATTTGGCCTGATATCATGCACAACACTTGGAACAAAGGGGTTAGAATGGCTGTTAAAGGTAACCATCTTCACCTGTGATCTGTTTGCTTGTAATTAGTGGGTGTTTATAAAAGGTCAATGACTTTCTGGACTCTTGACAAACCCTTGCACCTTTCATCCAGTGCTGCACCAATGTTTTTTTCGATTGGTTAAAGCAAAAGAGTTGTCAAAGGATCTGCTGGAAAAGGTAGTTGAACTCTATAAAACAGGAAAGGTATATAAGAAAATATCAAAGGAATTGAGAATGCCAATTAGCAGTGTTCAAACTCTAATAAAGAATTGAAAGATTGTGAGTTCTGTTGAAACCAAACCAAATGAAACTAAAATGTAAGCCCCAACTGACAGAAAAAATTTTGGGATGCAAGGAAAAACCCACAAATAACTTCAGGTGAAATACAAGAAAAATACATGAAAAAATATGGAGTGGCTGTTTCAAGATGCAGAATAAGGAGGCACTTGAAGAAAGATGGGTTGCATTCATTGTGTAAATGTAGAGTTTATGGTTGTGGCCCAAAAGTTCAATTTGTTCCAGAAGGTTTGAGGCTTGTCTCTGTGCTGTTTGGCATATTGTAAGCGGGATATTTTGTGGCTTTTGCATAGTAATAACTTTAAAGCTGCCTATGGGGGACCTCCTAGAACCTTTACAGAGATTTGAAAATTTGAAGGATTTTGGTGAAAATCGTTTGAATAGTTCTAATCGAACGATGTATTCGAACGTTTCGAATTATTTTTTTTTTATTGAATTTTTATTTGATTGAAAATGGATCTATTGATCCATTTTCGGTTGACAATGCCATTTAAAAAAATTAGTTGGTCGAATTTTGAATTGTTTTTAAATTCAAAATTCAAAATTTAAATTAAAAATTTGACCCTTTGTAAATCTGCCTCTAAGTATTGAAAAGGAACCATCTTTCTTGGGACCAAAGATTGTAATTGTAACTTATTTTGCCACCTTAAGTCACTCGGGAGGAAACAATCTTTTAGGCACCCCACAGCATCTTTAATCTCTTACCACTCATACAAGCTGGTAATTCTGTACAAAGCTGACTGCCATAAAGTTGAAAAAAATCATTTGTTTTTCTCTGTTTAATTGAATCCTTATGTCTAAAGTCTAAAATATGTACTGTAAACAAATTTAACTTAACTGTATTGTGCTCTCTGAAATATACCATTTTCACAGCACATCTGGATGTGAAAAATGATATTTCCTGTGAAGTTAATGTACAAAGCAAATAGCAGGAGTGTAATCATGACCACTGAAGAATTATTGATCCATCAAATCATAATGTATATACAGATACTCCAAAATGGTAAAAGACCATTTTGTTGATACAATTACTTTTGTTTATTTCTTTTATCTAGCTGCTCCATGTTGTAGAAAACACTGCCATACCTTGTTGTTCAGTGCTCTCCAGGAGTGTATTGAGACTTTTGAACCTCTAGCATGTGGACCTCCCACAGTGGAGCTTCCCACAGTAATAATCCTTGAGAAAGTTCTCTCAGTAATTAGTACTTTCAGAACTGTCAAACTTCCAACTATGACTGACCGTATGTGTTCATGAAAGGATACCTTAACTGGACTGGAATCCACCTGTTTATAAAACACACTACTCATCTCCAAGTCTGCCGGCAGACTGATATGTATAACATTTTAGAAGAGATCATTTGTTTGGGTTAGTAAATGTGGCAGATGTTCTCTAGTAGTTAGGACCCCCCACAGAGGGGAATTAAAGAATAAGAACAGGTGGTTCAGTCAATAGTACAAACTAATCAAAAATCATACTCAGATCTATCTTTGAGCACCTAAAACAAAAACAATTGTTTTGCTTCAAATATTATCTTTTAATAATTCTGCTGCAGAAATCAGCTTTGTTGTATATGATAATGCAGTATGAAAAAAATATATTTAATGTAGTTTTGTACCTGAATAGGAGTCTGGATGCACGGTTACACATTAAATCACTGATGAATAAAGCAATAATCAAGTTAAAGCTTTTACAAGAACCATACCAGAGCTTTTACACAGAAAAGAAAACTGAATAAGGTTCCTGCTGGCAAAAAGATTAATTACATATGTCATAGCTGAAAGTAGAAAATAACACAAGCCAAGTACCTCAGGCTACAGTTCATAATGATTTAGAATCACTGTTTTGTCCGGGTTTTAGCACCCATTTTCAGCAGTCCTCCTCTGGGTTTTGGTAATGAGAGCATAATTAAAATGCCAATGAGCGGAATATGATTATTCATTATCTACTTTACTAAAGGGGTAATACAATTTGCATGATGGTTTCAGCTCATTCATGGTTAAAAGTGATTGAGTTACTGAGTAAGTACAGTTATGTCCTCTTCTAGAGAGACATTTATATATATATATATATATATATATATATATATATATATATATATATATATATATATATATCAGAACTAACTGTCTCACAAACACGTGAATGCTGCTTTACAGTGAATAAACAAATGGGCTGAAGACTATTACAGTATATATTACCTTATTATAATTGTAGAAATGTACACAGTTCCCCAGAGAACATATCTGAACCCCTGTACTGTATCTCACATATTATTAGTAACAAGTTCCCAGGATTATTAAAGGATTAGTAACATATCTATGTATTTAAATTGTATTAGAATTTCTAATGCAAAAAAATTTTTCTTCTTCTGTTACAGTTTAATACATTTCTACATTTATATAAAAGCCTTGTGATTTTTTGTTGAAAATGGGCCTTTAATTTTATTGCATTTTATTGCAGACATGTATTTGGAATTTTTTTAAAAAAATTCTAAGGGCTACGTTTTCTAAGCAGACTATGATATTCCAAAGAAGGAACACCTAGATCGCATATACTGCCAATTTTCATTATATGCTTGTACCTAAGCAAAGAAAAATGTTATTGGTTATACATTTCTCATTCAGGTTTAATAATGCAAGGCTGGCAAAATATAGTTTGTCCTCACTGGGAAGAGGCACTTGCTGAGTAATGAGTTATATTTTAGTACAGCTAAATCTCAAACACTCTTATTGAGAGTGCTGTAGAATCTGTGAAGGGTGAATCTGTCCTGTTTTGCTTTACCAAGAATTTTGCGAAATTCTGAAAAGATTAGCAAAATGGCAGAAATTTGTGAAATGCATTGAAGACAATGGGAATTAAAATTATTTTGACGCAACAATTTCGACACAAGCTAGGATTTTTATACACACAACTCCTTTGTCCAAATGCATTAAAGTCAACGGGCATCTTGGGAACTCAATACATCTAATATTAGCGGAAGTTTCGTGAAAACATTTGCACAGAAGAAGGGACAAGGAGGAACAATATGTCATCTGTTCAGCAGATATAAAATGCATATATTCAGTAACCTAAAGGGATCTTTACTGTAGGAATAGTGATAATCCTTTAAGAAAATATATGGCACTTTCCCTAAATATTTAAAAAAAAAACAGCCTAAACCAGCTACGCACACAAGGTATTGAGTGGTTTAACATACTAATTGTTTTTGATCAAACTACAGTATGTAACATGGAGACCCTACAAACACAATAAAAACTAGCTTCGATTTTGGGGGCAGATTCACTAACAGGGGAATTGTCACCAGCAACCTCTTCGCACACCTAGCAACCCTTTGTCAGGTGCAAATTAGCTAACACTATGCTATATTGCTTCCGACGCACATAGTGAATTTTCGTTAGTTTTAATTCGGCAGTGCACGCATTTCAAAATGAAGATTCGCTAGCATTCGTTTGTGCCTAAATAAAATTCGGTAGTGATCATATGCTCAGGTCAATTGGAATAGCACGGGCACATTATAGTTGCATAAACTTCTTTCTTAAAGATGTTGGTGCAAATTCTTGAAGTTACCACTTGTTATTACAAAGGTCCAAGGAACCTTAATAAAGACAAAATAGTTAATATTATGCCCTACACATGGGCCCACTGTAAAATGCACACTCCATAATTTCCATATGGTCTCAAATGTCTGGGGAAAAATGTTAAGCCACAAACTTAGGACTTTTGCAGGCAATTCCACTTCAAAAACAAGGAAAAGCCACCAGTGCTTTTTCAACTTTAATGCATTTTTGGCAGACAGGATATGATGTAACTGACATCAGATTGAGGAAGATGTAGCTTAATTTTAAGCAGTTCCCCTGGTCTGAGGGGGCGAAGGAACAATCAGTAAAATCTGCAGTTTAGTGAATTTGCAGAGCAACGATCATTCACCAGAGTGAAAAGTCGCCTGGTGATAGAGTGTGAACGAACACTAGCAATAGTCTCTTTCACTAGCAAATTGTCATCTGCACCTTTTAGTGAATTGGTAATGTCCCTGCTGATTAAATTTCTGGCCAATTTTCACTAGTGATGGCTGTTTTGCCCTTTAGTTAATCTGCCCTTTGGTTTCTAGATAATAATATGATAAATTATTTTGCATGTTGATAATAGGCAGTGCTACATATGTAATCTTGCCAGGTCTATCATATTTAAAAATGTCTGTGGTGCAGTATTCCTAATCATGATAATCAATATGAAGAACTTAAAAAGGTTTGAAGACCCTTTAGTATACCTTCACAACAGCCGAACTTATATCACATTTAACAATGTCTATTATCCTAATTTTTGTTTGATTCTTCTAAATTTCTTGGCTCTTGCCTTCCAAGGAACAGGGTAGCTTATAGAGTTTGTCTGAATGGCACAGAAAAAGGAGTGTTTCAATATATGTGTTGCTTCCCAGAACAAATATTGCAGAGATGTTTAGCACTTTTGCTTCTTCATGTTAGATGATACCAAAAGATACCTTCTTCCCTGTGCCTAATGTGAGTCATGGATCAGATTTAATAGTGACAAGTAATGTCTTGTTATAGATGCAGTAGAACTAAGCAGCAGTTTGTCTGTATCTGTACCTTATGCCACTGTTATTTTACTTCTAATGTACTCTGTATAATTTCTTCATAGAAAATGGACCACGGCTTGTTGTAGAGGTGGAACAAACAAAAGTAATTTCCCATCGTGGTGGCAATGCTACACTGCCTTGCAAATTTCAGCATGAGTCCATTACTGCTGGCTCACCCTCTCACAAAATCCGAATCAAGTGGACCAAATTAACTTCAGATTACCTCAAGGAGATAGATGTCTTTGTTTCCATGGGACACCACAAGAGGACCTATGGCAGCTATCAAGGCAGGGTTTACTTGCAAGGAGCCAGTGAAAATGATGCTTCTCTAGTGATCACTGACATAACACTGGAAGACTATGGCAGATACAAATGTGAAGTGATTGAAGGACTAGAGGATGATACTGCTGTTATATCATTGGATTTACAAGGTAATTTCATGTCTTAAGAAAATCAAGAATAAGATCTATAATTGCAGTTTACTTGCATGTCTGTGTATTACTATATTTGACATAGTCAAACATAGTGATCTGTTGGGAAATTTGCATGAAATGTGTATAGTGTGATAAAGTTAGCATATGGCAGTACTTCTTTAGGGGCCAGGAGTGCAGACCGACAAATGCTATTATTGCTAAACAGTAGTGATGGGCGAAACGGCAGCGTTTCGCTTCGCCGAAAAATTCACGAATTTCCAGAGAAATTCGCGAATTTTTCGCCAATTCGCGAAACGAGTCACACGTCGTTGAATTTTTGGCGGCAAATTTTTCCTGCTGTTTCGTGAATTTATTTGCCAGCGGCGAATCGCGGGAATTCGCTGCGAATTCGCCCCTGGCGAATAAATTCGCCCATCACTACTAAACAGTAAACCATTCAAATTTTCTAATGGACACATATAAGGAAATTGCTTACCATCTTTGTCTTTCATTGCACATATTTTATTTTTACACCTCTTTAAGTATGGCTTCGTGTTTAAATAGCATTTCCATAGTTCTATATCTATGTCGCATCCTAGTCACATCCAAATCACGGCAATGTTGATAATAGATTAGAAAAAAGTAGCTACGCTTATATATATATTTTTTTAAATAGCTTTGCTGTTTGATATTTTTCAATCCCCTTGTCTGGTAACCCCACAAAAATACTCCCTGTTATCTGCAAAATCAAAACCATTTCTGGTTATAAATTCAGCTCATATTCAGCTTCTCAGCAGGGTATAGATTTCTACTGACACCAAAGCATTTATGCTTTAACATATTCTACAGAATATTATCCATACTCTGTTGATAGGTTAACACTACAATTGCAAAACCAAAGTAAGAAGAAAAAAGCTAATATTTGTTGTGCAGATGAAATTCACTGCTTCTCTGTGCTTACCATATGGAGAACTGTTGTAATGCTGCAGTTTGGATGGCATGTTTATTTCACTTTTACCATCAGCTGTCATACAAAGAGGCCCACCTGACAAGGGTGGCCAGTAATTAAATGAAACTAGTAGATTCTACAATGGCCAATGAACTTGGAATTCATCTGGTTCCTGTTTCATATGGTACATATATGATCTGGATACAGTTTTCCCTTGGTTTGCTCTCATTAGAGAAAAATGCTGTTCATATAAACGAACCAGGGTTGAATGTGCTCTGTGTATGTGTATGTTCACATATTCTTGCTAAGCCACAGATTTTATTCGGATTCTCTAACAATCTGGACAAGAAATATATCTTCTGAATTCCTAAGTTCCTTTTGATACACATATCTAGTGAGCCATTCACTCAAATGGCACAGATGACAGCAATACCCCGAGTAAAAGGGGCTTGGATGTATTTTTGGACAGACATAATATCAAAGGCTATTTTGATGCTAAACTCTACAGTTAGTATAGCTATGGGCATATACAGATGCAGTCACTTTGGATTGTGTGTTAAATGCGTTGTGACTTAACTCATCTATCCCATTTATCCCAATTAACACAGAATATTGTGTCAAAACATCCCATCCAATTAAAGAGTTCACCATTGAAAACAATGGTGCTTTGGTATGCTAATGAAAAGGTTAAATGCATTAAATGAGTTAAGATAACTTTAGATAATACAGTTTCTTCAATTAGCCCTGAGTCACGACGCATTTAAATTACAAATCCAAGTGACTGCATCTGTATGGTTTGTGTGAAAGAGTGGAGGTGTGTGTGTGTGTGCTGGGTTTTAATTTGGATTTAGGATATTTCCTTCAGAATGGGGTATTTTCTAGTTCCATACCCTAAAATACAAACAGACAAATTAAAGTTCATTTGTGTGAAACAAGAATAAGCTTTTCCACTGGCAACCTGAAAAACAAAGAAAACTTGCTCTTGTATTAGTACAACTCCAACCAGAAAAGTAAAATATTTCAGCCTCACTCACATTCTTTAGTTGTTTTTTTACCTGCTATTCCCAACTACACAAGCTCAAATCCCAATTCCTACTTCCTAAACAGTCACAAACATGTTTCAAAATAAAAATATTTTAAAGAAACTGGATTGTTGACTTAAAAAAAGAAATGAATGCAAGAAAATTATAGGTGGAACAATATACCATCCTGGGGGGGGGTATTTACCAAAGTCTGAATGTATCTCTTTATTTCTATTACAAAAGTCCGACCAACTCCGAATTGTCAATTGGATCTAATTTATCATAGAAGAAGCTCGTTAAAATCGGTTTGGAAAAAATATAAAAATTTTGGATTTCCCCACCAAAAGCCAGATTTTCCTGCCAAAAAGCTCAATTAACCCTATTTTTTTCGTATTTTTTGGCCAAAACTAAGCGTTGACGATGATATTGAAATGGGACCTTGCCATTGACATCTACAGGACCCAGACAGCTTTTTAGATGTCGGATTTTCAGATTCACAATTTGTCCATCCTCTGGGTATAATAAATTCTGAAAAATTTGTGATTTTGTACAAGTCTGATTTTCTACTAAAAAATAACAAATTTTTCTGAATTTTTGCATTTGGAGTTTAGTAAATAAACCCCTTGGGGTTTGCTCTTGCAGGTCTTTGCACTCCAAACTGTATCCATGAGGGTCTGTCTGGGGGCAGCATTTGCATTCCCTTAGATGCATCATTAATAGCTCTCTGAAATACATCCAAGGCCAAATGGATGTTTTTATATTTAACTTTGAAATCTGATTTGGGGTGAGACATGTTGTCCAGGTGTCCCCAGTCATGTAACCTGCTCTGATAGACTTCAGTCACTCTATACTACATTGCTAAAAATGCTCCTATGCCCCTCTTGTGATGGATAATAGAACAACACTAAACAGCAACAAAAAAAAAACAGAAATTATAGCTTATCTGAAAGTAGTTACTATTGTGAAGTGCTGGCTTTTTCTAAAAGAACATGCCCAGGTAAAATGACCTAAGATGGCTGCCTAAACACCAATATTACGAAAAAAAATAATGGTTCAGAAATACAACTTTAAATGGCAGAACAAATAACTTGGAATATACACAGTGTAATTTAATAATAAAAACTATACCAGAAATCATGACAGAAGGATATTGCTCCCTTGAGCCCAAGAGTGCTACACTCTGAACCTTACCCTGAGATTTTAATATTATGAAGTCCAAAACCCCATCTCAGCTACTCTGTGTACAGTCTTATGGATGTGTTCATATCTGATAAAGCCATCCATATTACTTTATAGATAAAATAAAGTCTCACTCTGATGCAACCACTGAAAACCATGCAAAGTCATATCAGCTGACACAGAAAGTAGCTCAAGAAACAAAGCAAAGTTGGCAGACTAATCAACTGCTCTGTGAAGAGGTGGTGCAGAGGTTACAAAAGTAGATTTCTATGATATTAAAACCATCTAGAAATTGCTTTAAATGGATGCCGGCAGCTAGTTTCTCATTTTATATAGATTACCAGGCTTTTTACATAATTTTCTCTTTTGTCACTTTACTCTAAAATGCTGTAATGCAGTTAAATATATAAGCAAGATCAAAACACTTATATAACTTATTACAAAGTTTCTTGAGAAATCTGACTGGCCTGTGAGCTTTCATTTTATAAACATTGATGATATCCTGATTATTAGCCTTCAAAGTGCAAATGTGGTCATGACATTGAAATATATAATATATATAAAGACTCTAGACTTGTGCTAGTAATTTATGTTTTTGTTTTCACTTTTTCTTTTGAAGTTAATTTTCTTTTCTCAGTCCTGTCCCTACCATCTAAATCTGATAAAAACTTAAAACTACTAAAAAACAACAAATAAACTGGAGTAGAGATAAGCAGAATTTTCCGCGGTAAATATATTCATAAATATTTTCATGAAACTGCCGCATAATTTTGCCACAAACATTTTAGACATGAAGAAAACACTGTGGCAAAACACGGCAATAAAATGTTCACAGGCCCCAATGTACTATATTTTGCTTAAAAATCACCCATAGACCCCAATGCATTTTACATGGAAAAAGTCACACTGATAAAAAGTTGCCACTGAAAAAGCTGTTGCAATAAAATGCTCATAGACTTCAATGCATTTTGGATTTTTTGTCTTTTTTACAAATTTATCAACAATTTCACAAATTTTTCAGCAAAGTGAAATGTGACAGATTATATGATTGTGATGCATGCATAATGGTATCTCTATATATATATATATATATATACACTGTACAATACTTCCATAAATCAGAGCCACACCACATTTTCTACGTATTATATAATGCTACCATATCTCCTTGACCCCCCCAAACTAGTTGAAATGTTTTCTCTATACTTACTTTTAGGCTTAATATGAGTAGGGTTTGCAGTTCACTGTGTTAATCTGGATATATAATGGCATGTTTCACATTTCTAAAACCCTCAGATTTGGCGTGTCCGTAGTTTTCTCTGATCAAATATAAAATACATTAAACTTTGTGTTGCCTTCATGTTCACATATTTGTTTATGTCATTAACCGCTGAGAATGTGCTTCATTTACTGGAGCCCCACTTAGTATAAATTGCTCCTCAAGGGTTTAAAAGATTAAACAAGTGATTGAAAATGACAGTTTGATGCTGGTTCAAAGAATTCAAGTCGTCTTTCAGTCACCAGATTCATAGAAGTCTGCTCTTCATTAGCTATAGCACAGTAGAAATAGGGAAACTAGTTGCAAAAAAAGGCACTTTTATCTATTATCTGCTCTCAAAAACAATGTCTTGCATAGTGAAATAGAATTGTAATTTCCAATTTAAAAAAATTTCCAATGCACACAAATTCAAAATTTTCAATGTTATTTGTTATGTCATTGCTATTTAAAGCAGTATCTGTCTGGCTGTTTATAGTCTCTGCGCTCTCTCTGACTCCTGCCTGATAAAGTCATTTTAAAATGTAGGTAAAGTCCATTAACTGCCGCACACACATAACGTATTTATATAGCGCCAACTTATTTTTTAGCGTTGTAAAGTGAATTTGATTATACAACTAAATCACATGAGTTACATACATAGAGCATATGGATTAACATACATCACAATAAATATGGAGTTACATACATTAACAATAAATACCAGTACAGAAGGTGAGGAATAGAGATGATTTATTCACCCACTGCGAATTTGCGGCCAATTCCTGTGATTCGCCACAGGAGAATAAATATGCAAAACGCAGGCGTAATTTCCCCTTGGGGAAAATTCACCAGCATCTCATTTTGGAAGTGTGCGTCCATTTTTGGATGCCGGCGACAAGACGCGTGCGTCCAAAAGGAGATGTGGTGGCGTTTTGCAAATTTTCTCTACAAATTTGCGAAAAATTTGGCGAAGCAAAACGCCGCTGATTTGCCCATCACTAGTGAGGAAGGCTCTGTGCAGAAAGATCTTACAATCGAAAGGGAATGATACACAAGGTGTGGGTGTGTGCAAGATCAGAGTTAAGTGGGTGAGAGATGTGGTACTGTAAGTGGTATTGCATTGGGTACTTAAGAGTGAGGGTAGGCTTCTTTAAATAAGATTAGGTACTTACTTTTGACTGCAATTACATTTACAAATAATTTGTACACACTCAACTGTTGTGTATTCCATTAAAACTAAGAAAGTGCACAAGAATGACAAGTGGTGCACAAAAATGACAAGTATACCTCCTTGCACACTATTTGACAGTCTTGATGATGAAATTCTTGGACAGTTCTGGGTATCTTTGATATCTGAATCATTGCAATAATTACATCTACATAAATGCAGGGATTTTCTGAGTACACTGATGCATCTATAGAGATGAAAACACTTGCATAGATTAGACATATGAATGCATGGTTTCCCATGCTAATGAGTACATTAATCTTCCTTACATGCCTGCAGGAGTCACTTAATTAAGTGAACATCAGAGTTTGAATCAACTTAAATTATGTGAAGCTATATTTGTGGTTGAGTTCCATATTGTATCTTAATTTTGCTTAATTCAGAAGGTGCATAACTAGCAGCTCTTGGCACTGAAATCAGTGCATAATTGCCCCTTCAGCCTTCATGTAACGCAGTGAATATGGCATATACTAGTCCTACCTGTATTACAGAGGTTAAACCTAGAAAACCTGCAAGTTCTAGATGTTGAAACTGGAAGGCATTTGCCCTTATGATAAAGCCAGTACATAGTTAGTAATAACATTAGTCAGAAATGCATGATTGCAAAAAGCCTTCAGATCTGTATTGTACTGTAAATAGAAGATACAGTACCATAAGTGAAAACCATCTATCTATACCTCTGTTTATTATCTGTCTATCTATCATCTATTCCACTCTTTATTTAAAGAGATACTGTCATTTTTCAATAGCCCCCTTTAATTACAATAATATTTAATTTTTAACACAAGCTGTAATTATGTTCTATTAATTTTCTTTCATTTGCATTTTGTGCTAAATGTTAATGAGCCATTCAGATAAAGGGTAATTGCTCCTGCTTTGTCTTGTGGGAGAGTGGCTCTGATCATGAGAATATACAATATCTAGAATCCCTACCATAATTCAAGATAAGGATTCTGTTGTTTGCCACAAAAGTTCAACTGGTTGTTTAGTCAGCACTTATAACCTCCAAAATGATTCAATCTGGTGCAAGTCCCACAATTTCCACCACCAACTTGGTTGTCCAAATCTTTGTTGTGATAGACAGCACCAGGGTAAAACCACAGTGAGCCCCTGCTGTCCATACCCACTCCCTGAACTAAAACAAAAATATGTGCAGAGCAGTTTGCCCGCCTTTCGCACATGCGCTCACATAATGCCTTTTGCAGATGCTTACGGGGCTCCCAAGGTTTGGAGCCAGGTGGGCCCCAATTGCACCAGTCTGACAATGGACAGCACCCTTACTGAATTTATTTTAAAAGCCTTAATTTGAACAACGGCTCTGACCCAGATGCAACGTTTCAGACCAGCATCAAGTTTGATAAAAGACTGATGCTGGTCTGAAACGTTGCATCAGAGCCATTGTTCAAATAAAGGTTTTTTAAAAGAAATTTGTTAATGGTGCTGTCTGTCATAACAAAGTTTGCCACAAAGGACACAGAAATTGAATACCAGGATATAAGTTACCAATGCAAGCATAAAGAATGCCCAGAAAGCAAATTATTAGTTTCCCCTAAAATAACACTATATCTCACTATATTGGTTTGATGTAGTTTGTAGTATTATGGAAGTCAGAATTGGAGAGACCTGAGCAGAAGATAAGCAATACAAAATAATAACAATACAATTGAAGCCTAATATTTAATTTTTTTTTGTTTCCGGAATGACAAACAAAGTCCTAAGTTTAGCAATACTTGGAAAGAACATTTTCTGCAAATCATTTGCTTTCTCATCCCCATTAATTTGCACATTGCTGTAAACAGATATTTAGAATGCAAATGAATCTGAAATGTGTGAATCAGTTCCATTCTGTATTTTTCATCTCCATGTTCAGGTAAAAACAAGGAATTTTAATTAAGCAGAGAAAACATGGTTTCCAGCATGACTTAAATATTTTTGATGAACAAAGGAATACAACATCTCAAATAGCTTTCAATTTACCCTGTGTGTAATGATATACAGACATAGATATGAATCTATGTTCAATGCAATGTCCATCCATGAAATATTAAACTTATACTGGAGGACATACTGGAACACCAACATTATTCATTAGATTCTAAACAATATAAATAGTCAATATTCAGGATGCTTGGCTTGAATTAAAAACTTACATCTCATGACCTTAAGGAATAAGGCATTCTAATCGTCCCAATAGGCGCGGGAACTCAAAAATCTTAAAAGGGTTTATATAAATAGCTTACAAACCCTTAAGAGCAGCCAAATCTCGGCTTTATCAGTCTCAACATAAGGTCTGTATTTCAGTGATATATATATCTTGACAAAGGCCCCAGTGAGGGTCGAAACGTCGATTCATGGAATAAAATATTTAACACTTTTTTGCAAAGACCCTGTTGTGCAACAGCCTTTTTTTCCTTTTTATATATAAGTATTCTGTTAGCACCAGGGCGTGAACCTCTTTTGGTGTGTGCATTAGGCATCCAATGCTCTTTTATATATATATATATATATATATATATATATATATATATATATATATATATACATATATATTCTCTTTAAAAAATGCTAATGTTCAGTAATATAATTTGCCTTCTGTTTTTATTGCAGGTGTTGTTTTTCCATTCTTTCCGAGAATGGGTCGTTATAATTTGAATTTTCACGAGGCACAGCAAGCTTGCCAAGATCAAGATTCTATTATCGCCTCTTTTGACCAGTTGTATGATGCCTGGAGATCAGGACTGGATTGGTGCAATGCAGGTTGGCTCAGTGATGGTTCAGTGCAATATCCAATAACGAATCCCAGAGAACAATGCGGAGGCAAACACACTGTTCCGGGAGTACGAAACTATGGCTACAGGGACAAAGACAAGGGCAGATATGATGTCTTCTGTTTCACCTCTAACTTTAAAGGTAGGGTTAGTTCTTCTCCCCAGAAACAAAACATTTCAACATCAACAAAAAAAACCCAAAACTGAAACATATGAAAATCAGTTTGGCACTTGCTGAGCCATGTCAACTCATTTCAATGATTATTTATTTATAAGCATATTTTAACAGTTTCAACAAAGGAAGTGTTATCGCATTAACATAATTTGTCAATTAAACATGCTCCACCTGATTCTGAACTATTAAATGATTTAACTTTGAGTGTAATAATAGAAAGGAATTGTATTTACTAGTATGATTATGTTCATTATGTTAAGAATCCCACTTGGACAACATAAAGCCAATTATAAAAAGAAATCTGTTTATTGGAGTATACGTGAATAAACACAAACTGTATTCTTTTTGGAAGATAAACCAGAAATGAAATTTCTCCTGCAATAATGTGTTTAATGCTATTAAATGCAGTGTAATGGCTCCCTCAGTGTAGCCATGCTTTACTGCAATTAATTGATAAGATGTTGTTATTTCTGGAAGTCGTTCACTGAGAGCCCAGATTTCTGGCTAACAATCTTATTTGTGTGTCTGGGTCTCAAAAAGATAAACCTAGCTAATATAAAATAAACCTTTTTTATTTTATATCCAAAAGGACTGCAAAGTCAAACATTGACTGATGCTCAACATAAATCTATAGTAGCAGGAGTCAGTTAAAGTATTGCGCTTGTGCCTGTTTTTTACACTTTGTTCGCTGCCCCACCAGTATTAAAATACCCCTATGGGGTCTGTTATACAAAGCTGACTAGAAAATGACCTCAAGTAATATAGAGTATTGCCTAAAGTCATTCTAACCTCTATATTGATTCCAGTACCATAACAATTATTTCAATTCAAGTGAATTAGAGAATTGAAGGAAGAAAATCATTACTTTGTTTCGAAAATAGCACCTGGCATTTTTCTTTCCCTAGATGTCTATTGTAATAAATTCACTTTTCATTGGATTTTTCCTATTATTATTTTTGAACAGTATCAGTATCACCAACAGACTCAGAAACCATTCCAATATGTTAGTGTCTAAATTGTTCATTTAAATGAGTAATAATATCTATCCAACATTTCTGATGGTTGAATCCTGTAATTATTTCATATAATGATATGGTAGAGACAATCTTTCTCTGGCCTCTCATTAAGCTGTGAAAGACTTTACACAAAAAAAATATATATATCAGCGTTAATGCACAGCTGCATCTACCTCCATAGTAATAAATAATGTTCAAGTACACATACCTACCAAAACCATAAATTACTATATTGTATATGCTCTCCATTGAGATGGTCAGGTTCAGCAAAATAATTTAAAAAGAGAACTTCTCACTTTTTTGTACAGTTTAATGTGTTTATTGGAGTGACATGGTGCCCAACATGTTTCGGATCCCTACTTTATAAAGGACCCATGGAGGTCTAAAACGTGCTAAATTTAATGAATTCAAATTCGGGTTCCCCAAACTCAAATGACTGATATTTAATAAGTGAATAAACAATATATTTTAATGAAAAACTTTGGCAACTAAAAGCTTGCAAGCTCGTGTAAAAAGTTCATACAAATTGCCCAAGACAAAATGTAAGTGAATTTTTCAATTCTATTTTTTTGTTTTTTTCAACATTTTCCTACTGAAAATGTTGAGTAAAATCTGCAATGCATTGCATTTGAGTTTTTTTAGATTTTATTTCAAGCAAATATTTTAGTTTGGTAAAATTTTAATTTTATAGGCCTGGGGAATCATTTTGTTTTAAATTATAATACATAATTGGTTGGTTGATCTTATTAAATGTACCAATAATGGACTTGAGTGCTCATAAGCACCGATTCAGCACTATTCAAGGTACAATATAGAAGTTTTTTGAGTGATTTTGAGAAAAATACAGTAACAATGTTATTGCACTGTAGTTAATTGAAATGTATGGATTAAGAGAAGGGCATTACAGTTTACGCCATTCTTTCATATAAGATGAACATTTTGTTTAAAGGAAAAGTAATGCTTAACTAAAGAAGTAGCTAGAAATGTTCTACATTATGTTTTGGGCTTTTTTTTACCAGCCCAAAGGAACCATAGCCCTTTAGCAGTAAAGATCTGTGTCTCCAAAAATGCTGATGACAATAACTGAGCAAAATATACAGTAAAAATATAATTTAAGGCTGCTTCATAATTAATACAGATAATTACTTTATGGCATCACAGAAACCAGTACAACTAGCATCAGAATTTAATAAGCCCTGTACTATCAACCTTTTTTTACAAGCCAACCTCATTTTCTGCTTGATAATTTACAACGACCCCTAAGCTTAGGTTCTCAACAGCTGCTCAGAGCCCACTGGGAATGTGAGTGTCACTGACACTTTCCAAGATGGCGGCGACCCCCTGTGACAATTTTTCAGTCCTGGATCATTGCTGCTATTGAGAAGCTAATACTTTAGACTGGTGTAATACATTTAGTATATAAAATGTGAATTTTTCAGCTATTCTTATTTATATTTATGTAATCTGATGATAATGTCTATGAACAGAGACAACAGCTTTACCATGTGTTGTCTATCCAAGATTGGTGATGTCTGTTCAATCCTTGTGAGACACCATATGCAGTTTATGTTCATTCATTTGCACTCGTTTGTGTTAAATATGTAATTTCTCCTCTCTTCACTGTATTGCTACTCGCACATATTTACTTGTGGGGGTAATATATAGAAATCTTTTATCAGATTGTATGAATCCATCTTTTGATACCAGCTTGCAAATTTTATAATTTCTATGTACGGCTAAAGTCTTAAGAGAATATAGATTTTGCTTTCTGATTCCTCTGATCAAAATGTTATGCTAATCACGTAAACAAAATTGATTCTGTCTGTCATGGAATATAAATGTAAAGCACATGGGGGCAGAACATTATATATGTCTCATTATAATCTGTGCTTCCTGCTTTGTCTCCATAAATCCCCCTGCAGAGAAGCAAAGGCCCTGACTAATTCAGATTGATACAAGCTGAAAATGACTAATTTGTAGCAGTTGTGTCCCAACCTCACTGTTATATATTTCAGCAAACAGACATAATGTTAGAGATCAGAATTTACTCTTTCTAGAGAGTGGTTTTATATCTTTCATGGCAACAATGACAGAACATTTACCCTTCATCACTTTTATAGTTGGTCCTACAAAAACAGCAAGAACCAGAATTACTCTCTGTTTAATTTTTGGGTTGGGTTTAGCTTGAAGAAAACAATGTTAATAGAAGCTAGCCGTTGGTTTCTCCTGAGCATTTTTAACCTCTACTGCATTTTCTAGTCTACTGTTTATGGCTTATGGTTGCTCTAGGTTACTACTTCTACAGCATAATTTGCAATTAAGTTGAATGCTGTCCTATACTCTACTCAGAATTCTCTCCTACATGTGTCTTCCATCTTTGTTCACATTTTCCTGTTATTACCAACCTACCACCCAACATTCTTTTTCATGTGCTGTCCATTTTGCTACAATCCAGTCTTGAGTTCTGATGCTATGTCATTGTCAGATGTTCAGAGAACTTGATAGGTAGCTAACAACCAATGAACCCATTTCTCTTTATCTATTATATATGTATCTTATTTCTTTATAAATTATCATCTAACAATGACTTTTCTTCCCTAGGACGATTCTACTACCTAATACACCCGACCAAACTAACTTATGATGAAGCTGTACAGGCCTGCATTAATGATGGAGCCCAGATCGCCAAAGTAGGCCAGATGTACGCTGCATGGAAACTCCTTGCTTATGACCGCTGTGATGGTGGCTGGTTGGCTGATGGCAGTGTCCGTTATCCTATCTCAAAACCAAGAAGACGTTGCAGCCCCAATGAGGCTGCAGTACGTTTTGTGGGCTTTCCAGACAAAAAGCACAAGTTGTATGGTGTTTACTGTTATAAAGCATAGAACTGCACAACAGACACGGATGTCCAATATGTATCCTTCCAACTGCTGTTGAATTGCAGCTCTCTATGGACAGTGGGAGATGTAGTTCAACAGCAGCTAGAGCCTCACAGGTTGGACATTGCTGCCCAGACAGCACAACAGTATTAATAATAACCATTAGGAACATGTGAAAGATGTATTTTCAGTATGAATTCAAGCTATAACAACTGTGATAAATCTTTTTACTCATTGTACAAAGCCTTGTCATAAATACCTGCCATTTGCATTGTTTTTTATGATTATTATTTTACTTTTATAACTCATCACTTAGAAAAAAAAGAAACAAAATATCACCTAATTGCTAGGGAAATGATGCTTACTGTTTATAAGAGAGATGCTGTAATATTCACAGATATTATTGCTGAGATTTCCATAACTTGATGAAACATATTACCTGGAACCCTCACAATGACCAGGGTTATGGTTCATCAACAGTTGCAGGGACACAGGCTCTTACCTACCAATATTCCAAATTTTTAAAACACAGTAACACCCAGTCCTCCCAAACTCCCTCCACTGTTTCATGCATCTGTTTGGGGATTGCAGCTCAGGACAGTTCCACTACATGCAGCTGGGAGGTAATGGAGTTGGGCATCCCTCCTATATGCTTGGGATTTCATTTAGGTTCTCCCAACAAAACTGATACTAGTGTAGGGTCGGGGATGTTAGACTGTAAGCTCCACTGGATCAGTCTGATGTAAATGATGAACAATTGCTGTAGAGAGCTATATAAAAGGTTGGTGCTATATAAACTAAAGACAAATAATAAAATACATCATGTGTATTCTAAGCAGGCAGGGAATTCTTACATAGCAGTTTCTCCATGACAAGAATAAGTAATCACTTGCCAAGCATGTTACAAAGCACATTATAGAATACATGCCCATCACTGTATGATGAGTATTTTTAAACTTCAATTATAGAACTGTATTCACCCCATTCCTTTTCTTATTAATATATTGCACTGAGCGCTAATTTTCTGTTTAGTATGAAATTGTCTTATGTTTACTGCTATCCCTAATATTTATATCTCCTTTTTTCCAAATCCATATCCATTTACTCTCTTCTCTTAAATGCTGACCTATCATCCCCCCTCACCTCCTGTAACCCTTGTTATAGGATAATTCCCTAATAGTGATGGGCGAATTTATTCGCCTAGGTCGAATTCACGGCGAATTCCTGCGATTCGCCGCTGGCGAATAAATTCGCGAATCACCAGCGAAATTTCGCTTGCCGAAAATTCGGTGAAAACGAGTAGCGCGTCGAAAATGGCGCGACGCGCGCCGAAAACGACGCGACGCGCGCCGAAAACGACGCGACAGACGCGCGACAAAATTGACGCGACGCGCGACAAAATCGTCCCGCGACTCGTTTCGCGAATTTTTCGCCGATTCGCGAATTTCTCTAGAAATTCGCGAATTTTTCGGCGAAGCGAATCGCGGGAGATTCGCCCATCACTATTCCCTAATTATTTTACATCTGCCATCCCATCACCATTCAATGCATGTTCTACCTTCTATTATTTTGTTTGCAATCCAAATAAAATTCCACCTTAGATTTTCTGCTTGTATAGGCACTTTTTGGTTGGACCAATCATCAGCCTGTCAGGAACAAGGGAACTCATTTGTGACGGCCTGCAGGTGTATATATACACCAGTCCAAAAAGTGTTATAACATTCTTGCTAAGGTTCTGTCAAGTTATGAAAGCATATGTATGTATATATCTGTTGCCATAAACCACACCAATTCAGACAAAAAGTGACTTTTATTGTGCATTTGGGTCCCTTTAATGAGAACATTATATATTTAATGTATGTATATTTACTCCATACATATCCAAGTTCATTTCAGAGAAAAGGGGCATAGCTTGACCAAGGATTGTATGGTTGCTCACAATAGATGCATAAAAAGCACATATTTTTTGTTTTCTAAATAGTTTATATACTGATATTTTAAAATGCACTACCAGGCAAGTCAAGCAGAAGGTTTGAATTATGTCCTGCTTATATGAAATATCTTGTTTTGCATATAGAAGGGCAACTAGCTAAGAACACTAGTATTAAAACTGTATATGCTTAGAAACATGGCTGGTTTTAGCGTATCTTTTAGAAAAAAAGAAAAAAAAACTGTTAACCCATTACTGTTGGAACAAACACAACAAGGTTCTAGTCAACATTGAAACTGTCTTTTTACTGGATATCAAACATTCATGAATGTTTGAATTATTTACCAATGAACCCGACTTTCCTTTTACATTCAAATGACCGCTGTCTGAAAGGCGTAGAATTACAGGTACCTTGGCTTCGGTGTGCTGGGTTATTTAAGCTGCAGAGGGATGTTAAACTTTAGCATTTACTCAGGACAGTTATATCGGTGAACTGCTGGGCAGAACAAACACAAAGTTAAAGTATTAAAATTTATTCTGTGTGTAGTCTTGAAAAAATGTTTATGACTTTATAAAGAACTATTTAATATTTTGTTTTATTTACAAACAGGTTGTATAATCTGCAAACCTTAATTAAAGTAAAATTCACTTATATATAATATGGGATCCCATGTATGCAAAGATTTCTTTCTGCTTTTCTGTGAGTTCATATGTAAGTGCACATACCTTAAAGGAGAAGGAAAGGTTAAAACTAAGTAAGCAGTATCAGAAAGGTCCACCTAAATATACCAGAAAACCCTCAGTAAGTGCTGCTCTGAGCCCTCTGTCAAAGGAAACACAGCATTTCTTTCCTTCTATCATGTAAACATGGGCTTCTGTATCAGACTTCCTGCCTTTAGTTTAAATCCCCTTGCCCCAGGCATGAGCATGCTCAGTTTGCCCCTTCCCCCTTCTCTGCTGTAATCTGAGCCCAGAGCTATAGGTGAGCAGGCAGAAACTCAGGCAGGAAGTGATGTCACACCAAGCTAATACTGCAGATGTTATCCTAAACAAACAGAGAGCTTCTGGGCTTCTTACTATTTTTAGGTATGGTAACACATTCTACAGAATAAATATAGCATTCTAGCCTGCACTATTGCAGCTAATCTATTGGCAATGAAATGCCTCCGTAGCTTTCCTTTCCTTTAAGGAATAAAAAATTCAAACTGTGTGTCCCATTGCACAAGATGGAATTAAGGCATCCTTTCGGTTTCAGATACACAAGTTTGAAGTCATATATTGTGGCACTATACTGTATGGTGCTGCTGTACAAATGTACACATACAACAGATGTATGCATTGAAAAACGGTCCCCAAGCACCCTGCTAAACTCCTACTTGCTGGTGTCTAAACTGGTGCCCACTTGTCAGCATACCCAGATACCACACATTGCTGTGCCATAAATATATTACTGAACCCCACACCAGAATGGATTTATGGGGCCCCGTAAGAGCTGATTCGTTCTTTCAGTGGAATCAACAAGAACAGGCTGTTCTCTTTTGAGGAACTGATAAAGCAACTGATATTGATTCATATTGAACAAACAAGGTGTTTTATTATGGAACTGCAAATGCATTCACATACCTTGATTTGTGCATTCTTGGGTGGTGGCTTTTTTGCATTCCACTTGCATTCCACAGAAGCACGTATGAGTTAATGGTTCCAATTTGCATGTGTTAACTATGCCAAATACACCATGTTGAAATGACGAGCAAAGATGAGAAGCTGCATGTTGCCTCTCACCTTTGTGCTGTGGGTCCAGGCACAATAGAAAAAAATTGGCCACTAGTCCCTCTTTAAAGCTATTCTACTGGTCTCTTTAAATCCCATGACAACCACCAGCAACAACTTGGTCTGCTATGCCCATTCCATGAGATGTTTGAGATGGGCTATGTGTTTCCGTGCACAGGGTTTCCCGCAAGTGTAGTATAAAATGTAGATTATTCTGTTTTTTTCCCAGTAATATTATATGTACTGTAAAATATCTAACCTTTATTTAAAATAATAAACTTGATCCCCTTCTAAATGATTTATAAATGATTTATATAAGATACTCACTCTGGCAGCTGTTTACATGATTGCGCCATGGAAATGCTATTAGCTAACATGTCGGGCTTGCTTTATGATGAATATTCTTTTCAGGGCTATGCTATACACAAAAGGAGATACAGAAATCTGATTATTAATGGTATGGTGCTTATTAAATTTTTTTTATCAAGCCAATAATGCTTGACTTGTTGATTTGCATAATGTCATTCCTAACAAGCTTTTAAATCAGACATGTAGGATTAGCAGGAGTATGTGTATTCCACATTTCATTCTATTAAGGCATATTCTATAGGCATGCAGAAGCAGAAGTGGAATGCTTAAGTAGAAGCATAAAGCACACATTTATTTACATATTTATAAGAGCAACTCAAATAAACTACAGGGACAGTAATATATACTGTATATATATATATATATATATATATATATATATATATATAAAGTAGGAAAAAAATACCGCACTCAACAGGCTCAGTTAGGATTACTGATTTTAATAGAAAAACAAAAGATATTCCAACGTTTCGATCACATCATAGTGATCTTCCTCAGGGAAAAAAACTAACAAGAGTGTAAGCACTCTTGCACTGCTTACACTCTTGTTAGTTTTTTTTCCCTGAGGAAAATCACTATGATGTGATCGAAACGTTGGAATATCTTTTGTTTTTCTATTAAAATCAGTTATCCTAACTGAGCCTGTTGAGTGCGGTATTTTTTTCCTATTCTGTACACATTTTACACATTGTGTCTTCAGACTGAGCCAGAAAAATGTACATTAGTGTCATTATTCCTTGTGGGTGGACAATGCAGCATCCAATAATTCATCAGCCCAAGTTTTAAAAGAGCAGTAAAACTTTAAACTGTTGAAAAGTTTCACTTCCTCTAAATTCGGTTGAGAATAAAATCTGGTGTATAAATTCCACTCGCTGAATTTTATCTGGCCCAAAATAAGAGTACAATGGTAAACTATTTGCAAATCAAAAAAAGGCATTATTTTTACTTAAAAAATAACAATCATGATTTTTTAAGTTTTAATAAGCAATTTTGCATTCTCAAATGACAAACTTCACTTTCTTCCCTCTCCCATCAGCGGTAACACAGACATTTAAAGATTACTGCTCCTTTAAATTTTATAGCAAATATTTATGGAGCAGTGCAAAGTCATAAGGCCCATCATATGTTAAAGGGTGCTAATTGTTAAATACCCAATTGCCAAGGTTTCTTATGGGTTAAATATAGTGCTGAGCGACAGGTGCGAATGCGGGGCAAATGTCCACGTTTCGCTGCTGCTGTGTCAAAAAAATGTGGGCTCACGTCAGAATAGTCGCATACATAAAAATTGTTGCAAGTCAAAATTATTTGGACACCTGTTGACTTTAATGCATTTGGACAAAATAGGCACGCGTATAGAAAATTGTTGCAGGTGTATAAATTGACACACAGCTAAATAATTTTGACGCCCATTGACTTCAATGCATTTCACAAATTTTTCACCATTTCATGAAGTTCGCAGGAAGTTCGCAAATTTTTTGCTGAAGCAAAACAGGACAAATTCACCCTCACTAGTTAAAGTGTTTATGGCGTTTGTGCCAGTCCTTTATCCTGTAGCAATGGGTCAGCTTTTAATAGTCAAGTTACACAACAATGAAAACAAACTTCTGATTTGTTGCCCCTGGAGAGTGGCAAACCTTGCCAATGGCACAATAAGGCCCTGTGGTTTGTTATTTATCACAAAACAGTAACTTTTTAAAGGTTTCATCCAAGTGATATCAGCACATGAGTGGTGAGAAGCTCTAGCACCGTGCCCAAAAGGTAGACTGGGATCTACCAGTAGACCATGAGCTGGTGACAGATCAGAGAAGCTCACTTCAAGTTTAAAACAGTGACTTGATGTCCTAGATGTTTAATTATGATGTTTAGGGCAGCTTAGCCTACCAAGAAAAAGACCAACTTCCATATATAAGTATAATGTTAAAGCTCTCCCATGGTAGCCTTTCATTATTTTGCAGTGCTAACTAGACCATGAAGTGAGAATTTTGCTCAAAGTAGACTCCACAAATCTGGATCCTACATTTGTAGCTGATTGATAAATAACACCTCGTAACTACAATTTCTTATTTCAACCTTTTGTTGCTTTAGGCTTTGACTTTGTCCTGTAAATAATGAATTGCTCAGAGGACCACTAGTATGGCAAAAACACACTATGACTAACTGATTGAGGGCATGGGGATATTTAGATACAGGCTGGTCTCCTTACTTCCAAACTGACAACTTGTTTAGCAATTCAAAAACAAAACTTGAATCTGTTCACCTGTCCACGCACTCACTGCATGAAAAAAGAAGGGGGGATTTGACACTTGAATGAATGACCTGAGAATCTGGTGCTGTCATGATGTATATGATAATATTAATTGAAAAAATGGTTTGCTCTACCAATGCGAAAATCATTCTGCAGGGATAATGCAATGTATGCTATAAAATGTGACAATAAATGACAAATTATTTTAGTTTTGGAGCCTCTTTTTATTTTGCAATGAGTGGGAAAGGGGAAGTGTCTTCATTCAGCAAGTAACATTTAGGGGCAGATTTACTATTATTCCCCAAAAAAAATTGAATTCCCTCGATATTCAATTAGCATTTGATTTTCGAATGCTAATCGAATAGTTTTAGGCTACCCTTTCGATCATTCAAATCTATTCGATCATTCGAACATTCGCTATGCGATGATCGAATAAGCCAGATTTACATATTCGACCAATCAAATTTTTCCTACGATCGTTGTTCGATCAAATTCGATCGAACTTCGATTTATTCACGTGAATTTAGTAAATCGGCCCCCTAAAGCAGTGGTCCTCAAACTTGGCCCTCCAGCTGTTAAGGAACTACAAGTCCCACAATGCATTTGCCTGACTGTGGCTGTCAGACTCCATCATTGCATTGTGGGACTTGTAGTTCCTTAACAGCTGGAGGGCCAAGTTTGAGGACCACTGCCCTAAAGTGTATGGACTGTTTCAATATATTCTGCAGGAGGGGTAGAATATTCAATTTCAACATACTGACATGAGGAAGTTGCTCTGTAGTTCTCAATGGGGAAAATTTACTAAAGGGCGAAGTGGCTGTCGGTAGTGAAGATTCGCCAAAAACAACACATCGCAGGGACATCACCAATTTACAAACAGGTATAGAGGACAATTCGCCATTGAAAGAGTTCAGTGCTAATGAAGTTTCACACTATTTCGCCAGACGAATTTTCACTCACACGAATGATCATGATCATTACATCAAAGTGTGAATTTTGCACTTTTGCCACTTTCTGCCAGCGTATACCTAGTAAACTGATAAGAAGAAGCTTCATCTTCAACCAGTGACATCATATCATGTATGCTAAAAAGTCATAAAAAAAACAGCATTTTTTATATTTTAAAGTGGGATCATGTTTGTTAAATAAATATATATAAATATATATATATATATATATATATATATATATATATATATATATATATATATATATATATATATATATATATATATATATTTATTTATTTAATTTTTGTACCATTTCAAGGTCATGCCACATTTGTTTTTGGGTAGGCTCAATAGAGGGTTTTCTTTTGTCTTTATTTGCTTCCTTGGACAGTTTTTTCTGCTATTTGGATCGTCATACCATAAGTTTGCTAGAAAATTATGTAAACATTAAATGCACCCAATAGGCTGGTTTTGCTTCCAATAAGGATTCATTATATCACAGTTTGGATTAAGTACAAAGTATATTATTATTATAACAGGGAAATAGGAATAGTTTTTTTTTTAAATGTTGATTATTTGGATAAAATAGAGTCTATGGGAGATGACATTTCCATAATTTGGATAATGGGTTTCTGGATAATGGATACCATATCTGTACTGGATCATAAAAGATCTTGGCATGATGTGATTTGTTATGACCAAGTTCCAAGCTTCGTATCCTCTCTTTAGAACCCAAATAAAGCATTTACTTTTGCTAACACCTAACATTTCAGAGAACACAGCAGTTTTTAGTTCTGTTCTGTTTTGTATCTTCATGTTTGTTAAACATTCTTCTAATCTCAGATAGAATTCAAAGCTGATTTAAATGGTTACAAAAATCTGTACAAAGTCTGCTAAGCCCAGTAATGGCAAGAAGAGAAATATCTGAAAGGAAACGTGTAAAAAATGTAAACAAAAGACAATGTGCAACATCAGAGGCTGCTGTGGTCAAACCGGTAAATGTACATGGTTACTAAGCTGACTGGTTATGTTATTGGCTACACTGCTACCATTGCCTACATGGCTCTCAGTGAATATCTGTTTCATGAAAAAGAAGAGCAGTGAAATATGTATTGCTACAATATATTTTAAGCTCCTAGGTATGCTTTTACAACATTTAATACCTTTTAACAAACAGTAATTCCAACATGTGATATAAATTTAGTGATGAGAAAATCTGTCCCATGTCAATGAAGTCAATGGGCAACAAATTGTTGGCTTTTTTTCTCCAAATGCACTAAAGTCAATGCTGTATTTCTCCAGCTGCTTACTTGTATGCCTGATTTTTATACAGTAGCTGAAAATCGATACACAACTTGATAAACAGCTGGCAGCCGTTTTTTCACGCAATACCATACAGAGGCCCCTAAATGTAATTAATGACAGTTGGAGAAAAGTATTTGACCCTAACAAAATTCCATTAAATAGATGGTTTTAAAGGACAAGGAAAGGCTGGATACACTTAGGGGTGCCAAATGTTAGGCACCCCCAAGTGATCATAGTGATGTACCACGCAGCTGCGCGAATACGGAATTAAGCTCTCTCCATAAACTCTCTCCATGGTGCTCGCTTCGATAACCCGGAGATGGTGCAGATTTCTCCTGATTGGAGCACCTGCCCTGAGTTTGAGGTACATCGCTATAATCACTTGGGGGTACCAAACGTTAGGCAACCCCAAGTGTATCCATCCTTTCCTTCTCCTTTAAGCTACTATACAGAGGTATAAGTTTGATAAGATCTCTAGCAAAGTCACAATGTATTTATTACACCAAAGTTGTCAGGATTAGGGATGAGCAAAATTTGTGCTGGATTATTTGCTGCAGAAAAGACATACATAGAGTCCAACAGGTAAAAAAAAAAATCGTTGGGCGCCAAAAAAAATTGAAATTCAAATAAGAGAAAGGAACTGGGGGATAAAAAAAATAAACATTAAGGTCCACAAAGAGATTCACTTTTGGTGAATAATCTCTCTCTGAATAAATGTCACTAATGCAATTAATGATTTTGCTGCGAGAAACTGTTGTTTCAGCTGATATTAAATGCATTATATACATGGAGTACTGATGCAGCTGAAAATTAACAATGGACAGTGTTGTAAAACTGGTACAGCAAAAAAAAAAAACAAGAACATCTATAAAACAGAGTAAAAGTCAGCAGAAAACATACTCCATAAATAGAGTTCTCGGAAGCTTCCACAAACTCTAATAGGAATCAGGCATTGAATGTAAATTATATATTCTAGATATGTATGCAATGCAATATAAAAAAGGCAATAAGAGTGCTTGAAACAATGAAAACACATTTTTAACAGCAATTATTTAGACAGTACCAGCATTTGCACAACCAACTATTAATCCCTTTTGGGGGGGCATTCTTACACCCTGAAAAGTGGTGAGCACAACTTTCCCTTGTTTGTTATAATTTAAACAAGAGCAGTGGCCAGCTCCACGTTGTAGCTCCTACCCTTTCCAACTATAAGTCCAAAGCAAAATTGAGTCCCAAAGTCAATTGTGTTCACAATTAGTGATGGGCGAATTTATTCGCCAGACGCAAATTCACGTCGAATTCCAGCGATTCGCCGTTGGCGAATAAATTCGCGAAACGCCAGCGAAAATTCTCAAATAAAAAATTTGCGGAAAAAAGCGAGTCGGGCAGAGTTTTTTCGTTAATTTTTTCACCAATTTGCGAATTTCGCTGGAAATTCGCAAATTTTTCGGAGAAGCGAAACGGGGGAGATTCGCCCATCACTATTCACAATCCTTGCCCGGCTCGCACTTCTATCACCTCAAGCATGAAACGTAATATATAAAAATAAAGAGCCAGCACCATAGGCACAGGACCAACAAACAAAAAGAAATAGTTAGGTGATCCCACTGGTGGCCAATAAAAGGGCAACCAAGTGTGGGATTTTCAGCCTTGAGAGCAGCGAGTAAGTTACAGGTAAAACTTAAAAAACAAAATGTCTCAGTGGGGCTCATTTATAAACTTCACACAGGCTACTTTCGCAAACAACGACCTCGCAAAGTGCCTGTACTCACGTAAAGACCCGTCTCGTTTGCGAGTCATTTGCAAAAATGTATTCACAATGCGAATTCACAAAAACTAGAAAGATGGGCAGCAGTGCAATATTTTAGCGTTCAGGATAAAGCATGGACAAAATAACCATTTGCGAACAATTATGCGCTGTGAAAACTTTATAAATGACCCACAGTGTCTTAAATATATTGTTAATGGGTTGAGTGCAGAGGATCTTTTGTATTTGCCCATATCTGTATTTGTTGCCAGATCAGATGTGGGTCCCACTGGCCTACAAATATAATGTAGGGGTATATTTTATTTTTAGGAAAAGCTGTTGAAGTCCTGGATTGTGTTTTATTCCATCAGCTATATCTGCCAAACTGTATTATTCAGGTGTATTTATTGTATTATTAGTAGTGTGTGTTTTCCTGAGACAGGAACCACCTGAGGCAGCTTCTGCAATGCGCATTGCTAGAAAGGAGAGCATAATTTCCCTCTCTCACACTACAAAGCTGAATTTCCATTTTTTGCCACCTCTGGTAACCTACTTGGCACTGCCGCCTGAGATGAGTTTTTCAACTCATGTCATTGGTGCTGCTCCCCTGGCCCACAGCCAACAGCACGGAATCTGCAGTGCTAACTATGATGGACACTGTTCCAAGTTGGGCTTGTATGACTAACATAATCTGTGTTTTCTATTTTTTACATAAGAGCCATTAAACACATATAATGCATGCAAGATTTCTGTCTTCTGTTCTTGTTTTGTTCAGGAGATACTTTGGTGACCAAGGCCTATAAATAATGAATCTTTCTTACCACAGTGAATGTGAAAATATTAAATACATTAAAAGTAATTAGCATTGCAAAGGCAAGATTTTAAACTCATGTCATTTGTGCAGCACCCCTGGGCCAGAGCTAAAAACATGGAATGTGCAGTGCTAGCGATGATGGATACTATACCAAGTTGGGCTTGTGTGTCTAACATAATCTGTGGCAAAGCTTAAAAAACATTGAAATGACATGTCATTCTCACCAAAAAGTTAAGGAGTTTTTTTTCCATTTCATACCAAATTATTCACCTTCACACTGTATCACACTGTATTTGAATATATAAATAATAATACCTAAATAAGCCTTATCATATCCAGTGGACCAATATAATTATTTTGTCTATGTTCTCCTTCCTGAATATGAATATAATCCCCTTTTGGGGAAAATAATCAAATGGGTATCCCAGCCCAAATATTTTAGAATTGTTCTAATTTACCCTAGTTAATCAAATGGGTATCCCAGCCCAAATATTTTAGAATTGTTCTAATTTACACTGGTACTGGGGTCAAATCTAAATGCTTCTTTGCTGCAACATTTCGGATGATAGCATGTCCTATATAAGTCAACAGATGAATAGATGAAGTCAGTGGGTTATTTCAGGCTACAAAATCAACCAATGTGCCAGATAAAAAAATCAATGGGGACTTTTGTTGAATTTATCCACCAGAAAAACTGGGGAAAATCTTAAAAATTGCAATACGATGCATCATTTAGTAGTTGTCTCTGGACTGCAAATGGCAAATACTCTGTACTATAGTGTCTAAGTGGTTTGGAATTAATTTAATTGGGATTAACTGAATTCAGGATACAGTTCACCCACAGTCCAGTGCTTTTTTGCAGAGATTCTGTTTCTGATGAATCATTACTGTTAACCCTTCAAGCTCTGACCAGCTCTCTTGATGCCTGAAGGGCATCAGATATTTAACTTTTTTTCTTGTGCAAATACAAATAGTCATATTATAGCATGGATTGGGCGTGTAATTTGTCTTTTGTAAAGGATTTTGGATTTTCCCAAATTAAGAAATTATGCATTTGGGACATCTTTAATATCTCTCTTCGTTTGTGATTAACAGCATGGAAAGTATCCATAAATCTTTGATCCTTGGATGACCCTTTAAGGAAATAAGAGGATTTGTTGGCTCACAATGTACATACATTCCATGGGGCACAATTGCAGTATTTGCACCCTGGGGAAAGCTGCACACTGCCATGTGTAATGTGGAAACTGGGAACTAGATAGTGATGTTGATAAGACAATATGCAGTTGGTTATTATTTTTTGTGATTTTTTTTTGTGTTCCTATCCATGATACACCTGTAGGCATGTCCCCTTATAATGTATACTATGCAAGCTTTTAATTCTACTCTACAGTGCACCTGGTGTTGGGGGCAGTGGGATGGGTTCACCTGCCTTTTAGTTCCACAGAACAGAATTTAAAAAAAAAAGTAATTTGATGTCTACATGAATTCTAAACAGCTAAGAGGAATTATGGCTATTCTTCCAAACGTGTTCCTAGTGAAACCAAATGTAGAATCACCATTTATTTGTTTATAGTTTTCTTGTATCATCCCCTACAGAGCACTCTCATAATGTAAACATTAAACTTAATTTCAGGCCTTTGGGGAGCAAAACAGAACTAGCCTCACAATAAACTGAATGCTAAGAAAAAAACAAATGCCAGATGTGAGAATCAACAGAATCTGCATAATAATTTCATAGACCAAATTAGGTTCTGACTCAACCTTTTCCCTCTTAATTGCCAATCAGTCAGACAAAGCAAGCTCTGTGATGCTGCCAAGCTTCCATCCTTACATCCCAGGCCAAAATACACTGGCATTGAACAGTTCTCATATATTAACACTGTGAAAATTGTGTTGTACAGAGCAGATTCTATGGGTGCTATTATGTCAGCAGATTAAAGCCATGTCTTTGCATTAGGTTGCTTACAGTGGGCTGGGACTGTTACAAATGAATACAGGCAATGCAGTGGCTTGATACGTTTCTTGACATGTTTAGTACGGCTAAGCTTCTAATTATGAAAACATTATTAGATTTCAATAGTTGATAGACTGTGATTCAGTTCCAGCAAATATGAAAAGTACAGACATTATTGGAAAATAAGCTATGTCATAAGTTCCCTGTCAAGAAGAAGTATGGGTTTTCCCTACCTACAAACCATAACAACTTCTTTCTTCCGCTATCACACAAAAGTTGAACATGCATAAATGCCTAAGCATCCCAGGAAAAAAGGATTATTGTAATGAAGTCTTCAACTGACTTTTCACTATACTGGCATTCTGTGTTCCAGGCTATTTCATGTATGATGCGTAATGTGATACCATCTTGACTACTGTCATATTATCATCATTTATTTATTTTGCACCAACAATACACGCAGTACTTTATCCTTAGTTTATAATGAACAAGGAACAAATTGTGAATAAAATCAATGGTTACCAGAGTACAATAAGATTAACGGGCCTACTCCCAAGAGCTTACAAACTAGAGTAAGAATAAAATGTAAGGATTTTAGAAACAATTTTGTGATTTATGATACAGCTAAGAGTGATTAATTAAGGTATATTGAATAAGGAGAGTGTGAAAGTTTGGAAAGAAGGAGGCAGACTGACAGCTTGAGGAAGAGAAAAAGCAGAAGCCTGAGAGAAGTATTGTAGAGGAGAATGGGCTGAAGTGATGAGAGGCGCAGATAGGCAAAAGACAGAGACAGAGCGAAGGTTGCCTGAAGGAGTGTATTTTGAGATCAGAGATGAAATATAGGGAGGGTCTTCATTGTTAACGGCTTTGAGTGTAAGTGTGAGTAGTGAAGGGATATGCATAGGGGAGTAGCTGATGTTGAGTGGAGGCAGACGGCCTAAGGTAAAACCTTGAGGAACTCCAACAGAGAGAGGGAACATAGTAGAATTAGAATTAGTGAAGGCAACTTTAAAGATCAGAAGGAAAATATGTAAACCATGAAAGTGCAGTTCCACAAATACCAGTTTAGTATAGAATGTCTAGGAGGACTGGGTGGTCAACTGTATCAAAGACTGCAGAAAGATCTAGAAGGATTAGTATGGAATAGTGACCTTTAGATATTGCCTGGAGAATATCATTGGTTACTTTGGTGAGTGCAGTTTCAGCTGAGTATGTTGGGCAGAAGTCAGATTGCAAGGGGTTGAGAAGGGAGTTAAAATTGAGAGCACATATTAGATGTGCAAAGATCAAGCTGCTGTACCAAATACACAAAAAGTCTACACCATTCAGGGACTACTATCCGTGTGCTTCATCCAATGTGGTATACAAAATTACATTTACTAGGTGCTCTACAAAAGGTATATACCTTGGAGAAACAGGACAAAAATTATGCAAAAAGATGAACAATCACAGACATAAGATCAAGTGATCATGTGAAACACCAATGGGGCACTGCTTCTGCAATAAAAATCAAAGTCTTCAGGACATGAAGGTCTAAATTCTAAAAGGGAACTTTAAAATTTAATGAGAAAGATCTATGAATTCAAATGTATACAGCTGTTTAACACATTAAGACAGGGCATTAATTTAGGGTCAGGTTTCATGTTACACTATGTGGCCTGACTTAATCCAGACCCCTGGACTAATTACAACCCACCCTAATTAATTGTATTCTCTGTACAATTTATCTATATCTGTCTGTAACTTCTTAATGTATTGTCCATGAATACCTTTCAATGATCAGTATATATGCTGTGCCTTTCCAGATTTCATTTGTATTTTGCCTGACTTCTACAATACTTTTTGTATTTGTTTTTTATTTGTTACGAAAACTATTAGGTCAGCCTCACTTGTAGCTACTTTTGCCCTATGATAGAGCTTATATTTGTATGTATTACAGTCATTCTTGTTAGAACATTGATGTTTCCTCAAGTGGTGCTTTGACTATATACTTTATTATTTGCATTTCACTAGATTAAAATGGCCAGTGGAAAGGAGCTTCATTTTTATTTTCTAATACCAGCATAATTGTATGTCACTCACATTTTAGGAACAGCATGCATATGGGGGTAACAACCCTTCTGGCACCTATAATGTATTTTGACTAAATAAGTCATTATTATAAACAGTAGAATAAATTATAATTTGAAGTTTTGCCATTTTTCAAAGTAGAATTAGCTATATTTAAAAAATGAATAGTAGCTGACATTAATGTGCATTTTAATATAATTTAAATATAATACCATGAAAGTGACAATGATTATTTTCACTTATTTTGCCCGAAATAAATTTGTGAGACTTCCATAAGTTTTATCCAGGTCTGTTATATACAGTATAGTCACTTATCAAAGTTTTGTTTGATTGATCTGCAAATATGTTAAATGTGACAAATTTTCTTCAAAAGAAGACTTCAAATATTGGTAATATTGAACCTAAAATTTTTTAGAAATGTATAGTTATAAATAAGCCTCATGTACAAGAATTGAAGCTCCAACCACCATAAAAGTAATATATTATGTGGATATGTCACTGCTGTGTAAATCTGAATTTGTATGTGTGGTTGAGAAAAAAAAGTATTTTTTTTCTTCAAAAGATTGATTTAACCAATGTACTACAGAGATAGCCAACATGTTGTAGATTGATCCTTTTATCCTTTGAATGCTAGGAAGCTAGGAATGCTAAGGTAAAATAACATTACTTCAAAGTCACACATAGTCCTATAAATAATTCTGCTTAAAGCTACTGCTAGCATCGGTACTTACAAATATTTAAGCAAACAGTTCAGAATTTAGTTGTCTTTGTTTGATGTCACAATTGGCAGATTTTAAAAAGAAGTACCTGTTTTCAAGACTTTTATCAAAAATTTGCTTTCTGAAAAAAAAAACATTATCACTTGTTGCCATATGAACTAATCATCATGATAATGGCAGCCTTAATTGTTTAATGCGCCTTCTGAAGGTGAGTGTCAGTGTCCTGTGAATATGCCTAATTATCATTGATAATTAAAAAAGCTGTGACCAACATGATCCATGATGTGCAAGCTTTGAATTATATTAAACAAGCCCAGTCATTATGAATGTATCCATCAGTTCCATAAAGTCCACAAAAAAAGTCTCAGTGTGCCTACCTAGCCTACCTAACCAACATGGGGGCAAATTTACTAAGGTTTTGTGAGGCAACTTCAGGCGACTTTGGAAAACGAATCGCTGTGTGTGCTTTAGCTCAGACGACTTTTCATTATAATGAACGGGAAGACATGCGAAGGTAGTTAGAGTAGATTGTAGCCCAGAAGAGCTGATTAGTCACCAGAAGACTGAATCTGCCAGTGTGTCACAAGCCTTTGCTACCAAAAATGTGGCAGAAATACCATCTGCAGGGACATTGCTAATTCCCTAACCGGCTTAGAGGACTATTCGCTACCGAAGAGAGCAATCACTAGCGCAGTTTCACCAGGCACTCTGTGACAAAAATCCAGGCATCAAGTCTTATGCTACGGGAAACAAGTTAAGTAATAGTAATGTTGGATGGTGTTGCAGCGTTCATCCAACACGGTATTAACAAAGTTTCACCAGGCAGAAATGAACGTTAGTGAAAGTTTGCTATTACGTGCAAACTGACAAATTTACGCTAGCGGAACTTTGCTAGCGTTCAGCTGTCGAGACACAACTTCGGATTTTAGTGAATTACCATTTTGGTAACACATTTGCGCCTGATGAAATGGCGTGTGGTGAAGCCTTCCCAGGAGAAAATTTGCACTTAAGTGCATTTGTCCCTTTATCTACGAAACAACATGGCCTCTTTTTACCTGGACTTTTTTGTCTTGGCAACTTTTTCTAAATAGATTCAAGTCAATGGGCGTTTTTTCTTATGGAGCCTTTTTAGTCTGTGCAACAATTTTGTGACTTTTTTGTTGCCGCAAAATTTTTACAGCAGTTTCGCTACCAGCATATTTCTAAATGCTTAGAGGAGGTGGTTTGTCTGTTTGTATTCCTGGCTTATAGTTGCAAATATTGCCTCTGTGTTCCTGCGTATAAAGCTTGAATTCTCTAGATGTTTGCTCTATGGGGCAAATGCACTAAAGCGCGAAGCGTCTAATGCTAACGCTAATTTGCCAGTGTGATAATTCGCAGTGTGTAATTTCGCAACTTCACCAATTTACTAACAGTGTCCCTGGCGAAAGTTCGCTAGCGAAGTAGATAGACTAGCGCAACTGCGCACCCATACACCAGACGAAGTTGCACACTGACGAAGGGACGTAATTATGCTAATTCACTAAGATGCCCATTTTACTGAACGTTACCTCTTGCACTAGACTCTACAGGTCAGACCTGGCGAAGTTCAATAAAATAAATAGGAGTCTGAAAAAAAAAAAAACCTGAAACTTTTTCTAAGTCCCAAAAAAACGCTGGCGTCTTTTACTTTTTTTAGGGTGATAGTCTGAAAAATAGCATAATTTTTTTGGGGGGTTACCCTCCTTTCCCCCTACATTTCCTAACATATGGCAACTCAGCTACACAGTGGGCACATGTTTAGGGCAATAGGACAACTTTATTTTATTTGTTAAAGGTTTCCTGGGCTTGTGTAGTATAATGTAGTGGCTGCAACATATACTTCTATTATAGTTTTATCTTCGTGCCATATGCAAATTAGGCATAACTAGCGTAAATGTGCTTTGCCTGACAAAGTAACAGTAGCACAACTTTGCTACTTTTCACCTCCCTGAGTGCAAATTCACACCTGGCGAAGTGGGGAAAAGGCATCAATAGCGAATTTCCACACTTTACTGAATTTGCCTCTATGTATCTACAGCTACACAGGAATTTAGGTAGGTACAAAAATGGATGGACTTACCTGTGGCTTTTATTAAAATCTTATACCTTTGTATGCTGGCCTTTAATAATAGACTGACAAAAACTGTAGCCTGAATAGGCAGCTGCATCAATAATGGCCTCCCCCTTAAATATGGGGTATTGTAAGCTAGGTTGCATATCTGCTGGGCACAATCTATCTCTAAGGGTCCTGCTACTTTCATAGCTGAACGTATTGTGTGAATAATTTACCATATTCATTCTTCATTAAGGGTCAGTAATACTTTATAGTATTTGCTCAATTTATTTACAAAATCCTAGTCATGCTTTGTGGGAATACATAAGTAGCAAATAAGTTGTGTATTTATCAACTTCTTGAACTGCACGTGAATCTAGATTCATACCCTGTATCTAAAAATCATTGTTGAAGTGTAAGAAACCCTGTTAAGTAATTAACTCACACCCAGGGGCTCACGTGTAGTAGTTCAGTGTTATAGCTTGCTGAAATGGTTAAAATGAGTAAGAATTAATATAATAAATAAGCTGCTGGACATTTAGGGGCAGATTTACGAAATTCATGGGAAGAATTCAAGTTCGATCGAATTTGATTGAATTCCGATAGTACGATTTTATCGAATTTTTGAATATGCAAATTTGGACACTTCGATCATTGAATATGCAAATATTCGACCATCCGATGATCGAAGTACTTCCACTTTTTATTAGCCTGCCTACTTTGCCAGATTGAACCTACTGAATTGCAATAGAAGCCTATGGGAATCCCTCGATCTTTCGAATCGAACAAATTTTTCGAACGATCGAACAAAATTTCACGATTTTTTCATGAAATCGAACGATTTCACGAAAAAATTGAGAAATGCTGTTCGATCCTACGAATTTTTTGAGAAATTGAATAGCGTTCAAAAAATAGCCTAAAACTATTTGATTTTCACTCGACATTCAAATTTCTGCTGATTTTGAGGGTTACTGTAAAAACCCTCGAATTTGTGAATAATGAATCCAGTATAATGGGTCCAGTGAGCATCTAACTTTGCTTAGACCATGGAGTCTTTTTACTTGGACTGTTTTTTGTTCCCGCTGGCTCCAACTCCATTATAGACCTGTCATTTGCTTGCATCTTAAGGTGGCCATACACATGGGGGCAAATTCACTAACTTTCGAAAATTCGCTAGCGTTGGCTTAGCTAGCGTTCACTGCACTTTGCCAGGCGAATTTTCGCCAGCCCTACGCAAATTCACTAACGTACGAATTTACGTTCAGGTCGGCGAACGGTAGTGTAGTTGCGCTAGTGTTACTTCGCTAGGCAGAGCACAGTTACGCTAGCGAAGCCTAATTTGCATACAGCGGGAACTTTAACTTAGAATAGAAGCATATGTTACAGCCACTACATTCCACTACACAAGCCCAGGAAACCTTTAATAAATTAAATAAAGTTGTTCTATTGCCCTACATGTGCCCCCTGTATAGTTGTGTTGCCATATGTTAGGAAATGTAGGGGGAAAGGAGTGTAACCCCCCCAAAAAATATCAATCTTTTTCAGACTATCACCCTCCAACACGCCAGCGTTTTTTTGGGACTTAGAAAAATGTTTACATTTTTTTAAACCTCCTATCTATTGTATTGAACTTCACCTGGTCTGACCCGGGATGTAAAGTCTAACATAAGTGCTAACGTTTAGGAAAATGTTCATCTTAGTGAATTTGTGAATTTATGACCCTCCGTCAGTGTGCAACTTCGCCTAGTGTAAGGGTGCGAAGTTGCGCAAGTCTATCTACTTCGCTAGTGTAAATTCACCACCACCGGTGTTTGTGAATTTCTGAAGTTACGAATTGACATCACGCTGGCGAATTAGCGCTAGCGTTAGCGCTTCACGTGTTAGTGAATTTGCCCCATAGAGATCAGCTCATTTGGCAAAACGAGCGTATATCTCCCTCATATGACCACAATGAGGTGGGTGATATCAAGATGATCTGATCGTGGGCCCAATGATCAGATCATAATTTAGTCTATATGGATGGTCGGATCACGTGACTGCATAAATGAACAGATGCGGCCAAGATCCAACAGGATTTTTTACCCTGCCTGATCGACATCTCTTGGACTTTTCCTCAATCATGGAAGCCCGTCGGAGGGCCCAACACACAGGCCAATAAGCTGCCAGTTCAGTCTGTCGGCAGATTTTATCAGCCTGTGTATTGCCAGCTTTAGACCAAAAACAATCACAATAAAGTATTGTACACATAGACCTGGTACTAATTATGAGGAACAACATTACAGCTTCCTAATCCCTGCCTTGTACCTCTTGGAAAGAAAAACATGTAAACATGTGAGTAATCATCCTAGGAACCCATTATACCTTTCATAAGAAAGGATTGATAATTAAAGGGACAGTAACATCAAAAAATGAAAGTGTTTTAAATTAAAGATTATATCATGTAGTGTTGCCCTGCACTGTTAAAACTAATCTGTTTGCAGAAACACTACTATAGTTCATATAAACAAGCTGCTATGTAGCAATGGCGGAAATTGAAAAATGGCTATATGGCACAGGATAAGTAATGGATAACAGATAGCATTATGTTCTACAGAGCTTATCTGGTATCTGCTGTGTAACTTGAGCCTTTTCACCTTTGAATGGCTGCCCCCATGGCTACACAACAGCTTATTTATATAAACAATAATAGTGCTTCTGAAGCAAACACAGCAGTTTTACCAGTTCAGGGCAACACTGCATTATATTTATATTACTTTAAAACAATTTCATTTTTTGATGTTACTGGTACTTTAAACACAGTTTTACCCAAATTGTCCTTTAAACTGGTACACTATCTAATGGTTGTACCTTTGGGGGGAGAGGTTCAGTCCCAAGGTCACATAGGGAATCTCTTTGAAGGAATTACCCATAGGTCAAACCAAGCATGCAAGTCAGAAATATATTTAATGAAGATAAGGAACAGGTCTGAATATTTGCATAACACAGATATCTGATTTCAGACAAATAGAAAAGAATTATGCAATACAATTACATAGTTGCCCTTTATGATACCCATTGCTGTTTATACATTGCTTGTTTTAGCTTGTGCTCTATATATACAAGAGTACTTTGCAATAGTTATATTGTTTATGGGTTATAACTCTGTTTATATGCTGCTTGTGAGATATAGTATAATTAAAACCAGAATTTTTCCATATTTGAGGCCAGAATCACTTGCAAGAGCCTTGATTATAATTTTGGACAGTTCAAAAAAACACATAAGGCAGCACTCCATTAAAAGTTAAAAAGCCTTTATTTTTCCTCCATGGGCAACAGCAACATTTCAAGCTTTTCTCAGCTCTTTACCGGTTTTGAACAGACCTGAGTGAAATGCATGTTCCCTATTTTAGTGTTGAAATTTACTTTTTACACTAAATCAATTAGTCACAAAATAATTTTTATTGTGAAATTGTGAAAGTATAGCTAGTAGGGATGGCGCGAACTGTTCGCCGGCGAACTTGTTCGCGCGAACATCGGCTGTTCGCCATTTTGGGTTCGCGTTAGTTGGCGCTTTTTTTTTTGCCCTCTCACCTCTCAGACCAGCAGATACATGGCAGCCAATCAGGAAGCTCTCCCTCCTGGACCACCCCCACACCCCCTGGACCACTCCCCTTCCAATGGACAGTTCCCTGATTTCAGCACAGGGAAAAAGAAAAAGGAAGGAGCTGCTATAACACAAATACTGCAGCCTGCAGTCTGCTCACCACCCTCCCACCCACATGGTCAGTGGCTCTGCTTTTGTATTTTAGTTGTGCCTGGATGATGTGCTGGCTACTGGTCCACTTTCCAGTCAAAGCCAGGGAGCTGTGAATGTAGTAAATCATGGAAAATAACTGTGCCATTCTGCTATGAGTTCTAGGGGTATTTATACCTGAACTGGCCACTTTAACATCTTTGTGTGAATTCTGAGGTATTTATACATGAACTGGCCATCTTTTGTGAACGCTAGGGGTATTTATACATGAACTGGCCAAGTCTGCAGGGATTTGAGGGACATTTTAGGTTAGGTAGCTTTGCTGGCTAGTAATCTACCTTCTACTGCAGTGCTCTGTATGTAGCTGCTGTGGGCACTGATCTCTTCTGATCTCATTCTCATCTGTGTGCTGACTGCTGTAATAACCATTTATAATACATTTTTGCCATTGATCCCCCTCTGGCATGCCACTGTCCAGGTCGTTGCACCCTTTAAACAACTTTAAAATCATTTTTCTGGCCAGAAATGTCTTTTTTAGCTGTTAAAGTTCGCCTTCCCATTGAAGTCTATGGGGTTCGCGACGTTCGCGAACCGTTCGCATTTTTGACGCAAGTTCGCGAATATGTTCGCAAACTTTTTTTCCGACGTTCGCGCCATCCCTAATAGCTAGAAATTTCAGAGAGATTTGGTCAAAGTTTAGTTAAAGTGGGAGTTTTGCATGGGTCTCTATACTGGCAACATTGACAGCACAGGGTCTCCTTCCTTGTTGGAGACTCTGGCTGCCCTAATTTGTTATTACAAATATTTCATGCCACTTAATTCTCCTACTGGAACTTTCTGCCATTTCAAGCTCCCAGCACATACTTCTGTAACCCCATCTTGGCCACCCCCTGTGCCATAGGTTATACACCATTACTTTCTTACCATAAACAGGTCCTGAGTCCCCTTTGCTAAGTGAAAGGGTACTGGGAATTTACCTCTCATGGCAGTGCCTCCACCTAATGGGTTTTGGGAATACAGCTGTGGGTGGCTCCGTTAGGAAACAATCATTAAACACAACAAATGCTGTGTAACAAATTATTTTATATCATAAGAAAAGTGGAAATTAAATATGAAGTTCACATAATAATGAATTGCTACCCAGGGGAACCCTTTGCAGTACAATTCTGGTACCCCCTTGCCAGGCACACACTCCACTCCTGGTGGAAAAAGAGAGTCTCAGTCCCTTTTCCTCAAAGAGCTCTTAACTTTCCCCAGGTAACGCTACCTGCCCAAATACCTTTCCAGTTGGACAGAGTTGCTCCCACGTAGTAGGCACAGTAACAAAGCCTGTTTCTCAAATGGGACACATGCTGAATCCTTTCACTACCTTCCCACAAGCACAACTCACCCAGGGACTCACACAGATGGGAAGGCTCATACAGAGCTGGAACAGGCACTCACAGTGATGAAATCCTCTTGCCAAGCACACAAAGCTTACTTTCATCTTCAGGGTACAGTTTCCAACACTATCCACAGTGTGAGCACAGAAACCCCCTTTACTCCCAGCACTCTCAATAGTGCAAGCACTCAAAAGTCCTCTTTACTGGGCTCCAAGCTCTAAACCCTGCATGGATGAGTTTACCAGGCTTTGGGGTTCCCCAAGGCTATTAGATTGCTTCAAGCACTTGCAGCAGTTTCTGTTTACTCTCTCTCAGTGAAAATTAAACTAACTCTCCTCTCTGAGCCTGAACACATGGCTCCTGCTATATGAAGCAGTTGTGCAGCAGTTATAGCTTCTGGCCACCTCTCAAGTCTGCCAGGACACACTGCACAGGAACAAGGGCTCCTTCCCCCTCCCTTCAATCTATGTCCAACCTATAGCTGGTCAGGCTGGGGATTTCCCACTATGTGGTACTTTTAGGACCATAGGGGAATCAACCATATGGATCCCTACACTTCCTTTTAAGAAACTAAGGCAGGGGTCCCCAACCGCTTCCTTTAAAGGGTGGTATAACTTTTATACTCCTATATATATATATACAAACCAACAGACTGGTGCACACAAAACAATACTCATCTGCCTGGGTGCTGGTCAAAACTGAAGCATATAAGTTAATAAATAGTGATGGGCGAAACGGCCGCGTTTCGCTTCGCCGAAAAATTTGCGAATTTCCAGAGAAATTCGCGAATTTTTCGCCATTTGGCGAAACGAGTCGCGCGTCGTTTTTGACGTGCGTCGCGTCGTTTTCGGCACGTCGCGTCGTTTTCGGCGCGTCGCGTCAAAAACGACGCACGACTCGTTTTTGCGCGGCGAATTTTTGGCGGCAAATTTTTCTGGTCGTTTCGCGAATTTATTCGCCAGCGGCGAATCGCGGGAATTCGCCGCGAATTCGCCCCTGGCGAATAAATTCGCCCATCACTATTAATAAACAAACCGCACTCCAAGGACTTGTGGAAAAATCCAAAAAATTGTGTTTTATTCCCATGTTTCGGCATCCTAAATGGAGCCATTTTCAGAAAAGAGGATCCGCACTCTCAGGAGCAAACCAGCAAAGAGGATCCACACTCTCAGGACTTATATGTAATTAAAACGTATTTTATTTTTAAATTTAAATCCTGTTAGTCAGTTACTTGGTCTAACACTTTAACATTACAGTTAAGCATATGGCTGCATTTCAGTGTGTACACAATTCAAGAAGGGATTACGTGTCTGGAACTGGCCACGATACAAGATTATTTCTAGATGTTTGGAGGGAGTAATAAATAGTCCAAGCAAATATTCTCGTGACAACTAAATGAAGGGAACACTAAATCTAATATTGAAATGAATTTATATAACAGAGCTGATGGTTAAACATATGTTTCAGGCAAGCCTTGATATTCATGTATCCTGTTATTCTGTGAACTTGCTCTAGATGAAAACTGTAATTTATTTTGATAATGTTTGGGTTTCAAATGTTAACAGAATTAATGTTACGGATGGTAGATGCATGATATTGGGTTCCTCGAGTCATTAATGCTAATGCCAAGTCACCCACATCCACTCCAGTGACTGCTGATTTATATTTCAGCCTCAATGAAACTTGTATTTCATATTCTGTGTAGTGATGGGCGAATTTATTCGCCAGGGCCGAATTCGCGGCCAATTCCCGCGATTCGCCGCTGTCGAATAAATTTGTGAATCACCAGCGAAATTTCGCTTGCCGAAAATTCGCCGGACAAATGAGTCGCGCGACGCTTTTTGACGCGACGCGACGAAAACGCCGAGACGCGTCGTTTTTGACGCGACGCGATTTGCCGCGACGCGCGTCAAAAGCGTCCCGCGACTTGTTTCGCGAATTTTTCGCCGATTCGAGAATTTCGCTAGAAATTCGCGAATTTTTCGGCAAAGCGAATCTCGGGAGATTCGCCCATCACTAATTCTGTGCCTTATCTTCATCATTGCTGGATTGTAATATTTCCATAGCCCAGTTTGAAACCAGTATCTATACTGCACATCATCATCATCAATACTGCCTATTCTTACATTCTCTACAGTATGCTTTTGTATGTACTCGATTGTATTAGTACTAGAATATTAGTAGAATATTTTTATGTTTAGTATGGTAAAATACTGAAAAACCTTAGTCTGTGACCGTGACAGCATCAATGGTGAACTCTTTAATTGGATGGGATGCTGTGACATAATATTCTGTTTTAAGTGAGTTAAATGGGATATCTGAGTTACGTTATTCTGTGTCAAACACCCAATCCAAAGTGGCTTAATTTGTATTAAACATTTTACCTCTTTTAATCTAACAGGTGACTATGGTTATAAAAAAATGTAATAATTGTTGGGTTTTAGTTCTCTCAGTTCAATTGTCAAGGGGTAAAGTTTGTGCACATGCAACACATGAAGGGCTTTAAAGCACAGACAGTAAGTAAGATTCCAGATAATTCTGCCCTTATTAGGGCACACCAGTTGCTACAGGGGTTTCTAGTCAACATATGTAAAACCAGGGAAGTAGATTCACAGGTAAAATAAACAGTGTGAGGTGAGCAGATTCTCTTCTCATTTGGATGCAAAACAAGGAATGGCAACCCAGTGTCACTCCTAAAATGTTCATTTTTATACAAAGCCTATAGAGCTGGTAAGTGGATCTGTAAGAAAAACATTGGTTGAGGAGATCATTTACTGGTGAGGAGATCCTCTAATGCTTAAACCAATATGGTATTCAATGAAAATAGAAATATAAGGATCTTTCTTTCCCAAAATCCCTTTTTGTTTCACATTCAAATGAGAAGACAGCCTCTCCCCCCTCTTCTTGTTCAGCCTGAAGTGCTTCTATAATTTCAACATAATTCCATAAAAAAAATTTTCCTGATGGATTGTTCAATACAGTTATCAAATTTTGAATTCATGTGAGGTTTTTAAAACTGCCATAAACTCCCATGAACTCAAATTTGACCATTTGAAATATATTATAAACTTTTTTAAACTCAGGTGGATAGGATCGACTTGAATCAAATTTGAATAGAATTCAAAACGATTCAAATCTTTTCTTTGAAAAAAAAAATAGAATGTCAGGAAGGCTGCAAACAACTCCAAATTGATCTCTGGACGTCTTCTTTTGACTGAAATAGCCATTTGGCAAGTTTTAAGTGGTGAATAGTTGAATTCAAGTTCTTGAAAAATTCAAGGGTCGAATTGACAATTCAAATTATTATATTTATATATTAAAATTTCAAGTTTATTTTAATGTAACCCATGCTCATATCACTAGCTGGACACTTTAACTGTTTGAGCTTTGATTAGCCCAAAAAAGCATTAGATTTGCATGAAAACAGTATAGACCAAATCATAAACAGACATTCTTTAGTATAAAGCATAAAAAATGTGAAAAAAGGCCAACCTATAAAGGCTATTAAATTCACAGACTTGGTATAATGCTAATGGACCAAGGGAAAGAATACAATTTGAATATTCAAAACAAAAATTTGACCTCAGTCAAGAAACTATAGTAATTCCAATTTAAAGGAGAAAACATTTTCAGGTTTCTAAAGAGATATGTTCAAAAATATGTGTAGGGACCCATTGGATTAACTATGCTCCTATGGCTTTAATTCCCTACCCTTCCTCCTTTCTCCTGAGTTGCTGGGCAAAAGCCTATGTATCAGTGTCAATTAATTTGCATATAGATGCTATTGGCTAGGAAGTAGGGTGACCACTTGCCTCACTTTGGTATAGTGCTGGAAAAGGAGTGGCACTTCCTCTTTGCCTTCCACCTGAGGAACAGGATGGATGTGTGCTCTAAGCCAGGACATGGGTCCAGTAAAGTCGGGGTACAGGGTTCCGTGAATAAGGCATTAGATAGTGGTAGGTGTGGCTCCCATAATAGTACACTCTAATGGAGGAATGTAATAAAAGCCGGTAAAGTAAAAATTATTCGCAATGCAAAAATGTATGCCTTTGTGCAAACAAATTTAGCTTTGTGCGAATTTAATATAGCTTTTGCAAACCCGAAAACTGTTTAGTGACCACTTCTGACAGTGAAGGACAGTTTGCGAATTTTATAGTTTGCGCCAATGTGCAGTAAATGTAATAAAACTTCTTACTGAATAAATCGCTATGTTTGCTCCAAAAGATTACAACACCTTCAAACATTTCTTAAGAGTGCGCAATTAAAAATTCACAATGCGCAATTTAAGTTTGCAATGCAATAACAGTTTAAGGAACAATATTACATTGTGAGATGTGGATTTTTATTCTTATTGATGCAAATTGTTTTTCTCTTTGCAATTTTAATTACATTACCCCCTTAGAGTGCAAGTCAGTTAGGGTTGAGCTAAAAAGAGCAGTTATGAGCTCCAACATAGGAGTGGCAGTTAGGAGGTATCTCTCCCAAGCCATGTTGTCTGTATTATATAACCTGTACTTGATCCAAAATAAGATACAGATGAAGCCACTTTGGATTGTGTGTTTGACACAGAATAACTAAACACTGATTTCTCACTTGTCCCACTTAACACAGAATATTGTGTCACAGCATCCCATCCAACTGAAAACAATGGTGCGTCGTAATGCTAATAAAAAGGTTAAATGCATTAAACGAGTTAAGATGACTTTAGATAACACAGTTTCTTCAATTAGCCCTGAGTCATGATGCATTTAACACACAAATCCAAGTGGCTGCATCTGTATAATTAATTTTATTGGAAGCAGAACCAGCCTATTGGATTTATTTAATGTCTGCATGATTTTCTAGTAGACTTAAAGGGGTTATCCACCTTTGAATGTTTAGTATGAGGTAGAGCGTGATATACTGAGACAATTTGCAATTGGTTTTCATTTTTTATTTGTGGTTTTTGAGTTATTAACTTTTAATTCAGCAGCTCTCCAGTTTGCAAATTCAGCAATCCAGATAACCCCAGCTACCATGCACTGATTTGAAAAAAGACTGGAACATGAATAGGAGAGGCCTGAATAGAAAGATGAGTAATAAAAAGAGCAATAATAGAACATTTGTAGCTTTACCGAGCATTTTTTTTTTTTGGTGGAGTTGGTGACCCCCATTTGAAAACTTGAGAAATCAGCAAATATTTAAAAACCCATAAAAAAATAAATAACGGAGACCAGTTGAAAATTTGCTTAGAATTGGCCATTCTATAACATGCTAAAAGTTAACTAAAAGGTGAACCACCCCTTTAAGGTATGAAGATCCAAAATACAGAAAGATCCATTATCTACAAAATTCCAGGCCCCATGCATTCTGAATAACAGGTCCCATACATGTGCATAAATACATACATATGTTCTAAAGAAATATTATATGTATTATGTATTTTCAAGGACGGACTGGGGGGGGCCCAGGGCCCACTGTGACTGCTGCCCAGGGCCCCCCCACTGCTCCTAGTTTGGCACCCATGCCAGCACCGGAGCGCATGCATCGGTGCCGTGATTTCAGCGCATGCATATGCAAAGTTACATGGGACCATAATGGTTTGGGATTTTGCCAAATTTGGGTCTTACAACCCAATTAACATTGTGCATCTATTGTGCATCTAGCAGTATGTAGTAATAGGCTTAAATGTAAACTACAAAGTTAAGCAAAACAAGCCAGAGACTGTAAATAGCATCACTGAATGGACACAAATTATGGGGCAAATTCAGTAAAGTGTACAATTTCGCCAGCGTCCCCTTTGCAGCCCTAATTCACTAAAGTGTGAGGTTGCGTCCAGGGTGCCAAACAGTGGCGAAGTTGCACTAGCGTTATTTCGTCAAGCAAAGCGAAATTGTGCTAGTGTTTCCTAATTTGCATATGGTGGGAAGATATAGTTCAATGGACGTATATGTTGCAGCAAATACATTACATTACACAACCCGGGAAACCTTAAAAGAAAATAAAGCTGTTATGTTGTCCTACACATGTGCCCACTGTATAAAAACATTTTTAGATCTTTTGCAGCCTATTACCCTGTAAAAATTAAAAGATGCTAGTGTTTTTTTGGAGATTTTTTTTTTTTTTTTAAAGTTCAACTTTTTGTGGATGAACTCCTACTCTATTGCACTTTGCCTGGTCTGAGCTGGCAAAGGAAAGTCTGGTACAATAGGTAACATTCAGTGAATCTGAATCTTAGTGAATTGGCGTAGTTACGCTCTTTTGCCAGAGTGAAAATAGGCAGGCAGCAGAATGTGAAGCAACGCTGGCACATCTCTCCTTCGCTAGCTCATTAGCAAATTGGCGAAGTAACAAAATTATGTTGAATTTTCACTAGTGTTAGTGAATTTAGTGAATCTTCCCCTTTGCCTTTAGTGCAAGAACTATTATATGGTAATATTAAGGGGCAAATTTACTAAGGGTCGAATTGAAATTTGAATGAAAAAAGTCCTGTTTCTTTAAAAAATTCGAATGTAACCCTTCACCACCTAAAACTTGCTGAATTGCTATTTTTAGCCTATGGGGGACCTCCTGGAACCTTCAAGGAGTATTTGGAATTTTTGGAAACTCAAATTTTTTTGGGCAAAATAGTTTGAATCGAACGAGGAATTCGACTGTTTTGAATGATTTTTATTCGATCGAAAACTGACCTATTCGATAGAAAATGGTCTAAAAAACACTTTTGATGGTCGAAGTTTTTTAATTTCAAAGTTCGAACCTTAGTAAATCTGCCCCTAAATGTAAGTGTAGACTCTACTACATAAATAATATTTTGGTAACAGGGATGTATGGGTGATTAAGTAGTAATTTCATAGAATCATTATTCAGAGAGGAGTAAGTGTAAATGGGTAGTAGTCACCTTTGTAAGTTCTTGATAGTCTAATCCAGCTGAGTCTCTTTCAGCTTTCGCCACTTTTAAGGAAAGAATTCTTTTATGAAGATACATTTTCCAAATTGCCGTAGAATACCCTAAGGCTGGAATTACATTCAATTTGCATAAACAAATTATAGTGGAGAAAAAAAACTTGGCTTAATTCCCGCAGCAAGCCTTCAGAGAGGACACAAAAGTTATTCTTGGAGAAGAGAGAAAAAGAAAATTAATTTTCAGACATGGAATCGGCTTTTTACAGCAAGAGCAGCACTGGTGGCACGTACTCCCAGAAGATGTCATTATACTAGGTTCTGCTGTGAGTTTCTGAGCATGGTTGTTTAAATTTAACATGAACATAATTGGTATACAAACATCACATGGAAAGTGTTATATAATCTATAATTTCTAAAGGTCTCTTATACTGGGTCTATGTTTTTTGTTTTGTGTTAGCAGCTCTGTAGCATCAGCTTGTATGACAGGCCAACCTAATTTTCTGCTCGATAATTAGTGACAACCCCTAAACTGCGGGGCCCAATTGGAGAAACTTTGGTGGGGCCCCTCCAAATTTAAAGAGCCAGTAACATTGTCTAGTAGACTTTGGGGCAGATTTACTAAATTCACATTAATTCACATGAAGGATTTGAATATTTGATCGAATTTTCAAAAATATTCTAATTTGAATTTTGAATATGCAAATGAGGTAAATTCGACCAAATTTGACCATCGAATAATCGAATTCGAATGATTTGAATATTCAAATTTTATTTTATTTGAATATTCGATGGTCGAATACTTCCCCTTTAAATTTAAATTCGATCACCTACTTCGCCAGATTAAACCTACCGAAATGGGGATCATTCCTTAAGATCGAATAAGAAAAATTTGATCGATTGTTTAAAAATCGTTCAAAAATTCGAATCGAATTCAATCGAATTTCCCTATTCGATCGATTGAATTGCGCTAAAAAAATTTGAATTCAAATTTTTTAAATTACCCACTATTCCCCAACTATTCCCCGTTCGAATTTTTTTATTTTTTTGGCATTCGAAATTCGACCCTTAGTAAATCTGCCCCATTATGTATGATGATCTAAATTACAGAAATACCTGATAACTGAAAAACAGCAGAGAAATAAATTATTTTAAAATTCTCCTAGACTGTTTTACCGGATCAATTGTCTTTTGGGGTTTGGTGTTTTGTAGGTTATAATAGCCTCTTTCCAAAACAATAGTACAGTCGGTAGGAAGGTAATTTAGTGGTGCTCCTAGGGTAGGACCAGAAATCCTAACAGTTAGAATCTTGGGAGCAACTTCACCTTCTATACATTTTTCACCTACTGTATGTCTTTATATGAGAAAAAGTGTGGGGTATTCAAGTCCTGAGCAATTGATTTAATTCAATAAATTCACTAATAGTTCAAGTTCTGAACAATTGATTTAATTCAATTAATTCACTAATATTAACTAATCGCACAAGTCACTTTATAATTGATGAATTTGAATAAGAATTGATGGAAGATATTTAGGGTCAGGGTGACATAATTTAATCAAGTTGCTTTAGAATACCTCAATTAATTCACCTTTAGTGATTGAGTAAGCTTATTGGAGATAATTAATTTTTTTTAGAGGTGAACAATTGATTAAGGTACTGATCAGATGCATTTTATATTAGTTAAAAAACTAATAATTAATTAATTAGGAAATTGGCATGTGATAAGTCAAACGAACACACTGTGGCCCTGATGGTTCTGGGTTATTGCAAGTTTGCAACGCTTGCTAGCATTTGTCTTTCTCCTGTCCTCTGTGCCCCCATCATGTACCTTAAAATTTTCCAATTACTAGGGAGTGAGCAGCGAGGTAAGCCAGCGAGGGAGCTCAAATTCAGCTCCAGGTGTTCAGTCCGACGCCTGGCTCAGCTTTTCAGAAACGGAGCTGTTCCTGCAGTCTTCGTGCATGCTATGGCACAGCAGGGCAGCAGGAAGGTATTGAGGGTGGGTGGTGCTAGTGACCCACGTCGGCAACGTCGCGTTAGTGACATCAGCCCAGAGTCGGACACTGTTCTGAAGAGAGTTTACCAGGATCTGTTCAGGTAAACTCTGGTGTTCCAGACTTCTAGCCGTTGGCGCGAAATCGGCCCAATTGGCCTAAGGCCGGGCCTGAGTTTAGTATCAAAATAGCTTTTAATATTATGTCTGTCCAAAATATCATCCAATCCCCTTTTAAAAGCATCAACAGAATGAGCCATTACAACATCACCGGGCAGTGCATTCCACAACCTCACTGTCCTCACTGTGAAGAACCACCTACGCTGCTTCAAATGAAAGTCCTTTTCTTCTAGTCTGAAGGGGTGGCCTCTGGTGATCCTCTTTATGGGTAAAAAGGTCCCCTGATATTTGTCTATAATGTCCCCTAATGTATTTGTAAAGTGTAATCATGTCAACTCGCAAGCGCCTTTTTTCTGTAGAAAACAACCCCAACCTGGACAGTCTCCCCTCATAATTTAAGTCTTCCATTACTCTAACAAGTTTAGTTGCACATCTCAGCACTCTCTACAGCTCATTTACACCCCTCTTAAGAATTGAATCCAAAACTGCACTGCATATTCCAGATAAGGTCTTACTAGGGATCTATAAAGAGGCATAATTATGTTTTCATACCTTGAGTTTATGCTCTTTTTTATGCAAGTCAGAACTTTATTTGCTTTAGTAGCTACAGAGTGACACTACCCAAAACCCCAAGATCCTTCTTATCTAAGGAATCTCCCATCACACACCATTTAGTGTATAACTTGCATTTATATTATTTATATTATGTGCATAACCTTGCATTCATCAACATTGAACTTAATTTTCCAGTTTGCTGCCCAGTTTCCCAACTTAGACAAATCACTCTGCAGAGTGGAAGCATCCTGCATGGAACCTATAATTCTGCACAATTAAGTATCATCTGCAAAAATAGAAACCGTACTTTCAATGCCCACATCCAGGTCATTAATAAACAAGTTGAAAAGCACGGGACCCAGTACAGACCCCTGTGGTACACCACTAATAACACTGGTCCAATAAGAAAATTTACCACCACTCTTTGTAGTCTATCTTTTAGTCAATTCTCTATCCAATTACAAATACTATGTTCCAGGCCAACATTCCTTAATTTAACCAGTAACCTTCTGTGTGGCACTGTATTGAATGCTTTAGCAAAGTCTAAGTAAATCACATCCACAGCCATCCCAGAATTGAGGTCCCTGCTTACCTTCTCATAAAAAGAAATTAAGTTAGTCTGGCAAGATCTATTACGCATAAAACTATGCTGGCACAAACTCATGAATGATTCGAAATTCAATCAAGTTTTCAAAAAGATTCAAATTTGAATTTTGAATATGCAAATTAGGTCAATTCGACCAGTGAATTCAGTAAATTCGATCGAATCAAATGATTCGAATAATTCGAATAAAAATCTATTCGACTATCGAATTACTTCCCCTTTAAATTTTTATTTGACTGCCTAGTTCGGCATTTTCAACCTACCGAAGTGTCTTTGGAAAATTTTGATTGAATTTTAAAAATTTGATTGAATGGTTAAAATCGTTCGAATCGATTTGATTGTTCAATCAAATTTTTATAATTTGATCGCTCGACCAATCGAATTGCGGTAAAATCTTTAATTCCCTAACTATTCCCATGGTCCAATATCGAATTTTTTTCAATTTGAAATTCGACCAATAATAAATCTGCCCCATAGTATTGTTATTTGTTATGAAGTCCAGTATCCTATCCTTTAATAAACCTTCGAAAAGCTTTCCTACCACCGACATTTGACTAACTGGCCTATAGTTTTGAGGCTGAGAACAGGATCATTTTTTGAATAGCGGCACCACATTAGCAATTCGCCAGTCTCTATGCACCATGCCAGACCTGAATAAATACTGAAAAATTAAGTAGAGGGGTGTGGCAATCACAGAGCCAAGCTTGCTCAATACCCTGGGATGAACCTCATCTGGCCCTGGACCTTTGTTTATCTTAACATGTTCTAGTTTCTTTTGAATTTCATCATGTTTGAACCATGCATCATCATGTATTATTAGAATTGGGACTATTAATAAGGAAACCTTCATTAGCTGGTTCCTCATCTGTGTAGACAGATGAAAAGTATGTGTTCAGAATCTGAGCTGACCCCCCTCTGATAATAAAGGTCCTTCCCCTTCCTGCTTCATTTTTTTTACTTTTAACATTTTTGGTCCTATTAATTTTCAGGGTTTCCTTCTCCTTTAAGAATTTGAATTTGACTATTTGCCACCTAAAACCTGCAGAAAAACGGTTTTCAGTCAATGGGAGAGGTGCAGGGTTCAATTTGGAGATGTTTGCAGCCTTCCAGACAGTTAAGTTTTTTTTCTGAAAAAATACTTGAATCGAGTTTGATCTAATTCGATTTGAGTTTTCTGGTCCTTAAAAATCAATCCGAGTATTAAATATTACATTTTAGTAATACATTTCAACTATTCGAATTTGGAATTTATGGGAGTTTTAAAAACCCACATGAATTCGAAATTCAACCCTTAATAAATGTGCCTATATGTGTCTAATAATGCATGTGAGTAGTGATGGGCGAAACGGCCTCGTTTGGCTTCGCCGAAAAATGCGCAAATTTCCAGAGAAATTTTTCGCCATTGCGCGAAACGAGTCGCGCGTTGTTTTTGACGCGCGACGCGTCGTTTTTGCGCGTCGAATTTTTGGCGGCGAATTTTTCTGGTCGTTTCGCAAATTTATTCACCAGCGGCGAATCGCGGGAATTCGCCGCGAATTCGCCCCTGGCGAATAAATTCGCCCATCACTACATGTGAGAGTTCATGCCTTACGCTCACAGAGTGATCCAGCCCCTCCCTCACCTTGCTGTATTGTAATGTGATGGATTCTGGGATTTGATGTTCCTTGTCAAGTCCCAGAATTCATTACTTGGAACCAAGTGAGGGAGTGGTTGCGTCACCCTGTGAGCCTAAGAAGATGGTTCCAGCAAGCACAGGCAGACTATTATGGTTTCCTTTAAATCTGAGAAATCAGATATGTCTGCTGTCCATCTTTTTTTATTTGCAACATAGAAGTTGCAGTTACACTACACCATCTGCTGGAAGCTTCCACTTAATGAAGGCCTTAGCCTGAAGAGTGAGTCTAATGTAACCATTGCTCCTATCACTATCTGAACATTAACTATTTGTGGTCTGCCTAGCCCAAATTAGTGTTACATACAGTTAGAGTAATTTGCACAGGATATGGAACTCTAATTTGTGCAGTGATATCATACACTGAGGTGTAAATTCCTGCATGGTTTATAGGACCAATTGCACCTTGCTTAGTGACAATGCTGGTATGCTTACTCTAATCCTTATTGTAGCATACAATTAAATTATTTCCTTGCTAATTCAAATCCTTTTAAAACTATTTAACTTCATATTTCATCCATTACACTGATGTAAATGTTTATGCAAAGCAGACACTTTGACACCAGACTGGCACTGAATTGGCCTCATGTTTATGTAAAACATTAGCGGGCAAAAATGAAATATATTTAGCACAGCTGTGGCCTCTCTCATGCCAAAGCCATGTTTGTATTGCTGTTGGCAGGAATGCCTAGGCAAAGAAGCAAGACAGGTAATCGGCAGAAACATCCACAGCTTGTGTTTCACGGATGCAATCCAACTTGAGATAAAAAATTATAATTAGCAGCATTAATTACAGTTCTAATTCTGTTAAACTGGTATGATCACTTTTCATCAAAGAGCCAGAAACAAGTGTAGGAAATCAGAAGCAGGCAATTCCAACATTGGTTACAACCCAAGCGATATTGAAACAAATTCAGGTGTTTGAATATTTGTAATTTAAAGTTCAATGTAAATTAAAATACCTTGGTTGAATCAGTTGCCTAAAGCTGCTGGTAATTTTTTTCTAAGATAATTCAAGACATGTTTACGCTTTAAACTTTCTCAGCATACAGCAGGCATCTAATCAAATAAAATGTACACAGTTTAAAATAAACATGTTTTTTCCAGGATAAATATTTATGAATATTTATGGGAATGTTTATGGGAAATGAGTCACAGAAAAGAATAATCCAATGGATTCTAAATTTTGTACAGTTCAGAGTTAGTCCATGCATCACATACATGGATATCAAATGTTACTGCTTAATAATTCATTTTGCATAATTTTTCTTCTTGAAAATGGCAAGGAAAAATGCCAGTTCCTCCTCTGCCAGATAAAGAGAAATGCCAACAAACAGTTTTCCCACTTTTTTGGGCTGTAACTAGCATAATATTACTTTTTCGCAATGCATGTATTATAGAATATGATAGCCAGATTGTAGAATCATCAAGAGAATAACACATGGGGGTATATTTATCAAAAAGTGAATTTAAAGATCGCCACAGTCCGCTAGAGTGAAATTCTGCCACTCTTCATACATTTCTATGGCATTTTGAAAGGCATATTTATCAAAGGGTGAACTTTCACTTTCACCCATTGATAAATAACCTTTTGAAAATCCCATAGAAATGAATGGTGAGTGGTGGCATTTCACTCTAGCTGACTGTCAATCTCTTAACTTCACATACCCCATAGTATGAATATCACCTGAAAAAAGATTTCAGTCATCAATTTTTTTCAAAAGTGACATTGAGCAAGTATATTTCCCTTGTCTACTCATCAGATGGCCCCACCCCTTCTCCCATCAGAAGGACCTTCCCCCAACCTTAAAAACACCAACCACACCAACTTACCAGCATCTTTCTGGTCTGCATCGGAAGCAACATTTTTCTTTTTAAACTTGGGGAACCATTGAGCCTGCCCATAAGGCTTCATAGGAACAGGGTTTTTTGTTCCCCAGTCCATTACCGCAGATCTTGGGGACTTCTGTTTTTTATCTCCTGGATCTGATAAGGCACTGGTGTGCACTGCTAGGAATAGGATTATTTTGGTAATACTGCTGTCAAAAAGTGGGAAGAATTTGAATCACTGGCGGGATGGCATTTGGATCGCTCACGATGCCTCACGAGGAAACTTCAGAAAACCAAAGTAATCTGTATGCCAACCCACCGACGATTTATATTCGTTTGTTAGCAACTCTCTTGTTCTTGGTAGGGATGGGTGAATTCTCTGCGATTCGCAGCTGGCGAATGAATTTGTGAAACGCCCGCAAAAAATCGCCTGGCAAAAATTCGCCTGACAAAAAACGAGACGCGCGCCGAAAATGACGCGACGCACGTCGAAAACGATGCAACTCGCATCAAAAATGATACGTACCCCGTTTCGTGCTATGACGCTCATCTAATATCAAATCAGAAAGGCTATCATATTGATATTTTGGTATGTTCTAAATATGTTTCTAGGTACGCAAAATTTATATTGTCCTGCTGTAATAAATTGTCTTCTCAGTGAAAGCCAATACAAATATAGCCCTACATATAATATAATGCAAGCAAAGATTTGATCCCTAAACATTGGCTCAGGAGCAACATGTTGCTTGCCAACACCTTGGATGTTGCTCCCAGTGGTCTCATAGCAGGTGCTTATTTTTGAATTACTGGCATGGAGGGAAGTTTTGGTTGAGTAAAAACCATGTGTATTACCAAATCAAAGCTTTTATGTGCTGTCAGTGCTGCCCAATAGTCAATTACAACCCTTATTTGGCACACACAGGGACCCCTTTCTTGCTTGTGTTGTTCCCTACCTCTTTTTAAGGTAGGGGACCCCTGCTCTATGTTATGGAGTAGAGACCTAGGTATGTGCTGTACTAATGTTGTGTCCAACACTAGCAGAATTTTGCATTTAGGTCTAATCCTCTTGGTGTCCAACAGGATGGTATCAATACCATCTTGAAAGTCCTCTCAAATATCCATACCCAATGTCCATGTGGTTCCCTCTGCTACTTACCAATCTGGCTGATTTCTTATACTACCTTCTATAATCTATGTTTTCACTAGGTCTTCATTATATTCTCCCTCCCTTAACAATTTATCTGGCCTCTCTTCTATTTATCCCTTTGTAATTTCTGCCACTCCCCCTCATTTACCAAACTCCATGCTCTCTCATAGCACCTTTTCCAATTTCTGGGCATTGTTCCCTGCTCACTCTGTCCTCTCATATAGCCTTCTAGGATCTTGTGGTAAAAGAAGACAGAATGACACAAGGGGAAAATGGGAGACAAGGACACATGGTGAAAGGTTGTGAAGAACTTATGTAGAAAAAGAAATAGATCAAGTACAGTTAGAAATAAAGAAATTGGTGGGTTGAATAACAACAAGAGCACCATGCAATAGTAGAGCCAAATAAAAACAAAGAAAGATTAATTGGAAATTAAAAAATTAAGAAACAAAGACTAGAGAAGAAAGAATTTTAATGTTCAGATAGAATGAACATATATGAAACACACTTTTATGTTGACCAAAATCCTGAGCAGATATCTCTCCTCAGGCTCAAGGTATGGTTCCCCCAGCCAACAGAGGTTTCTTTCAACCTATTTGTTACATGAAAAGTCAAGAATGACAACAGTGTAGTTCTGTACATACAGACCCTGAAGCAGAGCATTATTATTCTGGTTATTACTTTCAAGCCAGAGAGATTATAATAATTAGCCTTTACTTCCTGAAATCAACTCAGCATCCATATTTGCACTCTAATTCCAAACAACAGGAGACATGTGCTTCTGTTCTCATTGTAGCACTGTCACGGTCGGCACCCAATACCAGAACAAGTGCCAAGCACCCTGGTCTCGGCTC
>CM044432.1:165634678-165681549 GCA_024363595.1 Xenopus borealis
TTTTTTCTGGAGACTGTAATATTATTGATATTTAGACAGAATGTGAACAAGCTCACACAGTTATATGGCAGTTGTTTGAAGAACAGTAGATTACTAGCCAGTAAACTTACTTTCAACTGTCCCTGAAATCACTAACAGCTCTCTCCCTACACTAGCTCTTCCAAGCACACACAGACAGAATGAAAAAACGCTGCAGGGCTTCGGTTTTTATAGGGAAGGGGAGTGGTCCAGGCAGGGGTGTGGGGGTGGTCCAGGAGGGAGATCTTCCTGATTGGCTGCCATGTATCTGCTGGTCTGGGGTGAGAGGGCAAAAAAAAAGCGGCAACTATACGCAACCCAAAATGGCGAACGTCGCGCGACGTTCGCGAATATTCTGCAAGCGCGGACAGCGGATGTTCGCGCGAACAAGTTCGCCGGCGAACAGTTCGCGCCATCCCTATTTGCCACACCCTACATCAAGGTAGGTAATATACCAGGAATTGCTGAAATTAATTCGTAATAAATTATCTGTGTTTTTCCCTACTTCTGTAAGCTTTTAATTAAATATAAGAGCTCCCAATCAGAATTTGAATACTCAAAGAGAAATAAATATCCATGCAACATGCAGGCATGTAAACTAAAGTACATGGGACCTTCATTGTAAAGTAAATGTATGTATGTGGTAAGGTCACATCCCTAGGAAGTCAGAAAAAGAGGGAACAGGAATCTACCTGTATGGATGGTATCTCCCTGATTTGAATAATTGTTGGGGAAGTCTGTAGGACATAGTTTTACATAGTTCCATATGGTACAAACCTGACCTCCATTTAAAGGGGAGTTTGCATTTGAGTTTCATGGACCTCCCTTAGACAAAAGGTTGGAGAAGTATCAAGAACCTGAGTTAAAATGGCACCAAGGAGTCCATATCATGTTCTCTAGAAAAGAACATGGCAGTTAATAAGTGAGAAGTCCTTACTCCTAAATGTGTTGGTATATGATTAGACTAAGGGTATGGCTCATTGTGGTGCACACTTGAGTGTGCCAGTGAACCAAGGAACATCAACTCTGGGCAGTGCTTGAAAGTGAAAGTGAAAGTGGAAAAAAGTGAAGGGATGCTCTGTGTGGTTAACGTAACACAGCAGGCTAAAAGAAGCCCCTCCCACAACCATAAGCCACATCCATTATTATATTAAAACTCACACACCAATAGTTTCTGGTTTCACCCACTTTAAAGCAAAACCATTTTGGTATTTCCATTTTGGTATTTCCTTCTAATGCACAGTTTGATTCTCAGTATGCATAGATTTATGTGTGACCTGTAGGGACACCAAAACAAAATTGTGCATGTGAATTTTCTTGGCTGTCAATTTAGCTTCTGCTTGTGTGTTGTTTCATAGCATAGCACAACCCCATCATATTCTATATTACCCAAGATTATTTCACATCATTCTCTCACTATTCAGTAACCTGCTGCTGTTTAATACCTTCATTTTCTCTTTTTACTTCCCCTGTTTTCTTCTCTCTTTTTTTCTCTATAAATCTCTCTGATGCCTCCACCTTCTTTATCTGTTTAACACTTCTCTATCTCTTCTCTATTTCTCTCCTGGCAATATTTTATCTTCTATTATGTAACTAAAATTGTACCTCTGCATTTTATTTGCATGCAAAAGTGGAGAAGAGCAAAAGAAAGTTCTGGAATTCAAAACTCTTACATACCCTCTGAATGGATGCTATTTCACAAAAATAAAGAAGTGAAGGGATCCCTGTGCATCCCTCCCCAATTCCAGCACTGACTCTGGGTATAAACATTTAAGTATTAAACTGTGATATTGAATATTTTGTGGAATTGTGGAATTTTTGGTTTCTGGGTCACTGTATTTACCCAATCTGTTGAATAAAACTTTCACTTACTTTTTTTTAGTAAGGTAGTCTGATCAAATCTGGCATGGACAAAGAACAACAGAGCTCACAATCAAACTACCAAAAAACTACAAACAACCATGAACACTGAGGTTTAAAGTGTACTTTTTGTGTACCAATACATAATCAGAGTGGTGAGGTTTTTTCAGGTAAAAAGAACTGGCCTGTTGCCTGTATATTATACAAAGTAACAGTTTCAGTCAAGCTTTTGGCAGGCTGCCGAGTCTCAGATTGTCTGAAAAATATGAAAAATCACTTTGCGCTTGAAGCATAAATCTTTGGTCTTTATACAGGACACAAAGAGGGTAGACTTTTTAGCAAACATTGAACTAAAACACAAGTGACCTGTGGGCTTTGCCCATGCCTTCTCCCCTCTCCTGTACAAGGAAGAGAAACAATATCCAACTGCCAGGGGGTAGGGAAGCTGCCACCACACACATATCAATTTTGTGTAAGGTAATCACATAAAGGTATAACATATGGGCTTTATTTTATTATCCAGTGCCTCGTTAAATGTATGTCATTGTGTAAAGTGTTCTGCATTCAGATTAAATAAAAATCAACACATAACATTTACACATTTTTATTTTTCAATGACAAGACATGAGATGTCTGAAATCAGATAACTGACAAAGATAGACGAACAGGGAAATAGAAAAGATATAACTGATCTTGTTGAAATGGCTGAGATAACTCAGCCGACAGAAATGGCTAAAATAACTCTACTGGTGGAAAAGGCAGAGAAAACTCAATTGGAGGAAATGGCATAAATAACTGAAGTGGTGGAAAAGGCAGAGATAACTCAACTGTTGGGAAAGGCAGAGATAACTCAACTAGTGGAAATGGCAGAAATAATTCAACTGGCGCGAAAGGCAGAGAAAATTCAAAGGGTGGAAATCATAGAGATAATTCAATGGGTGAAAATCCCAGAGATAAATTAACAAGGAAAATGGCAGAGGTGACTCAACTGGGAAAAATGACAGAAAAAAGTGGTGGAAAATGGCAGAAATAACTTAACCAGGAAAATGTCAGATATGAATTAACTGATGGAAATGGAAAGGATAATTCAACCGGAGGAAATTGAAAAATCACTCCACTTAGGGAAATGGTGAAAATAAATCAACTGGTGGAAATGGCAGAAGTTACTTAACTAGGGCAAATGGCACAGATAACTCATCTGGCAGAAATAACTCAACTGGTGGAAATGGCTGAGATAATTAAGCTAGTGGAAATGGCAATGATAACTGAACTGGGGAAATGGCAAAAATAACTCAACTGATCAAAGATCATAGTAATGGCAGGCATAACTATTCTTGAGAAAATAGCAGAGACAAGGAAAATAGCCAAAGAATATTTAAATGGGAGCAGCGTTCACTGGGTTTATAACAAATAATGGCCTAGAACATTTGATTGCCAGCCTTATCATCATCCACATTCCAATGATGTTCAAATGTTATTGGCCAAAGGGTGTAATGACCACTTCCTGCCACACGTCTTTATAGTGTTGGACAGGGAGTGGCCTCTACCTCTTTGGGTCCTGGTGTCCTTGCAGCTGGCTGTTTCCATTGAGCCTCCGATCACCAAGGCCCCAGTAAGCCACTTGCTCTGAAGGGACCTGAACTTTCAATGAGTCAGGGACCAGGAAACCCTGTGAACGAGGTTAGCTATCACATGGTAGTTATTTAATAGACTCTCTAGGAGAGTGATATAGTCAGCTTTATATAGTATGAGCAGCTGTATGCTCTATCAAGGATCAAGTAGCAGGGAGTAGCTTCCCATAAGGCTTCCCCGTCTGCCTTTAGTGAAGGGACCACAGAAGATAGGCTTAGCATTGTCTCCCTAACCACTCCACTGGATGGGATCCGGACCACTTAAAGGTGTATTGCCTTGGAAATTGATATACACTTGACTACTACGCTTTATGAAAGTAACAGTTTTCAATTTGCTGTGCCTGCCTGTATCTATCTACTCCCAATGTGATATGTTAATGCTCCTCATACGTGAGCAAACCTGTGGATATTGCCTTGTGCTAATAAACAACTGTTTTGTTTCACCATAAGAACCTCCTGGCTTCCAATTAATCTATTTTTATTGTGCAGTGCCAGTGTATTGTAGTTATACTACCTCTTAAAGGGAAAGCTTCCACTTGGCAAAGGCCCTACCCTGCTGTGTAAGTCGCAGTGTAACCCATGCTCATAACTATTAGCTGGACACTATTTGTGCTTGCCTAGCCCAAAAAAGCGTTACAACAATATTTGTTAACATTGTACCCAAACCATCAACATTGCTGGTTGGTTGCTATGGTCAACATCACTGGTGATGTTTCGCTCGAATGTTAAAAATATGCCCCTTGGTCTTTTGTGGGCAAAACAATGTGAATAAATGGGAGTATAATTTGCCCATGGAAACAGTGACTTCACTGACAATTAGCTCCTCTTGTGTAGCCTTGAAAGGGTTAAACAAAGTCTGTTTAAATTCAAAGTATTCGAACTAGTCTCCATGACAACATTTATGATTTGATTTACAAGTAGTTTGCAATTTTTTTTCGGAGCCTGAATTTCCTGCTTTTAACACTGCAATCATAAAGCAGCCTTCTCTAGAAAAGACAAATATTCGACAGCATGGCTCTAACTGACACAATAGGAGGGGGGTTTATAAAGGTGTGCAACATTGCCACTTGGTATGCCATGAACAAAATCCACATGTTTTATAATTATTCATTGTAAGCTCTGTTGAGCAAAGCCTTCAATATATTAAATTTTTTTTGTATGTTTGATTATACACCTTTATGTTCTTAATGTTACACCAGTGTTTCCTACACACAATTTAAAGTAGTATGCTTTGTGGGGTATATTTCAGTCTGCCAATGTATAGCGGAGATTACTCCGAGAGCCTGTCTTTTGTTTTTGTTTTATTCACTATTTTAAATGAAATTCCCTTTTTATTTGCTCATTTAAACAAATAAAATATTTTATAAGCCCCCTCTCCTGGTTCATGTCTCATCCCACCAGATCTCAGTGATACCAATTATAGTAGTAACCTTTGCTGCATGCTGGAAAATGTACGAAGTTTGTCAGGTAACATGGGAGATCCTAATTGCATGCTCTAAAAATTATTATATAATTGGTATCACTGAGAACTGGTGGGATGAAACATGTGACTGGACTGTGAATTTAAATGGTTACAACCTTTTTTGGAGGGACAGAGGGATTAAAAAGGTTGGAGAAGTGTCTTTGTATGTAAAGCCTGAATTAAAGCCATACACTAAAGAAATAACCACTGCTGGCACCGGGTGTGGAATCATTCTGGGTAGAGATTTTGACTGGACAAAAGGTTACAAAGAAAATTTTCATTGGTGTATGCTATAAACTACCCCGTATAAGTGACGAGTATGAAGCCCAGCTACTTTTACAAATAGAAACGGCTTCACAACTAAGTCAAGTTATTACTATGGGTGACTTCAATTATCCAGACATTGGGGTAATTGGGGTTGTCAAGACAGATAAAGCTAATAGGTTCGTAAATATGCTAAAAGACAATTTTTTATCCCAGCTCATTCACGAACCAACTAGGAATACCTCTCTTTTGGATCTTGTAATAACTAATAATACTAAACTCATCTCTAGCATTTGTGTGGGTGAGTATTTATGGAAAAGTGATCACAACATGGTCTCCTTTGAGATTCGGGCGTAACTAAAACATGAATTTCAGACATGCAAACTTTGACAGTATAAGGACATCTCTGCAACATATTAACAGGGTTAAACACTGAACAAAAATGGGAAGTCTTTAAAATGCTGCTTGATAAATATACGTCAGTATATTCCGCTTGTAAGCAAGGATCGTTGTTGCAAAGCAAAACCTTTTTGGTTCAATAGAAGTGTTGGTGTTGAGGTGGGTAATAAAAGACATGCTTTTAAGGCTTTCAAGGTACAAGGAGGCCAATAAATCATGCAAAAAAGCTATCAAGCAAGCTAAAATCAATATGGAAAAGGATATACTGTATCTGAAGCAGTAAAAATAATCCAAAATTATTTTTTAAATATATTAACAATAAAAAAATGAAACAGGAAGGGGTAAGACCTTTATTATAAGAGAGGGGTCAGCTGGCTCATGATAACAATCAAAAAGCTCAGATTCAGAATGCATACTTTTTATCTATCTACACAAGTAAGGAACCAGCTAATGGAGGTTTCCTTATTAATAGTCCCAATTCTAATAATAAATCGAATGATGCATGATTCACACATGATGAAATTCAAAAGAGACTAGAACATGTTAAGATAAACAAAAGTCCAGGGCCAGATGGGATTCCTCCCAGGGAGCTTAGCTCTGTGATTGCCAAACCTCTCTACTTAATTTTTCAGGATTCATTGAGGTCTGGAATGGTGCTGAGAGACTGGTGAATGGCTAATGTGGTGCTGCTATTCAAAAAAGGATACCGTTGTCAGCCTCAAAACTATAGGCCAGTTAGTCTGACGTCGGTGGTAGGAAAGCTTTTCGAAGGATTAATAATGGATAGGTTACTGGACTTCATAACAAATAATAACACTATGACTAACTTGATTTTTTTTTATGATAAGGTAAGCAGGGACCTTGGTTCTGTTATGGCAGTGGATGTGAATTTACTTAGACTTTGGTAAAGCATTCGATACAGTGCCAAACAGAAGGTTACTGGTAGTGATGGGCGAATTTATTCGCCAGGGATGAATTTACGGCAAATTCCCACGATTCGCCGCTGGCGGATAAATTTGCGAAGCGCCCCACGAAAATTAGCTGAAAAAAAAATTTGCTGAAAAAACTAGTCGCTTGTTGTTTTTGACGCAATGTTGTTGTTTTTGACGTCAAAAACGCGCGAAACGGGGTAGATTCGCCCATTAATAGTTACTCGTTAAATTAAGGAATGTAGGCTCGGAACATAGTATTTGTACCTGGATAGAGAACTGGCTAAAAGATAGACTTCAAAGAGTGGTGGTAAATTGAATATTTTCTAATTGGACCAGTGTTGTTAGTGGGGTACTGCAGCGTTATGTACTGGGTCCCTTGCTTTTCAACTTGTTTATTAATGACCTGGAGGTGGGAATTGAAAGTACTGTTTCTATTTTTGCAGATAGGATGCTGCCACTTTGCAGAGTGATTTGTCTAAATTGGGAAACTGGGCAGCAAACTGGAAAATGAGGTTCAATGTTGATAAATGCAAGGTTATACACTTTAGCAAAAATATAAATGCAAGTTATACACTAAATGTGTGTGTTGGGAGTTTCCTTAAGTGAGAAGGATCTTGGGGTTTTTATAGATAACAAGTTGTCTAATTCTGGGCAGTGTCATTCTGTAGCTACTAAAGCAAATAAAGTTCTGTCTTAAAAAGGGCATAAACTCAAGGGATGAAAACATAATTAAATCTCTTTATAGATCCCTAGTAAGGCCTCATCTGAAGTATGCAGTGCAGTTAAGAGGGATATAAATGAGCTGGGAGAGAGTGCAGAAACTTGCAACTAAACGGGTTAGAGTGATGGAATACTTAAATTATGAGGGGAGACTGTCCAGGTTGGGGTTGTTTTCTCTGGAAAAAAAGGTGCTTGCGAGGGGACATGATTACATTTTACAAATATATTCGAGGACATTATAGACAAATATCAAATATCAAATACCCATAAAGAGGATCACCGCACCAGAGGCCACCCCTTCAGACTAGAAAAAAAGGACTTTCATTTGAAGCAGTGTAGGTGGTTCTTCACAGTGAGGACAGTGAGGTTGTGGAATGCACAGCCGGGTGATGTTGTGATGTCTGATTCTGTTGTCTACAGTTATTATAGCTATGGGCATGTCCGGTTTGTGTGAAAGAGTGGAGGGGTGTGTGTGTGCTGGGTTTCAAGTTGGAAGGGTTGTCTTTTTATAACCCAATTTAATTATGTAATTATGTAACTATGTCCATAATAATAAATCCAAGACATTAAGCTGTCCTGATTAAGCCATTGCCTGGTAAAAAATAGTTCATGAATATTTTGCTCATACACAAGCATCAACCTCACACACATCCAATGCTGATAGCTGTGCTGCTGATCTGGGCTATCACCCAACTTACAGTGACGCAGTGGTAGAACCAAATTAAATGCGCAACATGCACTTATGTTCACTATAATAGAGATAAAATAGGGATTGCTTCAAAAGCGCATTCTGCCTATTTAGTCTTTATTCTTCATTGTAATGTTCTAATTAATTATTCTTTTGTTTTTACCCATTACCTATTATCGTACAGATGCCTTTTGTCTCGTTTCCATAATTGCTCTATAGAAATACACAGTTGACCATGGTTTCGGATTCACTGTTCTGAATTGATCAGGGCAATAAAAATGACAATATCTTTCATTAAAAACAATAGGCAGAATGCTTATAATAGGGATAAAATAAGGATTGCTTCAAAAGCACATTCTGCCTATTTTTTTGTCTTTATTCTTCATTGTAATGTACTAATTAATTATTCTTTTGTTTTTAACCATTACTTATTATGGTACAGATGTTGTCTTTTTTCTCAAGTTTCCATAATTGCTCCATAGAAATACACAGTTGACCATTGTTTCCATTTCACTGTTCTGAACTCATCAGGGCAATGAAATTGACAATATCTTTCATTAAAAACAATAGGCCGAATGCATTTTCAAAACAAGCCCTGTTTAAAACAGCTGTCTCTTTAAAAAAAAAAAAGTGCTTCAGCCCATTTTCTGAGCCTGCCGATAGCTAGAGATGAGCTTTTTTTTTTTTCAAACATGTCAGTTTGATGGGAATTTTGATGTTTAAGTCAAAACTTCAGCTGAATGATATAGAACTAGTGTTTCAAGTGTAATTTCCCAGCTAAAACTTTTAAAGTGCCTGTTTAAATGTTGTTTTACAAGTAAATCTTCCTAAATGACTGTTTTATTGCCAGGATAGGGCGATAGTCATCATCGTTTATTTATAGAGTGACAGCAAGAAATGAAGCACTTACAATAATATTATAGCATATAAGCATCTTGCAATAAATAGCAAGCACAGGTTTAAACAGGAGGTTTAGAGGGCCCTTCTGACAAGAGATTACAATCTTATCCTTGCTGGAGGAAAACAACAATAGATATACAGTCTAAAGCCTGCCCCTTATGTATTGTAGAAGGTTTAGCAGACATTTGAAGGAAATACATCTACAGATAAACCTTGTGCAGCATATACTGTCCAATTATTTCCCCTTATCGCTGTTCCTACAGTCTCTTCCTCACTTTGTCTGTGATTCAACCTTCCTCTATAGTCATTATGTCTCATTGTCAAGCCTAGGTGTTTTGATGCCCAAGGCAAACCAGGCACATGCCACCCCCCATCCCCATGGGTAACCATAGATAAAGCAATATTTTAAATTTGATTTCCCTTTTACTCTTTTATGTATCTGGTTTCTCTTTCCTTTTATTTTCGTATTTCTTTCTGCCTCCTTTCGCTCACTGTCTGACACCATGCTCCTCTATTCAATATAATATATATATGTATATATATATATATATATATATATATATATATATATATATAGTATATCTGTCCTTTCTCTTGTGAGCTACCATGCTATCCTTATTTTCCTTATATAATTCTTTATGTGACATATTTCCCCTTTTTATATGTGTCTATCTCCACTTCTCCACTCTGCTCCCCTTCTTTCCCCTACTTTCACCCTCTCCTTATGTCTCTCATTCTTTTCCACCACCCATGCCAGTCTCTCCTCTTCTTCCTATAAGGTTGCATTATCTTTGTCTTTTACTTTAGAGTCCCCTCTGGACAAAACTGGAAAGATGGGGATTAAATATGAAGCATTCCTACCCTTTCTTCTCTCCTTACATGTGTGGCTGATTGGATGTGGAGACATACCAGTCGCTACTCCAACATGGGCTAGCAGAGCTCACATTGCTAAGACAGCAGAGAGAGTTGGCTGACTGAGGTATATTGTCTTTGTATACATTTAAAAATAATGAGTTTGTTCACACCTAGTTAAAGCACCACTGTGCCAACTCTTATAACTTACACCTTCATCAGTGCTAAATGGGAAAAGCTGTTTTTTCAGGTGACTCTAGCATGAAACCATCCACTGGTGAGGAATTCTTAAAATGTTCTGCTTGAAGTATATGGAGCAATATTGGCTCTTTCTAGTCTCAGATCTCTTGCACATACCAATAGTAAACAGCAAAAGGCCAGGTTCTTTTCTTCAAGTAAACTGATTGATGTTTGATGGTACAGTGCAGTAATCCTTGGTGAACAAGACTTCTTCAGCTCTTCCAAAACAGAAAATGGGAATAGTGGGTACAGGAGGTTCCTTGAACAAAAAAGATCTGTATACTATCTGACCTGAAATGCTCTTTCACAGACCTGCAAGAAAGGTAAGGTCACATCCAGCCTACCAAACCCATGTTTATTAATGTTCAACCTGGTTGTTCCAGTTTTCCTTATTATGAACATCTTCTATTATGAATGTCCAAGGTACATTTGTTATAGGATATTTATCTACTAATCATTTATCAATACATTTATCGTCAAATCCATAACTTTTACATCCTTTTAATGGAGCATTTTTTAAGATGGGATTTGTGTGGCTTAACTGTAATGCTTGTATAAATGCTGTGCTTCCAGGGCTGTGTGTGCTGTCCAACTGCCTAACAGATCTCTGCAGCACACTAATTGCATATTAGATATCGCCTCCTACGCGCTGGATGAATGAGATGATGAGCTGTTAGTTCCAAAACAAATATTTATTGGGCTAGAATAGTCAGTGGCTTCGATTTTATACCTTACACGTAGGAGCATCTATATTCTTCATTCTTTCACTTAACTATTTGTATTTTCCCGAACTACATCAAACATTATATTGTAAATCATTATAATGTTCACATAAACATTCACTTTAATACTTTTTTTTACAGAACACGACAAATAATACCAATTTTAGTGGCATTTGGGATAATGAAATGTGTTAATGTAAACACGATGCTGGCACAGTATAACACATACAAATCATGGTTATGTGCAGTCTGCTGCCTCCCCTTGTTTAGAAGTCTGCTTTCCTCTAACTATATTTATCCCCTCGACTTGTCTTCATTGGCTTGTTACTCTCTTAGCTGTTACAGGTTTCCCAGTTTAGCATAATAATGAGTTACTGTGTCCAGAGAGCAATGTTTCTCCCCATTATATTAATATATAAACAGGGCTGTGTTAATAAATCCGCATACGCCATCCCCCCACATTAAATGAACATTATTGCTATTTGAATGAAAAGGGGTTGAATTATTTAAACATCTGTATAGCACAGTCTATCTGTACAGGTGCATCTTTACACTGCATGATATAAGCAATAAATACTCTTGTTCAAGCATAATTTGCACCTGGCAGAGTCAATGAGAGGCATAAATATGTTGAAATTCTGTTGGGAAAAAGAGAGTGGGCAACGGAGCCTAGCCCGCAATTAACAAGGTGCGCTAATGGGATTCTTTAACTAAACTACGTGAAAGAGAGGTTTATTGGATTTTCCACTTACAGACAAGGTTGCCACTAGGTTTAAATTTTACTTTTGATGTTACTTCTTATGTGTAAAATGAGATGTATTAACAATTTCTATTGAGAACGTTATTTATGTTTTAATCTATACCCCCGAACATGGATTGTATAGTATAGGAGGAGGCTCTAATTAATGACCTATGTAACAGTTATGTTCAATTGTGATTGGCTTTTAATGTGGGGAGGGTCCATAAGAAATAGTATTTAAGGATCTGTGAAAACAGTCCTATTAGAGATTACATAGTGACATAGTTAAATTGGGTTGAAAAAAGACAAAGTCCATCAAGTTCAACCCCTCCAAATTAAAACCCAGCATACACACACACACCCCTCCACTTTTTTACACAAACTGTATATGCCCATAGCTATACTAACTGTAGAGTTTAGTATCAAAATAGCCTTTGATATTATGTCTGTCCAAAAAATTATCCAAGCCCCTTTAGAAAGCATAAATAGAATCAGCCATCACAACATCACCCGGCAGTGCATTCTACAACCTCACTGTGAAGAACCACTTACACTGCTTTAAATGAAAGTCCTTTTCTTCTAGTCTGAAGGGGTGGCCTCTGGTGATCCTCTTTATGGGTAAAAAAGGTCCCCTTATATTTGTCTATAATGTCCTCTAATGTATTTGTAAAGTGTAATCATGTCCCCTCACAAGCTTCTTTTTTCCAGAGAAAACAACCCCAACCTGGACAATCTACCCTCATAATTTAAGTCTTCCATCCCTCTAACCAGTTTAGTTGCACTTAGTCTCTGCACTCTCTCCAGCTCATTTACATCCCTCCTAAGGACTGGAGTCCAAAACTGCACTGCATACTCCAGATGAGGTCTTACTAGGGATCTATAAAGAGGTATAAGTATGTTTCCATCCCTTTTTTATGCAAGACAGAACTTTATTTGCTTTACTAGCTACAGAATGCCCAGAATTAAAGCTTATCTATAAAAACCTTCTCGTTTAAGGAAACTCCCAACACACTGCCATTTAGTGTATAACTTGCATTTATATTATTTTTGCCAAAGTGCATAGCCTTGCATTTATCAACATACATTTAACCTCATTTTCCAGTTTGCTGCCCAGTTCCCCAACAAATCACTCTGCAGAATGCCAGCATCCTGCATGGAACCTATAGTTCTGCACAATTTAGTATCATCTGCAAAAATAGAAATCGTACTTTCAATTCCTACATCCAGGTCATTAATAAACAAGTTGAAAAGCAAGGGACCCAGTACAGAGCCCTGCGACACCCCACTAACAACATTTCCAATTAGAAAATGTTCCATTTAGTAGTCTATTTTTTAGCCAGTTCTCTATCCAAGTACAAATACTATGTTCCAAGCCAACATTCCCTAATTTAACCAGTAACCTTCTGTGTGGCACAGTAACGAATGCTTTAGCAAAGTAAATCACATCTATTGCCATCCCAGAATCGAGGTCCCTGCTTACCTTCTTATAAAAAGAAATTAAGTTAGTCTGGCAAGATCTATTACGCATAAAATCATAGTAACAACTCATAGTATTGTTATTTGTTATGAAGTCCAGTATCCTATCCTTATTAATCCTTCGAAAAGCTTTCCTTCCACCAACGTCAGACTAGCTGGCCTATAGTTTTGAGGCTGAGAACGGGATCCTTTTCTGAATAGCAGCACCACATTAGCAATTCACCAGTTTCTCTGCACCATGCCAGACCTCAATAAATCCTGAAAAATGAAGTAGAGAGGTTTTGCAATCACAGAGCTAAGCTCGTTAAGTACCTTGAGATGAATCCCATCTGGCCCTGAACCTTTGTTTATCTTAACATGTTCTAGTCTCTTATGACCATGCATCATTAGATGTATTATTAGAATTGAGACTATTAAAGTGGACCCGTTACCCCAAAAAAAATATTCAAAATCATATTTCATCACATTGGTCAAGCAAAATGAAAATTAATTACACTATATAAATTATTTTAATCTTGTTTTCTTCAGTCTGGGAATTCATAATTATAGAAAGCAGGCAGGAGCCATTTTGTGGACACTGTTATTAAGGCAAGCCTTGCATCATCTCAGAATCTTGTTTGTGCATCAGAATGGGGGACCCGATGTCTATCCCCATGTCCTGGCTACACATTTAAATGGTTAAAAGAACGGGAGGAATGTGTGGGGAGCAGTGGCATCTAGGAAGTGCTGAATGGAAAGTGAAAGTAATTATCTGCCCTGCCTCTATGCCTAAGGCATAGAGGTGTGGCAGACAATATTTGATTGACAGCTGAGATTTTTAAATGAGTTTAAAACAGCTATGAATGCTTTAATAAAAATGTAATTTAAAATTGGATTTCATGTTTAATTTGAAAAGGCCTTTTATTATACAGATTTTTGTGTCTGGGTGACGGGTCCACTTTAATAAGGAAACCTTAATTAGCTGGTTCCTCATTTGTAAAGACAGACGAAAAGTATGCGTTCAGAATCTGAGCTTTTTGCTTGTGGCACAGGCAAAATTTCTTTAAAAATTACATTCTTAGAGCCTAGATCCCTGAACTCACTCTTTAACTCCATCTACCATTTATCTTGTCATTAGTACCGATATCTGCTAAGACTAGTGATGGGCGAATTTATTTGCCAGGTGTGAAATTTCTGTGAATTTCCGCGATTCGCTGCTGGTGAATAAATTCACGAAACGCCAGCAAAAATTCGCCTTCCGAAAATTCGCTGGCGTAAAAAAAAAGGAGTTGCGGCAGAAAATGTTGTGACGCGCGTTGAAAATGACGTGACGTGCGTCAAAAAACATGCCATGACTCGTTTCGCTAATTTTTTTTTCACCGAATCGAAGCGGGATAGATTTGCCCATCACTAGCTAAGACCGTTTGGTCCAGTCCCACCTAATAATTTGTCTACACGATTAACCACATGCTGAACCCTGGCACCAGGTAGACAGCAAACTGTTCGGTTGTAGCGATCCAGACGACAGATTACCCTATCCACTTTCCTAATAATTGAATCCCCTACAACCATAATCTTCTTAGGCCTGACTCTGCTCTCCTCCCCACCACTACTAGAGAAACTGGTGTCCCAGCTGTTAGAGAGATCAACCCCATCTAGAATTGCCAATCCAGAGTTCACACTCCCATCATCTTCACACAATCTGGCAAAGATGTTGGGATTTATAAATCCAGGATCAGCCTCCCTTTTCCTGTTGCCCACTTTAGATTTTCTGTCACCCAGCTAGCTGCCTCAACATCCTGCTGCTGTTCTGTTCCTCCCAAAATATCTGAACCTGCTAGGTCCTGCTCAGTGAGCAAGATACTCATGTCAAGATTGTCAATCGACTACAGTGTTGCAATTTGTTCCTCTAGTGCTCTAACTTGAGCCTCCAAAGTGGCAATTTGCTCACATCCACCACAAATCTGCATACATATGGCAGACTGTGCACTGGGTCAGACCTACAATCTTGCTAGCACTTATTATCTCAGTTACATATCAAAACATGAATAAAAAAGAAAAAAATTAGGGTTTAGAACAAACTTTTGACCTAATTTGAACCTCCTTTAGTTCGAAACTCCTTTAGTTTGAAACTCCGGTGATTGCCTATGACTAAGTGCTAGGTAAGTAAGAAACGTGTTAGGCTTCATGTGGGATGTTTTGTATTTTTAAAATGATTGAATAAAATGTTACCTTTTATCTAAAGAGTATGCATATGGATTTTTTCAAGGATTTCAGAATTTTAATAATGCTTTGGCAAGTTGATGAGAGCACCTAGGTCAGGATAGTGGTGGATTAGATGAGATGAGTTCAGTGGGCTGAGGTTCTCTGGTGGGCCCCAGGTCCAACACTGAAGTGAATTGTTACTGTCCTTTGTTTATAAAGCACCAAAATATTTACTCAGCTACTCTATTGGTCTAGAGTAGTGGCAACTAGAAAGTAAGGGGAATAAGGAATCTCGCTGCAGAATTCAGCTGGAATGGAGTAAGTGGGAGAATTTTAAAACTGTGGTAGGATCAGGTGATTCTCTGGGAACATAAAACCTGGAGAGGAGCCAGTTTTTGTTCTAGAGTTTCTATATAGAGTAACCAGTGACCAAATCCAAGTCAGTGTTTTGTGATTTAGAAGCAGTAAAGACTCAATGCACCACCTAGGTATGAGCATGTGCGTGCCAAATAAGCACCCATTTGGCCATTTGGTAGCCCCTTTGTGGACCGACAGCCTACAGGAGGCTCTGTTTTGGCAGTATATCTGTTTTTTAGGCAACTAAAACTTGCCTTTAAGCCAGGACTTTAGACATAAGCACTGGTTAAGGATCATGAGCAGGTACATAGACAAAGGCCCATTATGCAATATTTTGTGCCGGAACCAATTCTTAGGGCACCCAAGCAGTTATGTCATCAATGATCACTGGTTTCTAAGGGTAGAACTACAAGGGCGATTTGATGTGATCTTACGAGACATGAAGAAATGCTGCTGTCAAGTCGAATATGCCGGAGATAAGGTAAGAAATAGAAATGTTGGATGCAGTCACAGCATGCATCCAACATGCTGCATGTACAAATGCAACTATCACTTCAGCTCTGTCTCTGGCTTAGCCATGGTCTCTAGGCCACTACCTCCTTGTTGGGGTTTGGGCTACCCATGCTAGCTTTCCTGTCTATCTGAAGTACCTAGTACTTCCTACAAGGTGACCCTCTCTCTACCTGGACTTGTCCAGTCGATGTCTGGAAACCAAGAACCCCACCCTGGGTGTGTCCTCCCCATATATATATATACCCTTTGCAGTACCCCCTCAAGTGGCTTAGGTGTAAACTATGACTAAACCTAACTCTACCTAGTGGCCATTCTAACACATTACAATTATGCCCATTACGTTTGTTTTAACCACAGATTTACAACATTACAAATTTATTTAACATCACTCTCACACAAGTACAGTAACATTCACATGAATTACTCTGTGTATCCCCTTACATGCCTGCATTTTTTTTAAATTCTGTATGAAGATTTATTTATGTATTTATTGAAAGAGCAACAATCAATAGTCCATTTTTGCTTCCCTGAAATTTGGTCTCAGATGGAAGTCGTACCAGACACAAGTGGCAGGTGCTAGTAGTAAATGAACATGGGTCAAAGGTGTTGTACAGAGAAGTTTGTAGTGCACTGACAGTGCAGAATTGTCCATATTGCTCATTGAGGTTATTTTCCCTGTTGAAGAAAGCTGCCTAAACATTCCCTTATAAGAAGTTGAAAAGGAATATGATAAGGCATATAAAGGGAAAGAGGCAAGAGCAAAGAATAAAGGGACCCATTATGCAGAATGTTATCCGGATAACAGATATTTATTTAATTTGGATCTTCATACCTTAAGTCATGCTTGTGCTTTGATAAATTTCAGTCACTCTTTAATGCTGTACTGCAAGTTGGAGTGATATCACCCCCTCCCTTCCCCCCTCCCCCAGCAGCCTAACAACAGAACAATGGAAAGGTAACCAGATAAAAGCTCCCTAACACAAGATAACAGCTGCCTGGTAGATCTAAGTACAGAACTCAATAGTAAAAACCCATGTCCCCCTGCAACACATTCAGTTACATTGAGAAGGAAAAACAACAGCCTGCCAGAAAGTAGTTCCCTCCTAAAGTGCTGGCACAAGTCACATGACATGGGGCAGCTGGGAAATTGACAAAATGTCTAGCCCCTTGTCAGATTTCAAAATTGAATATAAAAAAATCTGTTTGCTCTTTTGAGAAATAGATTTCAGTGCAGAATTCTACTATTAACTGATGCATTTTGAAAAAAACAAGTTTTCCCATGACAGTATCCCATTAAATAAACCCTATTGACTTGTGCTGTTTCCAATAAGGATTAATGATATCTTAGTTTGGATCAGGTACAAGCTTCTGTTTTACTGTATTATTACAGAAGGAATCATTTTTTTTTTTCAATTATTATTTTATTATAATGTCTTTGGGATTGTCTTGGGATCCAGTAGCTGTGGCATGTGTGAAGAACAGTAATGTAAATGCGCAGAGATACCTGATGGGAATTGGGCATAACCTGCCATGATTGGCTAATTACCTGACTGGTTGGACTGCTGAAATACCATGCAGTCTAAATTGTTTATTAAGCTCAATGTGATGCAAATGTACGAAGCCTAAAACCCAAACCTGTCCAAGATTTTTAACAGAGCAACAGAAAAGAAATACATTTTTCTGAACACTATCTCTTTAAGAAAACAAATTATCACAGTGGCAAGTAAATTCAGCGCTTGCAATCCTTCAATATCGTCTCAATTTTCTGCAGCCGGTTCAGGCAGAAAATAACATTATTTAAACCTGAGGCTAAAGAAGATTACAGTCGCAAGCTTAAAATAATTTGTTTCCCATTAAATACTACAGAAAATAACAATGAGGAGTGAGAATGTGCTTCTGATCCATCATTGATTGCTCTATTCCTTTTGTCTTATATGTATTTGAAAATGATAAATAAAGCTTTTCCTGACACTTTATTATGATTCTGATCTCAGTTGGTCCTCCATAATCTAAATGGAATAAATTAGATTCAGTAACAATATGAGAGGCTTAACCCCAGATCTGTAAATTGGAACAGGAGCATATTAGCTGCACATTAAGTTAGACTGAAAGTCAAGCCGTATAAGTAACGTTATCAGTCTGTTCCACCGGCACCAGCGTTAGCTCTGGTATGGGACTCGTTATCCAGAAAGCTCTGAATCACGGAATGCCCTTCTCCCATAGACTACTTTTTATGTAAATAGTACATATTTTTAAAAATAACTTCCCTTTTCCCTCTGTAATAATAAAATAGTATAGATATGGGATCTGTTATCCAAAGACCCGTTATCCAGAAAGCTCTGAATTGCAGAAAGGCCAACTCCCATAGGTTTCATTTTATCCAAATAATCGAGATTTTTTTTTATTATTTCCTTTTTCTCTGTAATAATAAAACAGTGGCTTGTACTTGATCCAAACTAAGACAATTAATGCTTATTGGAAGCAAAACCAGCCTATTGGGTTTATTTAATGTTTACTTGGTTTTCTAGTGGAGATGTGAAGATCTAAATTACAGAAAGATACATTATCCAGAAAAACACCAGGTCCCAAGCATTCTGGATAAAAGTTCCCATACATGTAACTTGTAAATGATCCAAATTAAGATATAATTAATACCTATTGTAAGCAAAACCAACCTATAGGGTTTACTTATTGTTTACATGGTTTCTAATAGACTTAAGGTATGAAGATCCAATTACAGAAAGATACATTATCCAGAAAAACACTAGGTCTCAAGCGTTCCGGATAAAAGTTCCCAAACATGTACCTTGTACATGATCCAAATAATGATAATATATAATTAATCCTTATCGGAAGCAAAACCAACCTATTAGGTTTATGTAATGTTACATGGTTTCTAACAGACTTAAGGTATGAAGATCAAAATTACAGAAAACCCCAGGCCCTGAACATTCTGAATTAAAAGGTCCTGTACCCGTAGGGCAGAGCTGAAAGTATTCTAGGAACCATAGAGAAGGAATGGTTTTCCCTCATATAAAATAGAATATGCACATATGTAATGCTCTATGTTTTATACCAGGGATCCCCAACCTTTTGAGGCTGGGAGCAACATTCAGAAGAAAAGGGAGTTGGGGAGCAACGCTAGCATGAAAAATGTTCTTGGGGTGCCAACTAAGTGCTGTAATTGGCCCTTTGGTAGCCCCCATGTGGATTGGCAACCTGTATTAAGGCTCTGCTTAACAGTAGCCCTGGTTCTTATGCAACCAAAACTTTCCTCCAAGCCTGGAAATCAAAAAGAAACTCCTGCATTCGGAGCAACATCCAAGGGGTTGGAGAGCAACATGTTGCTCACGAGCTACTGGTTGGGGATCGCTGTTTTATATCATGTCAGAGGGGAAAAGTAACAAAGAGTTCAAGAGAAATGTTATCCCGACCACTGAAATCTTCCTTTTAGCTTTGACAGCTTTAATTGGCCATATAAAGTTTCTAATTCCCAATGTCTTGTAACATAATACACAGAGCGTGAATTATTTATCCATTTGATTAAAATGCTCTCTAATACCTTGTGTGACATATAAGTGGCTGCACAATGCCCTCTTTCCATTAAAATGAATGTCAGTGTCTCCACTCCCCCCAATAACGCTGCAACTTTAAAGGAAAGTGACAGATAGATGCAGATAGGATTCTTATAGGGCAATCCCTTAATCCTTTTATTTTACATTCCCTTGTCTGAAGAAAATATTATCAGATGATTATATAAATATCTCCCTGTTGGACAGGTGTTTCTATAAAGCCATACAAGATAAAGGTATGAAACCCATTTCCAGAATGTTTGGGACGTGGGGTTTTACAGATGAGGACTTTCTGTAATTTCAATCTCCATACCTAAAAAATCATGTAAATAAACCCAAAAGGGTAGTTTTGCTTCCAATAAGGATTAATTATATCTTAGTTGGAATCAAGTACAAGATAGTGTTTTATTATTACAGTAGGAAAGGAAATAATTTTGAACATTTTGAACTAAGGTAGCCTTCCTGTAATTTGGGGCTCTCTGGATAACGGGTTTCCAGATAATGGATCCCATACCTGTAACACTTTTGAAGTGATAAAGCTACTTCTGCTACTTTGGCTGCCATAATCATTGTTTACTTTGGCCCAGCTCTCCTGCCAGTCTCATAATCCTTTTACAAAAACAGCAGGGATAATTGAAGCAGACAAGAGGTCTGGGGGCACAGACTGATGGACATGAATGGTAAAGGCAAAAAGTCAGTTTTTCACCCAAAAGGATCATTTACTGATGATGGGGCAGGGTGCAAAGTACAAATAACAGATACAATGTGTCATGTTTTTCAAACTTTACAACCTACCCCCACTGTTGGTGGCTCTGGCCACAGGTCCTTGCTCTTCAGAACTGGGACAGTGTTCAGCAGGACTGTATTCATGAGAGGAGGGCAGAAGAAGATGCATAAGGATCCCTCCTCCTGCCCCCTCCTTGCACATTATTATTATGAATGTTAGGGCAAATGCCAGAGGGGCTGCTATAAGGTGCCATAGAAAGTCAGTATTTAGTGGGCTGGTGGGGACTGTTTGGGCCTCTATGTGGGCTGATTGGGCCTCTGTGTACCTCAAATGCCAGGGCCTATTTTGATTCTCAGTCCAGTCCTGGATGGTTCCTATTTATACTAGTGAATGCCCGGAAGTTCTGGAACTATAAGTAACTGTGGACCATCTGACTTTCCTGTTCCAGACAGTGGTTCTGTTTCCTTTCTCACAAGAAGTAAATAAAAGCTTTTATGCATTCAGGCCATGATGCATGCATTTGTAGAGTTTCTCACAAAGATAAATGTGTCTATACTGTCTTGAAATAATGTGCAGAGAAAGTTCTTAGTTTCTTTCTGCCCATAACTATTCTGGGGTTGGAGACTGGAAAACTGCGACCTTGCAACATTTTGTTTTACAGTTTTTGTTCTATTTCCAACTGTATAAATCTGGGGGGGCCTTATACAGCCAATGCTTTTAGCACTGTATTTCATGGGCACCCGGCACACCATTAACACATGCATTAATATGCAGAAAAATATTGCAAAACTCCCTGTTTTACTAATGGCTGGATTTATGAACTACAAAAAAAAAATCCTAATATTTAAAAAGCAAACTATAATACATAATGCTGAAACCTATTCACAGCAGGCTCTTTGGTGCGATACAGATGAAGCCATTAAACATCAGACTTGGGTTTTGCCAACTAGACGTCCTTACTTTGACATCTAGTGGTGTTCTAGCAGAACTGCAACATGACATGGAAAATCCTTGTCTGAAAGCTAAAGGCACCGTCATTAATTTCCATTGTAGAGGGGTTTTTTTAATGTCTGCATAATTCCTTTGGCTGGATGTCACAAATTGGAAATTGTCGCCATTAGATCTCACAAGTCGTTTCCAACCAGAATGGCTTCACAAGCCGAAGTCATAAAAGTGGGAATTTGTCTCTTCACAAAATCCTCCTCATAAAAGCTTCTTTGAGGTTGTTCTTTCATGCAATATAAATAAATACGAAATACTATTTAACATGGGCAAAAAGCTGCTTCTTCCTCAGATGCAAAATATATAAATTCCCCTCATCATTTATCCATTTTTATGGATGACTGCATAAGAAAAAGCTAGGCGATGCTTTAATTTCTATAAATTAGAAAAAGTTAACCCAAGGTTCACTTTTAGACCACAATTCAGTAACTAGATCCCCAGATAAAAATGTCCCTGTAAAATGTCCCATTTGCTACCAGAAGTTAAAGGGCAAGGAAAGTGTAAAATAGAATAAGGCTTGAAATGCTGTATTTTGTATACTAAACATAAACATGAACTTACTGCACCACAATCCTAATCAAACAAATTATTTATGCTTTCAAAGTTGGCCACAGGGGGCTGTCATCTTGTAACTTTGTTAAAAATATTTGCCTGCCTCTGGCCCTGCACATGCTCAGTGTGATCTGTGCTGCTTAGGGATCGTCATAAATGATCAAAAAACAAAGCTGCTTGAGTTCTGCATGGCTGGTAAGTAAGGCAGGGGCTCCCCCTGCTGTTCATAAGTATGATTGTTTCCCTGTCAGAAGTTAGGGGCCGTCTAACAATTCCTATTTTTTCCTAATTTCACTGCATACAGTCAGGTTTCTTATAAAAATGGTACACATTTTTTAATTAAAGTATAATGGAGATATATTTCTATTTCATTAAAGAAAAGTAAAAATGGGATTTTATTTCTTTGCCTTTCCTTGCCCTTTAAGGGATGTCCCCGAGTCTTGCAGACCATTTTCCCCACACCAGCTCAGACAGATGCACAGGTTCCCCTAGGCTATAGCCAATGTGATCAGGGGCTCATCTAGATTATTTCTATTTTTTTTTTTTTTTATGTGCACTGCTGTATCTGGTTGGGTGCAGATCTAGTGAGTCCAGACCCAGCAGTAGCCTAAAAGGTGGGCCTGTGACCCGTAGAGACCCTACATCACATGAATCCACTACTGTCCATGCCCAGTTGATTGAGTGGTATACGTGTTATTATTTTTGGATCCACTAAGTAGAGCTGTGCTGTATTGTCATTCTCATTGGGTTTAACTTGAGAACAGAGGGCAAGAGAGGGAATACAAAATCTTTCCCTTATCCCTATACTGATTGCACTGTACCAAGTGGGAGTTTAGCCTACAACATGGTAACACTGAGGGGCAAATTTATCATTATTCACAAATTGGAGGGCTTTTAGCCCTCAAATTCGGCAGAAATTCGGTAGTAATTCCACTATCGAATGTAAATCGAATAGTTTTAGGCTATTTTTCTTCGCTATTTGACTTCACGAAAAAATCGTGAAATTTCCTTCGATCGTTCGAAAAATTCATACGATTCGAACGATCGAGGCATTCAATCGTACGAATGATATTCGAGCAGGTGATAGAAAAAAAACCTATTGGGGAGTTCCATAGGCTTCTATTGCTATTTGTTAGGTTCAATCTGGCAAAGTAGGCAGTCGAATAAAATTTTAAAGTTGAAGTATTTCGATCATCGAATGGTCGAATGCATATTTCACGTCAAAATGGTTGCCCAGCTGTCTAGTGAGAATAGAATGGGCACTGCTCAGCTACTGTATGTGGTACATGTATGGGACCTTTTATCCAGAATGCTCAAGACTTGGGGCTTTCCAGATCACGGCTAGGGATGGCGCGAACTGTTCGCCGGCGAACTTGTTCGCGCGAACATCGGCTGTTCGCGCTCGCCGGAAGTTCGCGAACGTCGCGCGACGTTCGCCAATTTGGGTTCACCTTAGTTGCCGCTTTTTTTTGCCATTTCTCCCCCAGACCAGCAGATACATGGCAGCCAATCAGTAAGCTCTCCCTCCTGGACCACCCCCATACCCCCTGGACCACTCCCCTTCCCTATAAAAACCGAAGCCCTGCAGCGTTTTTTCATTCTGCCTGTGTGTGCTTGGAAGAGATAGTGTAGGGAGAGAGCTGTTAGTGATTTCAGGGATAGTGGATAGTAAGTTTGCTGGCTAGTAATCTACTGTACTTCAAACAACTGCCATCTAGCTGTGTGAGCTTGTTCACATTCTGTCTAAATATCCATAATATTACCCTCTCCAGAAAAAGCACGAGTGACTTTTTTCAAGCAGCCATAATATATTTTACGTAATCCGTATCCACCGCTGTAGTAGTGTATACGTTGACCTTGTAGCCATTATTTGCCCTGTAGGCATTTTTTGCCCAGTGTGTTCTTCAAACAACTGCCATTTAGCTGTGTGAGCTTGTTCACATTCTGTCTAAATATCAATAATATTACAGTGTCCACCTGAGTGACTTTTTTCCCTTTACAGCACAAAACGCAGCGCTGTGTCAACAATGGATTTTTCAGATACATTTTTGCCCTTGATCCCCCTCTGGCATGCCACTGTCCAGGTCGTTGCACCCTTTAAACAACTTTAAAATAATTTTTCTGGCCAGAAATTTCTTTTTTAGCTGTTAAAGTTCGCCTTCCCATTGAAGTCTATGGGGTTCGCGAACCGTTCGCAATTTTCCGGAAGTTCGCGAACATGTTCGCGAACTTTTTTTCCGCGGTTCACGCCATCCCTAATCACGGCTCTTTCCATAATTTCATACCTTAAGTCTACTATAAAACCATGTAAACATTAAATAAACCCAGTATGCTGGTTTTGCTTCCAATAAGGATTAATTATATCTTAGTTAGAATCAAGTACAAGCTACTGTTTTATTATTACAGAGAAAAAGGGAATCATTCTTTAAAATTTGGATTATTTAGATAAAATGAGAACGGCCTTTATGTAATTTGGAGCTTTCTGGATAACGGGTTTCTAGATAACCGATCCTATGCCTGCACCAAAGCAGAAAAATATGTGATCGCCAGTTATCGCATTCACTGAAAATAACGCTACATACACATTAACGCCCAGTGTACTAAACAGCGAAATGTGCGAAAGACAAAATTTACGTGAGAATATTCTTACCTTATGTAGTGGCGTAAAAGTATTTTTTCGCCGGAAAATTCTCAAGGTGCAGGAAATATCCCCTAATTTTTTTACCCATCATTCTTTGCTGTAGCCATTGCTGACAGGACAGAGATCTGTAGCTATTGCTGACAGGATTTTTTGGCATCTGCTTCTATCAGCTCAAAGGCATATTATTGGCAGCGGCATCACAGTCTAAGGATTCGTCAGCCTCAACGCTTTAGGCAGGGGGTTTGGTTTCATTGTGATTGACTGGAGTGGGATTCTTAATAGGCTCTGCCATTCCTGCTAAACAGAGGCCCAAACAGCCCCCACCAGCCCACTTAATAGTCACTTTCTATGTCAACTTACAGCAGCCCCTCTGGCATTTGCCATTCCGGGCCTGATTGGCTACATAGGCGGAGGGTGATTTTTTTGTCTGGGTAGGCTAAGTCTAATGTCACTTTAACAGTTTTTTCAACAGTGATTTTACGCTGGCAGAAACAGCTGATTCAACCCCATATTATATACAATCTGAAATCTGTCCCATACATGGTCTGACTTAAGAGCTACTAACTGATGGGCCCACAAGCTGCATATGAAGCCCAGACTATTTTGAAAATAATATGCACATAGCACTCTCTTATTATCAAAATTATAGAAAAAGTTCACTTCATCCACATTACGGGAAATCAGGGCTAATGATTGGGTTGTTTAACATTAAAGCATGTTTAACATAAAACACAACGGATGTGTTAATTGTCATTAATGGGAGATTGTATACATACAAAGTATAATGCAGTATAATATTTATAAATGTATTTACTTATAAATGTATTTATTAATAATAAGTATAATATTTTGGTCCCCTCACAAAAAGCAGTAGCTGCCTTTTTACTGCAGTATCAAAGTAATACAATATAATAGTAGATGGGGTTGATCAACCATCAACATAACATTTCTGTGAAAGTAGCCAAACTGATCTGTTAGCTGATCCAGAGAAAAGTGAATTGAATCCATACAATAGTTAATATTCCTCATATACTGCTAATACATATTTTAACTAATTGTAGCAAATTGTTACAGTTCAGATGCTCCTCGATCACTGAGCTTCCAGACTGAAACCCCAGACACAGGAACATTACATTTTAATACTGCTAATACATATTTACATACTAATAATACATACTGCTAATACATATTTTAACTAATTGTAGCAAATTGTTACAGTTCAGATGCTCCTCGATCACTGAGCTTCCAGACTGAAAACCCAGATACAGGAACATTACATTTTAAACTTCAACTTTGGGAAAACAGTAAAAAGTAAAAGAAGGAAAGCACTCTGTTTGTTTAGGATAGCAGCTGCCATTTTAGCTTGGTGTGACATCACTTCCTGCCTGAGTCTCTACGTACTCACTCATAGTTCTGGGCTCAGATTGCATCAGGGAGGGGAGGAGGGAGGGAGAAAGAGCGGAACAAACTGAGCATGCTCAAGCCCAAGCCGTGGAGGTTTAAGCTGAAAACAGGAAGTCTGATACAGAAGCCCATGTGTACACAAAAGAAGGTAAGAAATTCAGTGTTTCTTTTGACAGAAGACTTGGAGCAGCTTTACTTTGAGGGTTTAATGTTGTATTTATATAGACTAGGGATGGGCAAATGTTTTGCCTTGATACGCTGAGAAAATGACGCCCATAGACTTGAATGGAGTTGAGCGTCAAAAAGAAAAGACGTGAGTCAAAAAAAATTGCAATGTGTCAAAAATGTTTACACCCATAGACTTTAATAGGCGTCTGCGACATTTTGCCCACGGCAAATTTTTGGCGAAGCAAAATGGGTCAAATTCGTCCATCCCTAATATAGACCTTCATGATAAAGCTTTTTAGCCTTATCTTCTCCTTTAACCTAACCTTTAGTATGTTATAGAATTGCCAGATCCAAGCACCTTTTCAGTTGGTCTTCATTATGCATATTTATTTTTTAATTATTTATTTATTTACCTTTCCAGCTATCAAATGGAGGTCACTGAACCCATCTAAAAAACAAATGACCTGTATGGCTACACATGTATTGTTATTGCTACATATCATTATTCCTCGTTCTATTCAGCCCTCTCCTATTCATATTCAAATCAATGCATGGTTGCTAGGGATACTAGACCCTAACAACCAGATCGCTGAAAATTGTGAACTGGAGAACGGCTGAATAAGAATCTAAATAACTAAAAAATGTTGTAACTTTGTAAAATTATACAATGTGTTCCTTGAATAATGTGGAAATCACCCCCTGTGTGATTAAACTGGATAGCACTGCTTTAAGATGATGTCTTTAATGCTCTGTGTTTTCTCAGCGTATGGGTTACATATACTGCTACTACCCTCTGCTGGTTTGCCTTGGTTTCACCAATAGAAAAGTTATAAATGACACACAAATAAAATGAGGTTCTATATTGAGGTTCTAATTAAAATAGTTTCTTACCTCGAATTTTTCAAGATATATTAAACCCTGACGGTTTTAAAAGTCTGAATAATAAAGTACTCAGACCTGCCGAGTTCATATAGAAGACAATGATAGATTTCCATATTTGAAGATATCCCGTTCTGCGTTGGGTTTCATACAATAAACCAATATTTTGTGGTTTCGTCAAATCTGAAAAAGTCGCAGGTTTGGGGTGTCAAATCTGAAAAAGTCGCTGGTTTCGTTTTAAGTTTTTGGGGGCAAATCCAAAAAAATCATTTCAGAATTTTTTTTTTACAATTTTATAGGAGGGGAAAGTCTGTGCAGATTTCTTCAGAGTGGTTTTCAGAAAATAGTAAAAAAATGTTGGATTTTGATAAACAACACCCTTATTTATCATCTTCAATTGTCAATATTCACCCCATCCTCAGGCCCAAAGGGCGACTAGAACTTCTGTGCCGCTGACTCAATACAGAGAGTTTCACCTCTCCATTGAATGTTTATCCTGAGCATGAAGGAAGCAGGAACAGCAAGAGCTTGCTTGTGATATCATTTGTGATTTTACCGCAGCCTTAAAATGAACGGTCCAATTCCTTTATTTCTGTAATTGCGCGGAAGAGAACATTTCATGAAAAAGTGAACAAACGCAAATGTATCACTCCCTGGATTTTTTCAATTGACTGTCACACATTTTGATAGCTGTTGCGACTACAAACACCTTCCTCTCTTCTGAAAATCTTTGAACCAGAATGCTGCACTGCTTGTTATATACACGGTTCCGCTCTGGCAGTTGCTCAGTGTCAGCGGATCCCCTCTCTCTGAAGGCAGTAAAAATAATTTAGGAGCTCCACTGACACTTTTACTCATTTAGAATCATTCTAGCAAATGCATGGGGATTGTTTTAATACTCTGTGTAAATCAGATATGATTCAAAGCTTCCTGAGATTTTATATTTTTAAGACAATTTTGCAATTCTAGTCTGATGTGGAACGATATGGAAAATTGCAGCCTTTTCATCAGTGTATGAAAAAGTCGGGACGCAGTGGAAAAAGGAAGAACCCGCAAGAGAGAAAAACAAATAATGACATATTTCTGTCCAATCATCTTGGCCATCGCTGACAATCCTGAGGTTGATTTAGAACAATGATGGCAAAAGAACACTTGCCAGTATCCCATCACCAATTAGTTTTGAACAGTCTATCACAAGTTAAGGATTGTATACATAGAGCAAAAAGTTGCTGACTCAAAAATAGCCAGTTATCTATCCAGCAAGCTAGAAAATTCCATTGGATGAGGACTGCATTGGTGCATTGATTCTCTCCCCAGGTCCATATGATCTCATCAGAATTGAGGCTTTTTTCAGGATTGAAAACCAAATAGGTGGGTGTTTAGACTGATTACCCTGTAGGGCTCAGTAAAGTATTTGCTTTAATTTTTTAAAGCTGTTCATACACTGTAAGATCTATTCTTTTGCATGCACTGGGCCACGTTGGGATGATGAGTTCATTGGGATGTGTGCAACCATTTGAGTCTTAATGGGGTCCTCTTGGGAGAGGATCATATCAATGCACCACTGCAGACCTCATCCAATGGCAGCCAAACCCTGCGTCAGCAACTATGTACACAATGCTCAAATAGACAGTTCAAAACTAATTGGTGATGGGCTGATACTGTCAAGTGCACTTGTGCCAGTTAACACCTATGAGTGGGCTCATATAGTGCTGTGTTATGGCCCTCCAGGGGCACCAGTTTTTTTGTATTACACTAAAATATTTCTTTAAGGTTTGTATATATATAGCTCTAGGGATATGTGTATTAGCATTGATAATGTATTGAGGAATTGCACAGTTGCACAACACCGGAACATACACACACACAGTATATGTTCCATCGCATAAAGTTCAGCTCAGGAAGCTCTCAAACATGGTCATATTTCTAACCATTTTGAAAACTATATGTATACTTTAATAGATTAGGCTGTGACCCACTGGTGAAACAAGTACCCAACCTCCAAAAACAAAACTAGTGTGATGCCTTCAGCGAGGGATTATGGGGATTTTTCATTTTAGGTCTCTATTGTTCCTCACCATTAGTCTATTTTGTATTCGGAAGCCTAAATAATTAAGGGGAAGATTTATCAAGGGTTGAAGTGAAAATTCTAATTAAAACAATTTGAATTTCAAAGTAACTGTTGGGTTTTTTTAATTAAAAATTCGACCATTTCAAAATCGAAGTACTGTCTCTTTAAAAAATTTTAATTTGACCCTTCTCCATCTTACACCTGCCGAATTTCTGTTTTAACCTATGGGGGACCTCCTATAACCTTTAAGGCAGTGATCCCCAACCAGTAGCTTGCGAGCAACATGTTGCTCTCCAACCCCTTGGATGTTGCTCCCAGTGGCCTCAAAGTAGGTGATTATTTTTGAATTACTGGCTTAGAGGCAAGTTTTGGTTGCATAAAAAACAGATGTCCTGCCAAACATTCTCTCCTGTAGGCTGCCAGTCCATATAGGGGTTACCAAAAAGCCAATCAGAGCTCTTATTTGACATCCACATGGACTTTTTCATGCTTGTGTTGCTCTCCAACTCTTTTTTAAATTTAAATGTAGCTCACGAGCAAAAAAGGTTGGGGACCCCTGCTTTAAGTAGTCTTTTTGAAAATTTTGAGTAATTACATTTTTTTGGAGGAAATCGTTCGAATCGAACAATTTGAAAAATTCAAGCAATTTTAACTTGATCGAAAACAGACCTATTCAATAAAAAATGGTCAGTTTTCAATCGAAAATAAAACCAATTGGAATAAATTTGATTGTCGAATTTAGAAGTTTTTCACTTCGAAATTCGACCCTTGATAAATCTGCATTTATGGATCTGTTATAGAATGTATAACAAATAATGTTGTTATTCTCTATTTAAGTGAAAGAACTTCTGTCTTAATATAATAAAGCTGCTTGCAAAAAAAACCCTGATGGCTTTCCTGTATTTGCTCCTACCCTATGTCCAGACCACAACATGCTATGGGGCTCTATTAGGAAAGCAGAGTGTATTTAAAGGGATTCTGTCATGATTTTTATGGTGTAGTTTCTAAATGATCCTGTTTCCACTGCAAATAATATCACTCTACTATGTATTCCTGAACCAGCAAGTGTTTTTTTTTTTTTTTTTAATTTATAATATTGGCATGTAGGCAGCCATCTCAGGTCATTTTGCCTGGTCATGTGGTTTCAGAAAGAGCCAGCAAATGGCTTTTTTGTTTTGTTTTCTGAAAGGCTGTTGTTTATTCAACTCAATGTAACTGAGTTGTAACTGTCTCGGTGGGACTTGGCTTTTTACTATTGAGTGCTGTTCTTAGATCTACCAGGCAGCTGTTATCTTGTGTTAGGGAGCTGTTATCTGGTTACCTTCCCATTGTTCTGTTGTTAGGCTGCTGGGGGTGTGATATCACTCCAACTTGCAGTACAGCAGTAAAGAGTGACTGAAGTTTATCAGAACACAAGTCACATGACTGGGATCAGCTGGGAAACTGAAATTATGTCTAGCACCATGTCAGATTTAAAAAAAAAAAAAAAAAAAAGAGGAACAGATTTCATTGCAGAATTCAGCTGGAGCAGCTCTATTAGCCAGTGTCTTTTGAAAAAAAAAATGTATTCCCACGACAGTATCCTTTTAATTCATAAATGAGGTGTAACTACCGCGTTAGCCAAATATGTGAGCTTATATGTGAGCCATTGGTATTTTTCCAAAACTCATAAGCAAAAAAAAAAAAACAATTTTGATAAAAAAAATTAGCATGTTAATTCGCTAGGAAAAAAAACCTTGATCACCATGAACATCATATTATGCCATTTTTAAAAATGTGACTTTAAAAAAAAAAAAAAAAGTGAAATATTAAATAGCTTGAATGCTTGCACATTGTACAATTTGCATTTTTAACAATTTTTCAGTTGGTAAATCTAATGTAAAAATGTGTGATTTTTTTTTCAGCGAATTCCTTACACTGGGGTAAAAACTTGAATTCAAGTTTTAATACATTTGCCCCTTGTGTAATTTGAACCCTTGAACCATTTTTAAGCCATAGCCAGAGTGTTTCCTAGAGTTTGTGCAGCACACCATTTGGGACGTTTCTGGTATAAAAAGTTTTTCCCTAGTGGAAAAACAAAAGTTTAGAATGAACAATATTTCAGATAATGGGACCACCTCAGCAAACCTGCATTAGTCACATCAACATTTGAGTGTTTATTAATTTGATCTATAATTACACATTCTTCTCTTTAAAAATAATAAAAAAAACAAAAGAATAAATAAAAACACTAGGAACGAAAGACTAGCAAACCAAAAAAGTTTCTTTGGTGAAACAGAAGCAGATATAAAAGTTACAAAGATTTACTTTCATTCACAAATACCCAAAGGTTCACATTATATACTATACAAGTTATAATATAAATACAAGGGGGGAAGGTATTATGTGCACTGTAATAGAAAAAAAAACATACAGGTCAACACTATGGTGCATTGTTGTCAAGTACAAAATATGATTAGGCAAGGTGCAGCAGTCAGAAAGGAATGCATCAATCACACTCTCAGTAATTAGGACTTGGTTAAAAATACATATCTGTTTTATTTTATGGAGTGGCTCTCTACCAGCTTCAATGGCTGCCATGCCAGTAGGCGGATTGCAATAAATATACTTAGTTCATTGGATTCAATGAAATTAAATGATATAACAAAATAACACTTTGGTTATGGGTGTCAAGTGTTGGATTCTGGGAACCACTTGAGCTGGCTACAAAGGTGGAGATGATCACAGTTATCTGGCCAATCAGATCCCTGCAATGAAGTGTAGCCCCCACACAATTCTAGCTTGGCCAGCAAGCCAATGTTTTGAGTCTTAGGTTGGCTTGGTTTGGCTCAACCACAGTTCATGGCCACAACAGCCAGTGAGTGACCAGCTTTAAAATATTACTTCTACTTCCAGTCCCCTTGGAAACTGAAATTCTTAGTTTAATAACCAACATAATTTCAAAGCATTTTTCCATTATATAAATTCATCTTGCAAAACAAGATCTGCTTTGTTAATAAAGTCCTACACTAATGTCCCAGGGATCCCTTATGAACCTTTCTCTACTAATACAGGGCAATTTGTTTCATGAATAATTCCATTGCGCCCTTACTAGAAAATAACTATATTTGTAGGACGTTACCCTGGGGCTGTCCCAATGGAGTTGGTGTCTGTAGGCCTTTCTAGAAGGTAATGGTGTGAAAACGATATGAATGATCTTCCAGCAATTTCATACAAACATTTGTAAACTCAATAATATATTACAGGTTGGTTGTTCACAAATGGGGGAATGAAAGAAAAAAGAATCCATTGCAATGAGCCTCCCAAAACTGAAATCAGAACATTTGGTCGTGTTTGCTTCACAGCTGCCACATTCACCGGTACACATTCATTTTCTCATAAAAAAGACCTAAAAAATGACTATATGTACAAAAATGTTCACTTTTTTTGTTCTATTTTTTAATAAAACATTATAAAATGCACCCTCGTAATGGTTAGTTGTTGAAAGACGGCAACAGTGGACTGTACTGGAGTCTTTTTTTCCTATGTACGAAAGATACAAAGCAAAATCAAAACGGACTCCACTTGGGTTATTGGTATTGCATCTATTCATGCAGCAGTCTAAACACTGGCATCAGAAAAGTGATGCAACATACAATTTGATGCAAATATGGTACATCTGGGCTAGGTCTGATTTTGCTTCAGTAATCATTAATAAATGACTCCTTGCTGAATTAGCAATTTACATCTACTGAAAGTACAATGAAAGACAATTCAAGGGTCATTTAAAACTGACCCTGCAACAAGCCTTGAGCACTAAGGGGCACAAAACCAGGGGCAGTGCTTACCCCTGACCCATAAAGGTCCCATTGCAGACTGTATCTGCAACAATTCCCTAACTTGCACATCTGAATGACATGCAAGATAGGGGCAGAAGGGATGACACCTAAATGCCTCCCCCGTATGAATACAGCACTCTGAAACACAAGCAATGCTGTATTCTTCTGAATGGTGGCAGGTCTCTGTGCTCCATTTTTTTAGCTCAGGGACCTCTAGCAATTGATTTACTATGCAGGGCAGAGTGCAAAATTATGGAGGACTTTATCCCCTTTTTTTGTGATTTGCACCCTACCTTGCTCATCATAAATGATCCCTTTCATCTGCAAAAAACATGTTACAAAAGTGGCCATGGACGAACAAGACAATGTTTCCATTATTGCAGGTGACAAAGCAGATCTCCTTCATTGTATTACCCGACACATAACATTTACATATTGTATGGCACACAATTAAGATGATCTTTTCATCATTGTTCTTAGTCTGGCACAAAGTCTTCTGCCACACACTCCATCTCCAGCCCTCAGTTTACACCAGTACTTGTTCACCAGAGGCAACTGCATTTCAATAAGACCTCCGGAGCACAAGTGGCATACTATCTGACTCATATAGCACTCATTAAATAAAATCGACTTCAGTCTCACTAGTTCATTTTATATACATGATTAGAAAACATATTTAGATCATCTTATTTACAAATGCATCTCTGCTACGGTCAAGCTGCTTAAATATTTAAAGTAAGCTTGTATCAATGCAATAAATCTGTTCCCGTTGTGATGAAATACATTAACTAATGGTTCTAGTAGGCTGGACAGGTAATGGTCTAATTTTTTTGCTTACATCAGGTTTAGTCCCTATAATGTCTATGATTTTAGTTCAAAATGTCTTATTTTCATTCAACCCCATAGTCCAAGTCTAAGATATCACTCCTCAGAACTCTTGTGAAAGGCACTATAAAAGAGGACTTTGGCAGTCAAGGTGTCTACTGATGGTAGGTTAGTGTTGTTCAACGTGGGGAGGCTTGCCAAGTCCTGCTCCAGCTGTGGTGGTGCTTTGGAGAATTCATGGAAGTCCTCATCTCAGGTGGAGTAAATTTATAATAATATTTCTTAGAATAAGTCCTTTGGAAATTGGAAGCTGAAATGTTAAAGAAAAAATATATATCAAACAATGGACATGTCATATATGTGTAATATCAGACCAAGTAATATAAATTATGTTTGTTGGATTCAAGATTGTTCTCTGTTCCTATTAATAGATTGTTACCTAATGGCAGAGGCTCAATTAAAGGAGAAGCAAAGGCTGCGTCTCTGAAGTGATTAATAATCAATTACCATAGATCCTTGTCCTATTCTAGTAAGCGCGCACCACCATCTTCTCATTTGTCCCATGGATCCCCTGCAGCTGCCCTAGGTTCTGCACATGTGCAGTAGGGTAAGATCATAACACAAAACATACATACAGCACATATTCACCATCCAGGGCAGCAGCAAATATCCCAGGACAAGAAACAAGGAGGAGACAGGGCGCTCATTAGAATAGTACAGATGCAGCCACTGGGATTGGTGAGTTAAATGCATCGTGACTCAGGGCTAATTGAAGAAACTGTGTTATCTAAAGTTATCTTAATTCATTTAATGCATTTAACCTTTTCATTAGCATACCAAAGCCCCATTGTTTTCAATGGTGAACTCTTTAATTGGATGGGATGCTGTGACACAATATTCTGTGCTAAGTGGGATAAATGGGATAGATGAGTTAAGTTTTTCTGTGTCAAATGTACAGTCCAAAGTGGCTTCATCTGTATATTGAGTTTCTTAGTGAGGACGGTAACCTTATATAGGTACGAAGCAAGAAATTTCCTATTGTTCTTCCTATTGACGAAGGGGCAAGCCCCCGAAACGTTACATCACTGACGTTGAATAAACACGCAGGGGTTCGCCATGTCCATGCAAGAATAATGTGATTTTCTCTAACTTTCATGCAAGTCATGACATTTAGTGAAGGGCGCTGTGAATTCCCACATTTCTACACAGGTGAATAAATTCGCGAAACACTGGCAATATTTCACCTGGTGAAAATTCTCTGGCGTCTCGTTTTGGACGTGGGCATCATTTTTGGACACCGGCATCCATTTTTTCGATGCCTGCAATGGACGCCCGCATCCAAAAATGGACACCCATGTCCAAAACGAGACGCGGCTGCGTTTTGTGAATTTTTCGCCATTTCGGAAAAATTTGGCGAAGCAAAATGCCGCCAATTTGCCCATCATTAGTGACATTGTGTTGAGGGCTGGGTTTACAAGGTATTATTCCCCTCTGGGATGATTTTGTAAAGAACAAACAGCCATGTGACACTATTCAGGAAATGATTGTTAACTTGTGGTATGACAACTCTTGCTGAACCTCTAGCATCCTTCCTAAGCCCCCAGAATAAGCAGAATAAGAGGTAGCTTTGTGCTCTCACTTAGATAAGAATGCATGATAAAAACATTTTAGTGCTGTTATTAAAATAAGAAGAGGGTTGAGAAGACCTAGGTCGGTGATCCCCAACCAGTGGCTAGCGAGCAACATGTTGGTCACCAACCCCTTGGATGTTGCTCCCATTGGTCCAAAAGCAGGTGCTTATTTTTGAATTCCTAGCTTGGAAGCAAGTTTTGGTTGCACGAAACAGTTGCCAAACAGAGTCTCTTTCTGTCTATATTCTGCCAGTCCATACATGGACTACAAAATATCTAATCACAGCCCTTATTCGGCACCACCCAGGAACATTTTTCCTTCTTGTGTTGCTTAATGTTGCTCACTGGTAAAAAAAGAGGTTGGGGACCTCCGACCTAGATGAAGTCTACATAAATGAAAAACAGCAGTTTCCCATGAAACAGCCTAGCAAATTCGGTATAATGCAAATATGAATGTATTCAGGCATTCCCATCATATATGGGTAAAAGGCACTTACATTTCAGACATGACACTTTAGGCATATCCCATCGTCCGTCACCTCTGCATCTTATGATTGGCAAATGGCGCTGTACAAAGCCTTCTTTGCAGTGGTATCTGACCATAGAGTTTATCTCATAGCGAGGTTTAGCCTTTCCAAAGGTCTTGGCATTTTCAACAGAAGGAGGCTGTCCACAAGCAACTAAAAAATTCCAAGCATGATACATTGATTTTGAAAAATATAAAAACATACATTCAAATATAACAGTACATTTAAACTGAAGTATTTCAAGGACAAGGAAAGTTAAACTAAAGAAGTAGGCTAGAAATATTGTACATAATGTTTTGTGCTTCAGTACCAGCCCAAGGCAACCACAGCCCTTTAGCAGTAAAGATCTGTGTCTCCCCAGTAGAGGCCCCAGTAGCTCCCCATCTTCTTTTCTGCTGATTCACTGATTCACATGCTCTGTGCTGCTGTCACTTACTGAGCTCAGGGACCCACTCACAATATACAGTACACATAGAATAGAAATGTCACAATATAAGGCTGATTAGTCATTAATGCAGATAATTACTACATGGCAGCACAGAAACCAGTGCAACTATTATTATTATTAACATGTATTTCTATAGCGCCAACTTGTTGCGTAGCGCTGTATCTAACTAGCATCAGAATTTAATAATCCACCCTGTAGCATCAGCTTATATTACAGGCCAGCCTAATTTTCTGCTAGATGATTTGTAACGACCCCTAAGCTTAGCTTCCCAATGGCTGCTCAGAGCCCACTGAGCATGTGAGTGTCGCAGACACTTTCCAAGATGGTGACCCCCTGTGACAGGTTTGAAGTCCTGGATCATTGCTGCTATTGAGAAGCTGAAACTTTAGGTTGGTGCAATAAGTTTAGTATATAAAACATGGCATTTTTAGCCCTATTCCTTTTTAGGGTTTAGTCGTCCTTTAAACCAGAATTCAGTGTTAGATGTTATAAATACTAAAATAATGGAAAGCTATCTCAGATGGGTCCTCTGACCTCTTGTATCTATTCTTTGCATGCTTTGTCTTTCCTCCCAAGGTACGGCACTGGGGATTTTGTTTGCATTTATGTTATTAATTTTGATATCTTTGTAATATATGATCATGGTTCTGATGCTTTATCTCAAGTGCTATGCAATATGTTGGCGCTATAGAAATACATGTTAATAAATAATGTTAATAATCTCAGGAGGACAGAAGCCGAACTTCAGAGGGATTGCTTATATGTAAAGTTGGCCTTCTCTGAGGAGAACAGTTTTACTATTAGAAACAGAGATATAATGACAGATGAAGTATAGGTCATTCATTCATGAATTTGCTAGAGACAAACGAATAGGAATATTGTACCTGTTCCCTTTTTGCAGGTGTAAGTAAGATGGTAGTTGCATGGTACATCATTCCACTGGCCATTTTCATGCCATATAATAACGACACAATCTTCGCCAGCAGAGAAGAAACTGTCTGGTTGATTTGGCCTCCAGTTTTCATATTGCTGGAAGGAAAGAATGGACATGAAATTTAGATTAATTGGCCCCCTTAGCAGGTTTTCACATTTCACGAACGTGCCCACCAGGCAATGCTGATCATAGGAAAAACATCATAATGACTTACAATTCTAATCCTGTTAATGTCCTGTGTATGTTCTAATCACAAAATCTTATCTGAGTTTTTCCTGAATTGCTAATTTTTGGGGGCTTTTCCACAAAAAACCAAATTTTTCAGATTATTTCAAACTTTTTGGGCTAATTCCAGCGTAGACCATAGAAAATTCCAAATAGGATAGGAACCTTTCCTATTGACTTATTATATACAACCTCAGAAGGTCGAGTTTTTGATATTCTGATTTTATGGAGTCAGGAAGGATTTTTTTCTCACTAGGAAGCAATTTTAGATTCAGACTTTCTAGCATCTATTAGCAGTTAGACAGGTTTTACCCAGATATAAAGTTTGAACTTGATGAATGTTTTTATTTTTTTTCAGGTTCTGCTTACATCAATTTTGTGAAACATAAATAAAACAACATAGACAGAACTACACCAAAACATCTTCATAAACCTTGGTCTTGTATGGGATAGACATTTTCAATTAATTATTGTTAGATTGTGGTGCTTTCTTAATCTGAGTTAGAGAAGCCATATACTATATTTGCAACATTGTTATGAGTTGGAGGGCTGATTGACGTTAAAGGTGTTACTAAACCAAGAAACCCACTGACATAAACAAACAATAAATGGAAGAACTGAAATTCATTGACACGCCAACAAATTCTGCAAAATGCTGATACTTTAAGAATTCATGACTGTTGGGTTTTTTTTTAGCTAGTTTGTTCCACATCTTGATGCAGGAAACTTTATGGCTTCACATCTGATTACATCACAGAACGCCTCTCAGCTTTACCGCTTTAGTTTCTCCCAAGGTTAATGCCAAACAGCTTTAACAGAACAGATTCACTTTATGCTCCTTTTTAAACTCCTGTCAACACGTTGGCTGCTTTCCCACTATGATACTTAGCTCTGATTTTGAAGATGATAATATAAATATATATACGGATTGAATTTCATGTTACACAAATGAATAATAAACGGCTTAACAGCTGAGTGATTAGGCTAGTGTTGGTTTTGTGACTCATTCAGAACTTGTTTATTGTTTATAGAATAATTTGCAGGCCATAAAATTGTTCTGATATGTCAGAATGGATACAGAAAGCCATATTCCCGTGTAATATAGGTAAGGAGATTGCGGGAGGTGAAAGTTGGGTTCATGGTCAGGGGGCTGTTTGAGTACTTTCTAACAGTACAAGATTTTTTTAAAACTTTATTTTGCATCTTTTTTTAAAATCAGATAAAAAAAAATAAACACAATGCAAATCCTAAATCCTTCTCCACAGTCTAAAGTTTTCCTCCTTTTGTTCACTGTAGAGCCATTCAGTGCACATACCCACTAATGTTTTCCTTAATAGAGCCAAGGAATTAATTGTGCATACAGAGCTAAGTCAACCAGGCAAATTCTCAACAGTTGCATTAAGGATCACATTTCCTCTTTATTTGTGCATCAGATAGATCTAAACAGCTCCAGGCCAAGTGGCTCAAGTCAGAGCTTGCTCAGTTTATGCTTAGTTTATACTGTCTGATGGGAAGGATTCACAGGCAGCCTAGCCAGAGAACACTATAACCAATAGATTATCTGTCATTAGGGGTAAAGGGATTGCCATTTCTACAAGTTGGTTCATTAAAAAGCTATTACAATTCGAATATAGCTTCCACAGATTATCATTTGCAGAGATTTGTAGTCAACAGGTATATGATTTTTGTAATGTATAAATGCTAGAGATAGAATGGGTGTTTCAAATTTGCCACAAACAAACTGTAAGATCATTTGGGTTCTTGAGGGACCCTTAAAGGAAAAGTAAATGTTTTTCTTTTTCTTTCTGTAAATTTGCTCTAAACAGCCCCCCAGATTAATGTACCCTAGTCCCTGCTGCAAGTCTGCTCTGGTTTCTGTGTTATCAGCAGCTTGTTTCCCCTTCTTCCTGGTGCAGAGTGAAGCCGAGCCCCTTAGTTTACTGAGCTGTCTATTTGCTGCTGTTCCACAATAGAGAGGAAGAGGGACCCAGTGTGTGCATTAGTAAGCTAGTTTCCCCAAGCAAAAGGTGCTAAACACACTGGTCTCTGCTATGTCATAGTATGCAAATGATCTCCAGGACTAGTCCAAGAGATAAGGTCAGCTCAGTAAGCTAAGGGGCGGGGCTTCACTCTGCACCAGGAAGAAGAGGAAACAAGCTGCTGATAACACAGAAACCAGAGCAGACTTGCAGCAGGGACTAAGGTACATTAATCTGGGGGGCTGTTTAGAGCAAATTTACAGATAGAAAAAAAAAGGTTTACTTGTTCTTTAACAAATGATTTAGCCAAAATTATGGAGTTAAGTGCTGAGGATCTCATGTATTTGCCTGTATGAATTTTGTGGTGACAGCCTCATTGCTCAACTGCCTAATGGTTTAAAGGAGAAGAAAAGGCTAAAATTAAGTAAGCTTTATCAGAAAGGTCTATAAAAATACACCAGTAACCCCTCAAAATAATTCTGCTCTGAGTCCTCTGTCAAAAGAAACACAGCATTTCTTTCCTTCTATTGTTTATATATGGGCTTCTGTATCAGACTTCCTGTTAGCAGCATAAATCTCCAGGGCCAGGGCTTGAGCATGCTCAGTTTGCTCCTCTTGCCTTCTCCCCCTTCCTTTTCCCCCTCCATCCTCACTGTAATCTGAGTCCAGTACTATTAGCGAGCAGGGAGAGACTCAGGCAGGAAGTGATGTCACACCAAGCAAATGTGGCAGCTGTTATCTAAACAATCAGAGAGCTTTAAAGGAATTGTTCAGTATAAAAGTAAAAACTGGGTAAATAGATAGGCTGTGCAAAATAAAAAATGTTTTCAATATAGTTAGTGAGGGGAAAATGTAATGTATAGCAGCTGGCGTGACTGTAAGTCTAACCTTACAGAACAGGAAACTACTTCTTGCTTTTCAGCTCTCTTGGTTTACGCTGACTGGTTACCCTGGTTACCAGGCAGTATCCAATCAGTGACTAGAGGGAGGGCCACATGGGTCATAACTGTTGCTTTTGAATCTGACCTGAATGCTGAGGATCAATTGCAAACTCACTAAACAGTTATGTCCCACGTGGCCCCCCTTCAAGTCGCTGACTTACTCAGATTTAGAGAGCTGAAAAGCAGGAAATTGGAAACTGGCTATTATATTAGACATCCAGTCATTCCAGCCTTTATAGTTTGCATTTTTCCCTGACTAACTATATTAGAAACATTTTTTACTTTGCACAGCTATCTATTTACCCAGTTTTTAATTTTACCCTGAACTGTTCCTTTAAGAGCTGCTTATCAGGTATGGTAAAGCATTCTGCAGAATAAATATTGTGTTATAGCTTGCAGTATTGTGGCTAATCTATTGGCAGATTGATAATGGGTTGAATGCAGAGGACCTCTTGTCTTTGTCAAACTGATGGGCTCATCATAAGTGTTGCTATAAGGCCCTTTACATGATTGCTAATGTGGTGCCAATTCATGCAATTTGCAACTTAACAGACTGTGAACTTGAACTTGCAAATTATAAAAGTTGGTAATTTAAACAAATTGTAGCACCCAGGGTTAATTTTGAGCATTCATTTGATTCAAATGGATTATAGCAGAGGGCCTACTTAGGTAGTCGAGTTTGAAAATTTTAGTTGCTTGTTTCTTTCCAGAAGTTATCTGAAGCTGTGTGAAACCTGGGCTCCAACCATCCAATGAAAGCACGACAGGCTTACACTTCAGTCCCTAGGCACTGACTGCTTGGTGCCATTAATATCAATGTTTATGCCCAATACAAAAAACACAGCATTTGCTTTGGCACAGCAGGTGTGCATTAGTAAACCACAGCAGCTACCAAAATGTGTTTTCCATGTAGAGAACACAAACACAAGCTTGCATATCTTGAGCTGGAAATGCAGAGGAAATAAATAATAGCAAAATAATAAATTCCATTTTGGTTTACGCAGTCTGTGAATATTTTCTTATCCCCACTCTTGCCTAAGTGTAATGAAACACAGGACGTTTTGTCCCTGGAGGGATTAGTAGCTCTGCTGGGCAGGGGATAAAATACTTGCAAAGTGGCTCCATTTACTTGTATGGCAATTGTCTACAAGTTGGATTTTAGTGTTTTCAGAGTTTTTTGAAACCAGGACTAAAGTCACAAACTCTGAAACCACGATAGCCATTGAACGTATTGAAAGTTCCTATTATAAAAAATACAAACGAAAAACAGATCCAAATGATCTAAAAAAAAAACATGAATACCTCAAAAACCTCAAAATACCTCAAAAAGTTTTTTGACTATTATGATGGTCCATTAGCATTTTTTACTTTGCAAAGTTTGACATTAAACGCTTTCTTGGTTTTATTATCACTTAATAGATCTCAAAATTTTAGAGTTTTATTTTTAGGAATACAGGAAAAGCAAGTTTGTGATTCCTGGAAAAAATTGCAAATCAATTGTTATTCCCATAGCAATAGAAGTCAATATGAGTGTCAGCTTTTAGCATGCACAAAATTGCTCGCTGTGCCATCACCTTAAAAACTCTGTTGTTTCTTTAGGCTTTTGAATGGACCAGTAACATCATTTTATTTTAAAAAAAAAAGTTTGCACCAATGCACATTACAAATTCAGCATCGTCTTTATTAAGAAATAACTTACTGATACTCTGCTTCTGCTCTTCTTCAGAAAAGGAGATCCGGTGATGATCAATCGAGCATGGCAGACTTTTTGAAGAGGAGCGAGGCAGAGTATTATTATTAAGTTATTTCTTAAAGGAATTGTTCGGTATAAAAGTAAAAACTGGGTAAATAGATGGGCTGTGCAAAATAAAAAATGTTTTCAATATAGTTAGTTAGGCAAAAATGTAATGTATAAAGGCTGGAGTGACTGTAAGTCTAACAGAACAGAACACTTCCTGCTTTTCAGCTCTCTTGGTTTACACTGACTGGTTACCCTGGTTACCAGGCAGTAACCAATCAGTGACTTGAGGGAGGGCCACATTGTCATAACTGTTGCATTTGAATATGTGCTGAATGCTGAGGATCAATTGCAAACTCACTGAACAGTTATGTCCCATGTGGTCCCCCTTCAAGTCGCTGACTAACTCAGATTTAGAGAGCTGAAAAGCAGTAAATTACGTTGTGTTCTGTTATGTTAGACATCCAGACACTCCAGCCTTTATACATTACATTTTTGGCTAACTAACTATATTATAAACATTTTTATTTTTCACAGCCTATCTATTTACCCAGTTTTTATTTTTACCCTGAACTGTTCCTTTAATAAAGACTATGCATATTTAAACTGAAATGTGTTTTGGTGTTTTTTTTTTTCATTAGGGGCAAACAAATAAGAAAAAAATTATGTAACTGGTCCTTTAACACCTCAGAAATTTAAATAAGCTTTCTGGAGGGCCAGAGTTTATAAAGGAAGCCCTCTAGATTTTAAATCTGTAAAATCTAAAGTTGGGCACTACAAAAAAATACAGCTGTTTGCAAATGTGCTTAGGGAGAGGTTATAACTCCTGTACAGCATAAATAATGAAATGTCAAACCTCAAATGTCATCTGGGGTGAGTTTGCTTTTAATAGTGCTGAGATGTAGACAAGAAAGTCAGTTTATGAGGATATCCCTTTGTATACGCTGATCTCACGAGCGCTGAGCTCTTTTTAAAAGGGCTTTATACATAGTTGCTTGGACATGGTTGTATTGCAAATGCCTTATAAGGGAATTCCAGTTGAGCAGGAGATTAGACTGCATTGGGCTCATTTATACACCACATTAATGTTCTTCTTGTTTTAAAGACATCATGTCAAAATGAAATAGTGACATTAAACTAAAGGTGGAATAAAAAGTTTCAAGTAAGGAGCTTTGAGGAAGCAAACATGGCACATTGAGTTCTGCATGTGTACCTCAGCTTTATTTTCACAGTTATTACTGCCTCACTAGAAAGCTATAAGGAAACCATACACAAAAAATAAAATCTATTTATATTGTTACACTGGATCAGCACAAACAGCATTCTTAATTCTAACTGCAGTCACACGGACCTTAAAAATAATATCCTGATTCCAAAATGCATAAGAAATTTAGGAACATTTGATGGGAAATAATTATACTATATCCGTCACCCAATCAGTTATTTATTTACTGACCAAGCGACTGGACCTCACTTCCATACACATCCAAATATCTAGGCGCCAGGAACTCAGCCAATCAGCAATTAAGCTAATGTCCAAGCATCTGGGCCTTGGTTCTGCGACAGTCACATCCAAAATCCAGGGGCCAGGAGATACCAAAAGGATTCTAACGTGGCTGCTTGACTTTAGATTCAAATTTTGAGATAGCCAGCTAGTAGGAGAAGATGATCTTACCTGCCTATAGTTATGAAAGCCACCTGTTTCTCCTTATTGGATCATATAAATTTTTACAAAAATTCAATGCTCGCAAAGAGTATTGGGTCAAGGTTGGAAGTCAAGATACAAAGCAGCAGGGATACATAGGTGGGTGTGCTGCATTCCAGCTGTTCTGTCTCTGTAGCACAGGGGTTCATTACCTATTGGTTATTACTTTAAAAAAGACCCCCCCCCCCCATACTATATGAATGGGTCACCATGTTGCCATTAGGTGAACAGTGAAGTAAAACTCATTCAGAAAAAGGTCGGGAAACCCTGCTATAGAAACTGGCACAATAAAAAGGCAGAGATTGGGCACTTATTATCTGCAGGGATTGGTCTCCAGCATAATAATTTAACCTATTTACTGCTGGATGAACCTGAAATTTTCCCAGCCAGAGCACAGACAGGGGGCACAGGGAAATAATAGAAATCTACAATTTTAACATCAAAGCTCATTCAGTGCAGTAATAGTGGAAAATGTCCTTCTATAGGCAGACAGGAGGAGTGATCACTGTCTCATTGTTAAACTGGCAATCTCTTTTACAAGTCAGCCAATATCATTTGAAGCTGTTGTTTTTCTTCATTTACCTTTTACAAAAATGAGTCACTAATAACGTGGATTACCTGGATGCACAGTGAAATTGTCATCCTTAACATTAGATATGAAGTATGAGCTATTGAAGGATTGCAGAGGTGTGGGTGATAGATACGACACAGTGAGTAAAATTGCACCTATTAAATTAGAACATTAAATACTTTATTATTATGATTCCCATGATATCTATCAAATTCTGTCATCAGTTTCACTAAAAGCTATAGCAACACTTTTGTATATACAGCATATTGAGAAGTAATCATTTAACAAGGCTGCAATTCCTCCGTTGACCACATGGTGGTGATATGGAATAAACGCTGAGCTCACAGCGGCATGAGTTACAAACACGTACGGATAATTTTAATATTATTAATGATTAAAGCAGCTAAGCCTAGATTTATAAACATTGTGAGTGCTGGTCTCCATGGCATTTAGTGACAGTTAAAGCATCACCTCTAGTTTTATATAATAGATATATAGATAGTTTTATATAATTCTAGGGGGCAGATTCGCTAAAAGGCAGTGACCACTCCGCACACTTTGCACCACTTTGCCAGTTGCAAATTCGTTACCACTACGCTAATTCACTAAAATGCTGGCGACTTTTTATGACTTTGCGGGGTACAGAATATGATGTCACTAATATCAGATTGAGGAGGATGCAGCTTCATTTCAGCAATTCGCCTGATCTAAGGTGGCGAAGGAAACTCTGGCGAAAGAGGTAACGTTCAGTCAATCCACAATTTTGTGAATTTGCGGAGAACAACCATTTGCCACAACAAAAAGTCGCCTGGCGAGAGAGTGTGAACAAACGCTAGCCACAGTCTCTTCCACTAGCGAATTTTTGCCTGCGCCTCTTAGTGAGTTGGCAATGTCCCTGTGGATTGTATTTCTAACGAATTTTCGCTAGCGACAGCCACTTTGTCACCCCTAGGACTTTCAGCTTTGGCCCAACAAAATAAATCTTTTTTTTTAACTATTTATTAGAACCCAGTACAAATATATTAGGATTATTTTCATGCAAAACTAAAGCAGTCAGCTTTCACCTCGCCTAAAAATGCATGCGAATTACAAATAAAAATGATTTTCAATTTTGCCATGCTAGCCAGGCAGGCAGTTTTACTTGACTCAAGACAATAAAAGGTTATTATTAAAAGCCAGAATATCCTTAACTGTTTGTATCTCACTCAGTTGGCTGTAGGGACCCCCAGCAGTGCATGTGACTGTGAAATCTCCCTGGCTGAGCACAGGTGCAGTAACCAGTGTTCCCAACTCTCTGACAGATGTACTGTACTAAGGACACAACCACCTGTGCTCACAAAGTGAAATCTGGAAACCATGATCAGTAGGGGGTCGTGAGTACTGACATTACCCACCACTGTTTTTGACATAATGTACTCAAATGGCATGCTACAAAGAGTTTTGTGTTACATGGAAAAGCACTCTGTATGAGCTGCATCTACTAAGGCTCCTGTTCCTTGCAATTATGTACTTCTTGAATATGAATATATTTTTCATCCTTCCTTGCCAGGATACATTCTCTTTTTAATGTCTATATTCCTGAATATCATCCTTTATTTATAGCCTCAATAGATCCCAGACTGTGCAGAGCTTACATTCTAATTTCTCCGCAGCACCCCCAACACACATTAGGGGGAGTTTAAATAGGAGTTGGTTAAGCTACCAGTATTTACTGAGATGTGGGAGCAAAGAAAAGCACCCAGAAGACACACAGGCAGAAAGAAGAGGGACAACATACAGACTCTGGCCAACTAGTGCCAATAAAACCCAAGTTTGTCTGTGCATGTGGGTGGCCTGATTGCAATATTTGTGCCAATTAGTTACAGGTAGTCCAGTAATTACCCAGTTGGGCCAAATATTGATATTTGTTATCCCACCAGTGTGATTGAACAATTAAAAAACTGTACAATAAATGGTCTATGTGACAATTTACATATGGGGGGGATGAAACCATATTATATCAAGTAACGTTTTCTTTGACCTCATTAAACTGTGTTTTTCAGTCAGCGCTAATATGTTGGTTCACATGCTCAGTCCTGTACAACAGGCACAACAAAAATAGCCACCAGCAACCATAGGCTGTTGGGAAAACCATAAACAGAGCCCAAATGTGTTGTTTGTTTGGAGAAAAGTAAATATGTGCAAATGAAGGCTAAAAGGACAGCTCTTATTTTCTTTCACACTTCCTATTTCTCTCATTCTTCAGTACTAATGCCCAATGTTGCAATGGCTATCATCTGAAAAGCAACACTTGTGTGCACAGCCATCATCAAGTAAGTCAGGCTAATTCTGCACAACTACTTTTCCAAAGCAGGAATTCCTTAAAGGGCAAGGAAAGGCAAAGAAATACAATCCCATTTTTACTTTCTTTAATGTAAAAGAATATACTTTAATCAAAAAATGTTTACCGTTTTTATAACAAACCTGACTGTATGCAGTGAAATTTTCCCTTCATTCACTGCTGTGGATAGGAATTGTCAGACGGTCCCTAACTTCTGGCAGGAAACAATCATACTT
>CM044432.1:165684707-165748114 GCA_024363595.1 Xenopus borealis
AGTAAGTTCAAGTTTATGTTTAATATACAAAATACAGCATTTCTAGCCTTATTCTATTTTAGACTCTCCTTGCCCTTTAACTTAAATAAAAATTGTGACAGCCTGGTGTACTTGGCTTATTTATTGCAGCTTTTCTATTGACCTAATCATGTCACACATTGGCCCATTCATGGAGTCTATGCACAGTATTAGAGTAGAGAACTGTCACTCCTCCCCATTGACATCCAAGCACAGTTATGGAACTGCCAAATACAGGTATAAGATCCGTTATCTGGAAACCCATTGACCATAAAGCTCCACATGATGGGAAAGTTATCTTCCATAGATTTCATTTTGATCAAATAATTCAAATTTTTTAAATGATTTCTTTTTTCCCTATAGTAACAAAAAAGTACCCAACTAAGATATAATTAATCCTATTGGGTTTATATAATGTTTCTATTATTTTTTAGTAGAATTAAAAACCCCAGGTTCCATACCTATATAACTTTCCCTTTCTGATATAGCATGTAACTGCCAAAATGGGCTGAAGATTGAAGGAAGAGTACAGCCTTCCAAATACAAAATTAGGGGTTTCGCCAATCTACTGTACTGGCCTACAGTCAACAATAGAATAGAATAAGGTTGCTCAATATTTTCTCGGGTTAAATTTGGACAAAGGAAAACGAAGAATAATTTTTTGCATTAATATTTGATCAACACAATAGGGGGTTTACTGTTAGTGTAGGAAAAGTTTGCTACAGTCTAGTAAACCGCAGTAGCCAATCAGCAGCCTGCTTTTCTGGGTCTATTGCAGGTAGAATAACTAGTGGTGCTATTGAAAATATTGTGTGCCATGGCAAGAAACTGCACAAAAACTGGATTTTTCTACTTCCTTTAATATTTGTTCCAACTTAGAAACTGTCAGTGTGACAGTAATTAAATCTATTTTCACCAAAGTCCAAAGCAAAATGTCCCACATTATCCAGACAAATACAAAGCAAAGGTTATCATCTGCAACACTTAATGGACGAGATTGAAGGTAAATAGCTCTTGTGCTGGACAAAACCTTCTGTTTTTTTAGTGAAGCAGAGTAACTTAAGCTGTAGCTAGGCAAATCATTAAACTGAAGCCTTTCCAAACCTCTGCTTTCTGTCTCTTCCAAATATCTAGTTTGGTTTCTAAGTGACTTTGACAAAATGGCAAAGTGCCTGGATCTAATACTTGCACAAAACGCTAATCTATGCAGAGCAGTCAGATAAAGTGGCACAATGGGCTGCTACTGCCAGATCCTTGTACCCTGGAACTCGTCTGCTCATACCCCAAGCTATGCAGGAGTTCAGAATAATGAAATAATCAGGATATGCCATGTAGTTTGTTTATGGAAAAGTGGCATTTGGCCCTGGAAAGGCTGAAACCACAGTGCAAATGAAGTGATCTCACTGAGAGTTATTTGCCAGTACACTCTTGAGGTTTTTCCAGCTGGGATAGTCTCTGTTTTGCACAAATTACAGACTTATTACACAAAATCCACTTATCCAGAAAAATATGTACGTTTCTAATGAATGCATTGTGTACACAAATACTGGTAGATAGACAGACACACTGGGGCTCATTTATCAACACTGGGCAAATTTGCCCATGGGCAATTACTTATGGCAACCAATCAGTGATTAGCTTTTTAAAGCCAGCTGCAAGTAGATCAATGAAAGCAGCAATTTGATTGGTTGCTACTGGTTACTGCCCATGGGCAAATTTGCCCATTGTTGATAAATGACCCCCAATATTATCTTTCCTAACCAATGAGCAAAGATACAAATATATCTTCTCCCAACCAAAGATAATTCTAAGCAACTTTGTAATAATCATCATTAAATAACATTTGCAAAGAGTTATTTTATTTCATAGTTATGGGTTAATTTTTTTTTTTAAATGAGAATATACTTCACTTTTTACATCTGTGTCTGCTCATTGGAACCTGCTCCCCAACCTCACCTTATTCTGCAATCCCCAAAACAGCAGAAATCTTATTAGCTTTTCCCATTATTTAAATAGACCCTGACAGCACTCTGACACTATTGTAATTGCTATTGTTCATTTTTAATAATGATCATTCTAAAGTGAAAATTTTACCCTAGCAATCAAACTGCAGAGTGGTTTATTAATACAGGGTTGTGCCTTTATAATACAGGTATTCGACCTGTTATCCAGAATGCTTGGTACCTGGGGTTTTCTGGATAATGGATATTTCCATAATTTGGATCTTCATACCTTAAGCCTACTAGAAAATAACGTAAACATTAAATAAACCCAATAGGCTGGTTTTGCATCCAACAAGGAAGCATCTAGCTTGGGATCAAGTACAAGGTACTGTTTTATTATTATTATAGAGGAAAGGAAATAGTTTTTAAAATTTTGGATTATTTGGATAAAATGGAGTCTATGGGAGACTGCTTTTCCGTAACTCGGAGCTTTCTGGATAACAGGTTTCCGAATAACGGATCCCATACCTGTACCAGTTTAGAACTGGAGGTGGATAACATATTAATGAGCAAATCAGACTTACCACTGTGCTTCCATCAGTCCAACGGAAATCATTCTCAAACATCTTATCATTGAGCCCAATCCACTGGTAATCATGCCCTAAACCTTTTAGAGAAGGAGAAAAATATACTTGAAGTTTTTATACCAAAAGCACAAACTATTGAAAGAGTGGCATATATAACCATGATCCCATTACAGTAATAAGAACATGTTTTAAAGGATGCCAAAAAAATCCACAAAAAGTCTTACGGTTGACAAAAGTCTGCTCTTCATTGGACATAATACTTGTCAAGTGTCCTCCTTGTACCCGGCACTCTCTCTCAGCTGCGTCCCAGGTGCGCCGATGGGCGAAATATTTGTAGCACTGACCTTGGAATTTGTGCCAGCCATAGTCACAGACTTCAGTGTCTAAAACAGACAGAATAAAATAAAATACTTTATTCCTTTTAATTAGTAGGATCAGTCACTGGAGTGAATATGTAGATTTGCAATAATTTGTAGTATCATGTATATAACAGTAACATTGAGCAAGGGCAGGTAGCTGGCTGCTGATCATAATGTGTTTACTAAGATTGTGTGGAAAGCCTGGTACAATGGCTGATGTGTTCTTTAAAAAGAACATTCTAATTCTGGAAGCGGATTCCAGATATGGCTTCCATCACACATCTCACCCAAGTGCCAGAGATAGGACTGAGAAACATGACAGCTCTAACTGCTCTTACACTCACTGCCTACCTTGTACAACACACAAAGAAAATATTATCTATCTGAGAGAATGGAACCGTCCAAATCAATAGCAGTAGCTTTGCTTTTTGTATTTTACATCTCATACATAACAATGGCCTGCTCAACAATTCATAAAGGTCAATGGTAATACTTCAAGCTGCTACAATACCTGGATATCAGATAAGAGCAGTTATACTCTGAAAGGTGCAAAATTGTATACAATATCATGCAATTGTCATTTTGCATAATGGTGCATAACACCCCCACCCCGTTATTCAACGACCTCAAACATGCACAAAAAAACCCTGCTGCGTAATATTCATGTTGTTACAAGTCATACTTGAAGAGCTGTGAGAGTTACTTAGTAGGGGAAACAAATATTGTTAAAGGTGAAACATATATCCAAGCTACAAGCAGTAAAATTTAATCTGAAAAGTAGCCCACACCCATCCGGTGGTACAACCTGGTGCAACATTAGTCTGCTTGGCTGTTCCTAACGTCCCATGAACCTAGCACTGACGCGGCATAAATGAGTCCCATGCCAGACAAATGCGTCCACATCTCTTACAGTTTTATTTTGTCTGGCAGAATGAAAATTTGGCAGCGGTTGCTTTTCTCAGTTCCCAAACCACTGCCGAGCTCTACATTTAAAGGAAAAATAAATGGTGCTAGTAAATGATAAGGTAGGAAACATTTCAGCTGCTAAAAGATGCGTTTTCAAAACTGAGGGGGTTTATGCATCCATAAGAGTTCAAGTCTGAAGATTTAGAGGTAGTGCTTATTTAATTAATAAAGACAGGCTAGCCAGTATGAAGGGTTTCTAGGTAAATATTTACTGCTAAACAAGGTGGGTCTAGGTGCAGTTGCCCCAGACCTTCAGCAGAAGGAGTTTGCACAGGAAAACCTTATGCAGGATGGCATTGATGTGGTTCATGCTAGGCTGCATTGATGTTTTTCCTTCTTTAATTAATGGCTATTGAACAACTACCATATTGCATGTTATGACCACACTACATAAAGGTATGGGATCCATTATCCAGAAACCTGAAAATTATGGTAAGGCCATCAACCATAATCAAATCATCCAAATTTTGAAAAATGATTCCTTTTACTCTGCAATAATAAAACAACACCTTGTACTTGTGCTTCAACTAAGATGTAATATTATTGGAAACAGAACCAGTCTAATGGGTTTCTTTAATGTTTGCAAGTTTTTCTAGTAGAATTAAGGTATGAAGATTCAAATTACAGAAAGATCCTTTATCCAGAAAATGCCAGTTCCAGAGCATTCTGGATAACAGGTCCCACAGGACCTTAGCAAAAAAAGCATGGACACCTCTGCAACTAAGCAAAGTTAATGTGTGCTAGTAGAATGGGTAATGTAAATGTGGGCTGGGGGGAGCAGGAAGGGGGGTCTACGGGGGGAGGGAGGGATGGCTCTTTTAAAGAAAGGGTTTACTTCTCCTTTAAAGTAGATTGGAATTTTTTTTAGTATTGTATTATTATTATTATTATTATTATTATTAACATGTATTTCTATAGCGCCAATATATTTCATAGCGATGTTAAGTAAATGTGATTATACAACTAAATTGCATGAATTACATACATAGAACATATGAAGATACATACATCACAATAAATACCAGTACAAAATGTGAGGAAGGCCCTGTGTCAAAAGAGCTAACAATCTAAAGGGAAGGGAATGATACACAAGGGGGCTGATTTACAAAGGGTGGAAGTAAAATTTTGGGCTACTTCAACTATAGAATATCCCAAAATTCGATTTGAATTGTTAAAATTTGAAAATTCGAATGTTCAAATTTCGAGGTACTGGCCCTTTCGAATTCAACTATTCCCCAGCTTAAAGCTGCCGAATTGCCATTTTATCCTAAGGGGGACCTCAAAGAACTTGGCCAGAAAATTTTACCATGTACTGAGAATTCGAAGGATTTTGGTGGAAATCGAATGATTCGAACTATTTTCATTCGATCAAATACGGCCATTTTTCGATCAAAAAAAATTTATCAAATCAGCCCCAAGGTGTGGGAGTGGGCAAGATCAGAGTTAAGTGGGTGAGAGATGTGGTACTGTAAGTGGTATTGCAAAGTCTTCAATGCAAGCATGTGAGGAGGTAATGAGAGAAGAGTTGAGTAGCAGGTCAGTAGAGGAGTGTAGTAAGCTGTTGGGTGAGTATATAGAGATGAGTTCAGAGATGAAGGGAGGGGCAGAGTTATGAAGTGCTTTGAGTGTCAGATGTTACTGGTGATAGTTGGAGGAAAGAGAACCATTTCCGTTTTGGAGAGGTTTAATTTGAGGTAGCGTTGTGACATCCAAGTAGAGATAGCAGACTGGCAGAAGGAGACACGAGTTAGGAGTTCTGGGTTGAGATCAGGAGAGGAGAGATAGATCTGAGTTTCGTCAGCGTAGAGGTGGTAGTGGAAACCTAATGAGCTGATTAATTGCAGAGGGAGGAAGTATATAGGGAAAATAATAAGGGTCCCAGGACAGAGCCTTGAGGAACCCCAACAGAGAGACGTAGGGGAAGGGGTATCTTTCATTATGCAGAGTGTCAGTATTTATTATTTAGTTGGATTTTTACTTAGATTTTACTGCTGTTTTGTTTGCATGTGTCCAACCTTGAAGTGGGCAAGGCTACAACCAACCTGAAGTAAATCAGGCTTTACAACATACATTAGAATTTTCCAAATTCAACTGTCAGTTTTAATGGAAACTGCATAGTATGTATGGAACAGGAACTCAAATGGTTGGTACAGCTGAATGTTCATTATTTAAGGAATTATTCATTCATTAGGGCCTTACCTTGTTCACAAAGTGATCCAGTATAGCTAGGAAGACAGATACACACAAAGGAGTTTATGCCATCAACACATGCTGCTCCATTCCGGCAAGGATTTGACTGACATTCATCTATATCTGATTAAGTTGACAGCCATAGTTAGCATGGGAAAATATACAATGTTGGTAAATAATATTTACTAAGCATAAGATACAGGCTACTTGACTACAGCAGAAATTGATTTATGGGGTAAATACACAACTACAAAGAATAATTGTATCGCTTTTTTTCTGTACTAAATTAAAAATACTACCCTTTCACATGGTGGCCTGTAAATGCTACGTGATAAGTGGTTGTTATAGTTAATTAGTCTTGTAGCAAATGTTGCACCTTTTATTGCATAATCCCATTTATATGATAAGAAAATACATTTCTAATGATCATTAAAATATCTGTGCATGTATTGTGGATTGCAAATACAAGTGTCTAATAAATCCTACAGAAGCAGAGCATTAGTGAAATGGGGACCAGCACAATTTTTTGACTAACTTCTACTGTCATTTCCACCTGAGTATCTTTCAATATATGGGCCCTGTCCCCTTTCGTGCAAGCAGCCGTGCTGCTGGGCCAGGTTAGGGTTGAGTGCACATCAATTTTATTCATCACAAACGAGCATGCTAATGTGATCATATTCCCATGTTATATGATCTTGCAGGGGCAAGAGGTTACCTTTTAGCTAATATCACGGAAAACATTTTTTAACTTTTATTTCTTAAGATAGACAGTTCTTTATTTACCAATTTCACATTGATCTCCGCTGAAACCAGGCATACATGTACAGACAAAGGATGTACCACTACGAGCATAACATGTCCCTCCACCTTGGCATTGATTCATCTTGCATGGGTCTTGATCTGAAATAAGGCATTATTATGATATTATCAGCAATAATTCATTTTTTTCCAGGAGTTCAGTGTACATTAACTGTAATATGTATCCTCATTAAATTAAATTGGAGGTAGCCAGTGTCGGCCCACTGGAATACCAGGAAAACTCCCGGTGGGCCAGGGTGTCAGTGGGCCCTAATGCTGCTAAACGTTTGGCCTCTTTCATGGACATTCTCTATTTCTATGAGAACAAAGAGATGGAATAATTGATCATAGTATGTAAAGAAAACAAACTAGGAGAATAGAGGTTGATTGAGGAGATGAAGAATATTAGTACTGACAATGGGCCCCTGGTCTAAGGTTTTTGGGTGGGCCCCTGGTCTCCCAGTCCGACACTGGAGGTAGCCACCAATCTGCCAAATTAAATACCAAAGAAAGGGTGAGGTTGCTCCTCCAGATAAGCAGAAACTGGCAACTATAATATTTCCATCTGTGCATTTTGATCTTATTCACCGCATCTTCCATAGAACATTCCATAGAATATAGAACAGTACACCATGGATTAATGCATCATGTGCAATGGAAGAACCATAGCACTAGTTCAGTAATCTTCTAGTTTGCAATTAAAAAAAAAAGTTACCCCATAATGATTCTCACATTAGTTCATCTCTACCAATGTGTAACAATATGAACATTTTTGCTATATCAAAACACTTCAAATAAAGTCTGTTTTGTAACTAGACTTCAGTCACTATTTATCTTATTATTATTTATCTCATTTTCATAGACAATTATGAGTGACAGGTAAATAGAAAGATGTATAGACACACTGATAGATAGTGCTAACAGGTTTTCTATCAAAAACCCCATTGTTTGACTATATACAGTAAATTAATTAGGGTTATTATATTGGTACTTCTCTAATCTAGACAGATCATTTGTTCTCTTATTTAATCTCCCATATTTTTGTTCTTTTCAAATTCTATATGAATTAAACACAATATTAAACATAAAAAGCATAAGCACAGTGGGAAATGGTGGAACACAAATCGGCGAAAATGTTAGTTACATGCAATATAATATAAAAGCTACTAATGGGACTTCTAATGAAAAGTGAGATTGGGCATATATTAAAAGCAATGTAAATACAAAGATATGTATGAAGATGAATAATGGCACAAATATTTACACAGTATAAAAAAGCATAAAATATATGTAAAGGTAGGTCTTACTTGCAATCTGAAGTTCACCTTCTTCAGCATTATTACTAGTGGAAATGTGGATATCAATGCCATTAGTTACTTCTATATCAGGTTCAGATGTTACAGGCACAGTATTAATGGTTTCTTCTTCTTTTTCTGGAACTGCATAGTCAATTTCCTTTTCATCGACTGGCTCAGCTATATTGTATGAAACTGTGGACAATTCTTTTTGTACAACTAAGGCTGATTGAGTTTCCACCTTTGCATCTGAATATTTTGGAAATGGAGTAAATGATGCCTCAGATTTGTGACTGGGAGGAGAATCAGTATCTGTTAACTTGCTGTACAGTTGAGTGAGGACACCATCTGAATCTATACTCGGTTCCTCTGTAGGCGAGGTATGTTTAGGTATGTGTTTGATATCTTCTACAATATACTGCTGTGAAGAGGTGGTATCTTCCTTATGATCACTAGAGAATGATACTGATTCTGATTCGTCCAAAATATCTGTTTTTTTAGAGTGATCTGAAGGTGAATCAGTTGTATCTACTAAATGTGCATCTTCTGGTTTATAGGTAGCAGCAATATCTGCACTGACTTCTTGCTCTGAGACAACATGATCAGTACCTGAACCAGCAGATGATAAAGTACTGGGAATATTTTTTCCTGTATAGTCAGAGGCCCCATTGACAAGAATAACAGTCACAGGATATTGTGGACCTCCTTCCTGAGTCACCACGGTAGTCTCCTCGGTTACCTTACTTACATTCTCCTCTTTGTGAATATAAGTATGTGTGCTTGCTATGGGCTTGTCTATTAATTTTGGATCTTCAGTGACATATTCAGGTTTACTGCCATCGGATATGATATGCTGCTCCACACGGCTAATTGTTATTGCACCATCCCTTTCTATCTTTGATACATATTCCATTTCAAATGTCTCTTTTGTAGTGATCAAATCAATTTCACTTTGTTCCCTTAACAGTAAAGCCTGGGATGTAACCGTCTCAAAATGTACTGAGTATGAAGTTCCATACACTTTGCTTGAATCTTCCAAACTTGAGCTAAACTTGTCTCCTTCACCCTCAGACTTTATGGTTTTTGTTGTATAGGTTAACTCTTTTGTTAATAATATGTCTTCCAGTGTTTCAGCTGATTGGTCTATGTCACTAACCTTATCACCATCTGCTGTGCTATCTATTTCAGATGAAAGGGTAACTAAGTCTGAAGGTACAGTTTCATGATATTCCTTGTCAACAAACATACTTGGTCTGCTGGTTACCCTGGCTTCAAATTCTTTTTCAGTAGAAACATGATCTTCTGGTGGAAATGCACTAGTCATAATTGGTAAAACATATTCTTTAGGAGTCACTACCTCCTCAGAAGTTACTTCAGGACCACCCTCATGTGAACTCTCTGGAATAAAAGGAAAATTTGTAATTGTCTCTTCAGTGTCAGGTCTAATGGTTGCAATAACTGTTGATGGACTGGCTCCAATAAGTTCTCGTTCCGATTCTGATTCCTCCTTTGCAGGAACACTATCACTCATTAATGGTAGCGTTTGTGTTTCAACAAACAAAACATTCTCGCCAGTTGCCTCTAATATGCTGGAATCTACATACATCTGGGAGGTTGAATAAATTTCTGTGTCAGGTTTAGAGCTCTCTGTTTCATGCAATTGTGGCTTGTCTGTATGATGTAACGGGTCACTATGTTTTTCTTGAGTTATGCTAAAAGAATCATAATCAATTTTTATTGAAGAAGAAGGTGTAACAGGTTTATATGCAATGTCTCCTGAACCTTTTCCTGAAAATAATTCAAAAGCAGTATCTAGTATCTCTTGTGGTGTGGTGGGCCCTGTTGTTATATATGTGGACTCTTCTTTAATTGGTTTAATTGATGTCTCAATTATTTTTGATGTTTCTAAAACGGCTTTAGAAACTACAAGGAATGTTTCTGTACTTATTTCTGGTTGCTGTGTGGATCGTAAATAATTTTCACTGATATCTGAACTTGTTTCTTGTGGTATATCAGTCGCTAGTTCAGTTAAATTTATAGTAACACTTGTACTTGCAGGTGCCTCATCATCTTCTACAGAAGATACAGTAACACCTCTATATATTGGCTTAGTTTTTTCTGAAATGTTTTCTTTGGTAGTTGTAGACATGATGTCTCCAGATCCTTCCTCATACAAAAATGTTTTTTCAGTGGACAGAGACTCTGTGATCTCCAGAATCGTTGCAGGTGTTGACTTAAGTTCCAGTTTTGCGTCTTCCAATATAGTTGATAATTCAAACTCTTCAGAAATCTGTTCACTTGTTTTGTCATCAAGAATAAATTCAGTTGCTGAAGGAGATGCACTAATTACTTCACTAATAGTTTCATTTTTTTCTGTCCCCACCCATATTGTGCTGACTGAGCTTTCTTCAAAAATGAATACCGGTGATTTGCTAGTAACTTCATCTTCAAAGCCTATTGTAAATTCTGTCCTAGATTTCGTGTGTGATATTGGCACATTTTGTGTTGGTGTTACTTCAGGTAATATTTCCTCAGTACTAGTGCTAACACTTATCATGGGCTTTTGTGTTTCTGTTTCATTGGTAGCAATTTCTCTGTCTCTGTCTACTGTCTCTAGATATTCTGTGACTGGGGACACTGTTGAAATAGTTTCAGCCTGATCTTCAAACTGACTTTCAGTTTTGATCTGTTCATCTATTCCTGTGGTTTGTTCGCTTTCATCTCCAGACCCATGCTCAGTTAGAGGTATTTCAGAAACTGCACTCTTAATGCTACTGCTCAGATATGCTGTTACACCAACTGACACTTTTTCAGGTGCATTGGTACTAAAAATGAATTGTGGTTTTAATGTCCTTGTGTCTTCAGTAGAGGTTTTTACATCACTTGTTCCTACTTCAACACTTTCATATTGGTCACCTGAACCTACATCATTATCTGTGGATTTTGTACCAAAAAAGTATTTCCTTGGTTCATCTATATCATCATCTTTAATTGTGCTTAGTTGTGCAATGTATTCTGTTGTTGGCTGAACAATGCTTACATATCTACTTACTGGCAACTTGGATTCTGTTTTTGGCACAGGTGTAGATACAACATCTTGGAGCATGCCTTCATCAGTTCCTGAATCTGCATCTACAAATTCTGATTTAGTGCTGATTATATCTTTATGTGGGGCATCTGTGACATATTGACTCATTTCAGGTGTAAGTGTGGCACTGGGTGTTTGTGCTTTTGCTATTTCATGCATGTCTACAGGTGAACCCAATTCAGGTTTAAATGATGTTTCTATTCTCAGAAAAGACTCTGTAGCTGAAAAACGTGTACCAATGGCTTCAGTAGCACCCTCAGTTTTTATTTCTGTAGTCTTAGTAGAAGCGACCTCTAGTAAATCATCCTGAGTCTGATCTCCTGAGCCTTGATCAACAAATACTGAATGAGTGCTGAAATGCTTTCTAACTGGGCTTGATGTAATAGGCTCTCCAGTTGAATGTGATAATATTCCAATTGCTTGTGTTACAACCTTTGATGTTTCTAGCATATCTGCTTTAATACCTGTTTCAGATTCAGCTGCTTTGTCTTCTTTGGTAGAACTTTCTTTCATCTCAGGTGTTAGTGTAGCACTGGGTGTTTGTGCTTTTGATATTTCCTGCATGTCTACAGATGAACTCAATTCAGGTTTAAATGACGTTTCTATTTCTGTGCTCAGCCAGGACTCTGTAGCTGAAAAACGTGTACCAATGGCTTCAGTAGCCACCTCAGTTTTAATTTTAGATGTCTCAGTAGAAGCAACTTCTAGTAAATCATCCTGAATATCGTCTCCTGAGCCTTGATCAACAAATACTGAATGAGTGCTGAAATGCTTTCTAACTGGGCTTGATGTAATAGGCTCTACAGATGAATGTGATAATGTTCCAATTGCTTGTGTTACAACCTTTGATGTTTCCAGCATATCTGCTTTGATACCTATTTCAGAGTCAGTTACTTCGTCATCCTTGGCAGAACTTTCTTTCATTTCAGGTGTTAGTGTGGCACTGGGTGTTTGTGCTTTTGATATTTCCTGCATGTCTACAGATGAACTCAATTCAGGTTTAAATGACGTTTCTATTTCAGTGCTCAGCCAGGACTCTGTAGCTGAAAAACGTTTACCAATGGCTTCAGTGGCTACTTCAGTTTTTATTTCAAAAGTCTTGGTAGAAGCAACATCTAGTAAATCACCCTGGCTCTGGTCTCCTGAGCCTTGATCAAAAAATACTGAATCAGTGCTAAAATGCTTTCTTATTGGGCTTGATGTAATAGGCTCTACAGTTGAATGTGATAATATTCCAAATGCTTGTGTTACAACCTTTGATGTTTCTAGCATATCTGCTTTAATACCTGTTTCAGAGTCAGTTGCTTTGTCATCCTTGGTAGAAATTTCTTTCATTTCAGGTGTTAATGTGGCACTGGGTGTTTGTGCGTTTGATATTTCCTGCATGTCTACAGATGAACTCAATTCAGGTTTAAATGACGTTTCTATTTCTGTGCTCAGCCAGGACTCTGTAGCTGAAGAACGTGTACCAATGGCTTCAGTAGCCACCTCAGTTTTAATTTTAGATGTCTCAGTAGAAGCAACTTCTAATAAATCATCCTGAATATCGTCTCCTGAGCCTTGATCAACAAATACTGAATGAGTGCTGAAATGCTTTCTAACTGGGCTTGATGTAATAGGCTCTACAGATGAATGTGATAATATTCCAATTGCTTGTGTTACAACCTTTGATGTTTCTAGCATATCTGCTTTAATACCTATTTCAGAGTCAGTTACTTCGTCATCCTTGGTAGAACTTTCTTTCATTTCAGGTGTTAGTTTGGCACTGGGTGTTTGTGCTTTTGATATTTCCTGCATGTCTACAAATGAACTCAATTCAGGTTTAAATGACGTTTCTATTTCTGTGCTCAGCCAGGACTCTGTAGCTGAAAAACGTGTACCAATGTCTTCAGTAGCCAACTCAGTTTTTATTTTAGAAGTCTCCGTAGCAGTAACCTCTAGCAAATCATCCTGAGTATCGTCTCCTGAGCCTTGATCAACAAATACTGAATCAGTGCTAAAATGCTTTCTTATTGGGCTTGATGTAATAGGGTCTACAGTTGAATGTGATAATATTCCAATTGCTTGTGTTACAACCTTTGATGTGTCTAGCATATCTGGTTTAATACCTGTTTCAGAGTCAGTTGCTTTGTCATCCTTGGTATAACTTTCTTTCATTTCAGGTATTAGTGTGGCACTGGGTATTTGTGCTTTTGATATTTCTTGCACGTCTACAGATGAACTCAATTTAGGTTTAAATGATGTTTCTATTTCTGTGCTCAGCCAGGACTCCGTAGCGGGAAAACGTGTACCAATGGCTTCAGTGGCCACTTCAGTTTTTATTTCAAAAGTCTGGGTAGAAGCAACGTCTATTAAATCATACTGGGTCTGGTCTCCTGAGCCTTGTTCACAAATTACTGAATCAGTGCTAAAATGCTTTCTAACTGGACTTGATGTAATAGGCTCTCCAGTTGAATGTGATAATATTCCAAATGCTTGTGTTACAACCTTTGATGTTTCTAGCATATCGGCTTTAATACCTGTTTCAGAGTCAGTTGCTTTGTCATCTTTGGTAGAACTTTCTTTCATTTCAGGTGTTAGCATGGCACTGGGTGTTTGTGCTTTTGATATTTCCTGCATGTCTACAGATGAACTCAATTCAGCTTTAAATGACGTTTCTATTTCTGTGCTCAGCCAAAACTCTGTAGCTGAAAAACGTGTACCAATGGCTTCAGTAGCCACCTCAGTTTTTATTTTAGAAGTCTCAGTAGAAGCAACCTCTAGTAAATAATCCTGAATATCGTCTCCTGAGCCTTGATCAACAAATACTGAATGAGTGCTGAAATGCTTTCTAACTGGGCTTGATGTAATAGGCTCTACAGATGAATGTAATGATATTCCAATTGCTTGTGTTACAACCTTTGATGTTTCTAGCATATCTGCTTTAATACCTGTTTCAGAGTCAGTTGCTTTGTCATCCTTGGTAGAACTTTCTTTCATCTCAGGTGTCAATGTGGCATTGGGTGTTTGTGCTTTTGATATTACCTGCATGTCTACAAATGAACTCAATTCAGGTTTAAATGATGTTTCTATTTCTGTGCTCAGCCAGGACTCTGTAGCTGAAAAACGTGTACCAATGTCTTCAGTAGCCAACTCAGTTTTTATTTTAGAAGTCTCCTTAGCAGTAACCTCTAGCAAATCATCCTGAGTTTCGTCTCCTGAGCTTTGATCAACAAATACCGAATCAGTGCTAAAATGCTTTCTAAATGGGCTTGATGTAATGGACTCTGCAGTTGAAAATGATAATATTCCAATTGCTTGTGTTACAACCTTTGATGTTTCTAGCATATCGGCTTTAATAGTTGTTTCAGAGTCAGTTGCTTCGTAATCCTTGGTAAAACTTTCTTTCATTTCAGGTGTTAGTGTGGCACTGGGTGTTTGTGCTTTTGATATTTCCTGCATGTCTACAGATGAACTCAATTCAGGTTTAAATGACATTTCTATTTCTGTGCTCAGCCAGGACTCTGTAGCTGAAAAAGGTTTACCAATGGCTTCAGTAGCCAACTCAGTTTTTATTTCAGAAGTCTCAGTAGAAGCAACCTCTAGCAAATAAAACTTAGTATCGTCTCCTGAGCCTTGATCAAGAAATACTGAATCAGTGCTAAAATGCTCTCTAACTGGGCTTGATGTAATAGGCTCTCCAGCTCGATGTGATGATATTCCAATTGCTTGTGTTACAACCTTTGATGTTTCTAGCATATCTGCTTTAATACCTGTTTCAGATTCAGCTGTTTCATCATCCTTTGTAGAACTTTCTAACTTAAGGCCTGTTTCACTTGTTTCTATTTCTAAATTCACTTCAGGTCCTTTTGTAGGGAAAACTGTGGTGACAACCGGTTCGGCTTTAGTTGTTGTCCGTATGAATCCGTCATCTCCTGAACTTTCATCTGTGCTGATTATTTCTTTGACTGGAAGAGATAGAGTGGTCTTACTAGTTGAATGTGTTGGTAAGATGTCTGTTGTCTCAAATGTTGTCTCTGCATCTCCATTGACCAATGTTCTAGAGTCTGTTGCTTCTATTTCTAACCCTAGAACTATTTTACTTGTTTCAACTGCAAGGACAACTGTTGCTTCCTTGGCCGGAAAACCTGTGCTGTCAACCTTGCTGTCCACTTTAGTTTTAGTTGGGTATGTGTCTGAAAAAATATCTGCAGAGTCCCCTGAGCTATCTTCAGCAAAAATATTGGTAGCTGGGGGTACACTTATGGTGGCAGATGCTTGTGTTCCAGCTACAGACAGTTGGTGTGCATCTGTACTGCTATTTATTTCGGATTGCATTTTTATTTCTTTAGTGCTATTTTCAAACACAACACTTGCTTCAATTGTTTCTATTGATAGACTCATTTTGGGTTGTTCAGTTGGAATTATTTTGCTTCTGGCTTCACTATGCATTTTAACTGAGTATGTTTCAGTAGCTGGAAAACTGTCCATTCCATCTCCCGAGCTCTCATCTGTTAAAATAGTACTGACTAGTGTTTTAGAGATATCCTCAGTAGGTGAATATATGTACATAGTGGAAGATGCTTGTGTAGTAAACTTAGACACTTCTTGTTTATCTGTACTAATGACTGTATCCATTTCAACTGTTTTGTTATCTTTGATATCACCTAACTCAAAATCAGTTTCTGCTTCCATGCTTTTTGTGTGTTCTTTAGTTGTGGGTGATGTGCTGATGATTTCACTGTCCAGTTTAGTTGTAGCAGCAAATGTTGTGGAACCAATAAAAATATCAATGTCATCTGAGCTTTCATAAGTAGTTGAATCTGTGATTATACTTTCTTTCATAGCTGAATCTCCTGGTACTTGTGTCACAAGCTGTGATGCTGTACTGAAACTTGTTTCGGTTTCAACTGGTGCTGCATCTTTGGTATCAATTTCCAAGTCAAAACTTGTTTCTCCAGCTAGACTCAATGAGGTTTTTTCCAATTGGAATGTTGTGCTGATGTCTTCAGTGTCTGTTTTGGTTGCATATGTTTCCGTAACTGTGAAAATGTCTTCTGTGTCTCCTGAGCTTTCAATGATAACAGGTGAGTGAGCACTGGCTGTTTCTTGCATTGTATGCAAAGAAAGATGCCCACTAGTTGGATGTACTGGTGTGCTGTGTGTTGCTTGTATTCCAGCTTCAGACATTGCATCTGTATCTACACTCACACCAGCATTAGACTCTACAGCATCTGCTTCTTTGGTATGGTTTTCTAAATGAAGATCTATTTTAACCGTGTCTACTTCTAAACTCACTCTTGACTCCTCAGTTGGAAATCGTGTACTGATGTCTTTGCTTTGTGATTTCGTTTTAGTAACATATATTGAGGTACCTGCCACAATGCCCTCATCTCCTGAACCCTCATAAAATATTTTTGTATCATGTTTGTCCTCAGTTTGTGCTGTTTCATTTTCTATCATTTTGGGGGTAGATTTAGCAGATTGATGCTCATCTTCTGACCCTTCAGTTATTGGGTATTCAGTGCTTAGTATGTATTTGAGAGAAGGTTGTGTAAATTGTTTGCTAGTGGGCTGCAATGTTATGCTTGTTGTTTGCAACTGAGGCTTATCTTTATCATGAATTATTTCTGATTCAAGTGTCTGTGCTTCTTTAAGGTCTGATTCTGTTTTCGTTTTCATTTCCAAACCCACTGTAGACTGTTCAGCTGATGTGACAACAGTGTTATTGGTTTCAGTTTCATGTTGTCTTTGGGTTAGTGAAGTCATGGTGGGGGAAACTGTGACTATTTTATCTAGGTCCCCTGAACCAGAATCAGTAAATAATGAGTCAGTGAAAATAGTTTTTTGGGGTTTCAATGTTGTAATGTGTTTTGGTGATAGAGGTATTTCTGTGCTGAAGGTCATTTTAGATTCCACTGTCTCAGGTTCTGCAGCTAATTGTTTCACTTCTGTTCCCCCTAAAAATGTTGTAGTATCTGCACTTTCTGTAAGTTCTATTGTAGAGACAGTATCAAAGTATTTTGCAGTTGTTATCTCAATTTTTGTTTCAGAGCTAAGATCTCCAGAACCTTGATCTACTAATGGTAAGTCTGAGCTTATTTTACTTGGTGTCAAACTGTGAGTCATGAAAGTTTCAACAGTTTTATCCTCTGAAAAGATTGGAAACACTGTAGCCATTTCAGTATCTGGTTTTATGGAATGTAAAGATGGTTTAGGAATAAGAATAGTCTCCAAATCACCGTCAGCTGAACCCTCCCCCATAAATGGTGAAAAGGTGCTGGTTTTCATAACAAATGTTTCATCTGTAATGGTTTTGTCTTTACTGCTAGAGGTTGTAGCTGGTAATGGAGAGGTTGTGGTAATCTTTTCCAATGATGTTGTTGAATCATATTTGTATGTTTGTTTATCTGGAATGTCAGTAGGTACATAATCTCCTTCTTTCTGTGAGCAATCTGTTGTCAGAATGGTGGTTTCTTCTGTAATGGCAAATTTCAACATTGGGTCAGCAGTTTTAGCTGAATCTGTAGACAACATCTCAAGTCCATGTTTCTCTTGGGAAACAGTGCTTGAAACATATTTATATGCATCATCCGTATCTCCTGAACCTTCCTGCATCAACAGGGAGCCTACAGTGTCTACATGAGTTACTAAACTGTGGGAAGAAATGTCAGAAGTAGTTAAAGTTTTTCTTATATCATGAGTAGCTATAGCTTCAGATAAGGAATCGGTAGGCTTTACTTGAGATGAGACTATTACTGTAGAGACGGTTTCTGTATCATACAGACTACTTACAGTAGTTTGCTGATCTAAAATGACACCTTCCATAGCTGACCCTTGTTCTTGTTCAAACAATCCAAAACTTTTTGTTGGATCTACTGTAAGTCTACTTTCCTCATTTTCTTCTTTGCTCGTGGCTGTGAAGTTTGTCACGTGCTCATATAATGATGTAACAGACTTAATTTCTTCAGATGTCAAAGCTATACCAGGAAATGGTGTAGGCAATGAGGTATCAGCTTTTACAATAACTGTTGTTGAAGAACTCTTAATTTCATCCAACCTTTGTACAGAAGCAGTTACACTACGAATGGACTGTGCATCCAAATCTTCTGAACCTTCAGGCTCAGCATAAACAATGGAAGCTTCAGTGATAATTGATGGTTCTTCTGTCTCCTTTGTACCTTCCTCTGTTGGTTTAGGTGTTTCTTCTGTTTTTAGTAATGTTTGTTTACTTGCAATGGTGGGTATTTCAGATATCAGTTGGGTTGAGGGTGCATCCGTCACATGTTCAGGTTCAATTCTACTCTCTTCATTAAATAATTCAGTAGTACTCAAAACTTTAGAATCTGTATCTTCCAGTGTAAATAAATGCACTGATCTATTAAGTGAAAGTATACTTGGTGTGGGTGGCAACTCAGTTGTCTGTGTTGTTGAAGTCTCAGCATAAATCTCTGTATCCCCACTGAATTCAGGCTCTTGTATATTTACATGTGTAATGCTCTCTCCAATATCTACAACAACTGAAGTTGCAATGCTAGGGACATTTGTCTGCAATATTACTCTTTCTGTAACCTCACTGATTTGAGTAAGTGAAACATTTTCAGATGGTGTGGCACTTTCAATTTGATCCTGTCTAGCTTCCTCAGCTTTGGAATCTCTTGGTGCAGTTGTGATCTCTTGTTTGCCATTGATAAATTGCAAAGAAGGGGGTGTTGACACATCAGTAGTATTGTCACAATCTGATTCCTCATCACTATCATGATGAACCAATTGTATAACATCTATTATTAATGGGAAGTCATTCTCTTCACTTGAATAATTATGTTCAGGAAATTGAAGTCTTCCTTGATCCAGTACATGAATAAGTGATTCAACTGGGCCTGATGGAAAACAAAGCCATTTATAACATTTAGTTTGTAAATATGTTAATGAAATGCACAAAGATGACAATGTCAAATGGTTTCATTAATATGTAAGATTATATCATGTTCCATGAGGATGTGAATAAAATAGGAGCAGCCTAGTTAATGTAGCCATAAAAAATGATCTTATCTTACAAATGAACATGATGGATGAAGACAATGTGGCATAGCAGACAATATTATTAAATTGTGTGACAAAAGCTGCTGCATCAACTTTGGATTATTTACCCTGCTTTAAACACAATCAAAGACTGTGCTTAGTTCAGTTTAATGTATATCTGAAAACAACCATGAAGATCAGACAAAAAGACTGGCATTTGCCAATTCAGATATTTCCATCTTGAAAAGAAACATTTAAGAGTCTTTCCTGAGGAAACGTTATTTATAAATCCTGATAAACAAGAAACAGTGCAATGCATACATTTGAATTCACATAATGTGTGAATCATGTAATATTAAATTTCAACATTTGCACCATCTGAGAACTAAGAATCTGAAAAGGTTACCTTGTGATCAGGAGAAACTCATACTGTAGGTTTCTCAGTGTCTAATCTCAATACTGTGAAGAATAAGTAAATCTCTTTCAGTTGTCTCTTACAGAGTTTTCCCTAGCGAGCCTAGTATCAGCAACCCAAATGGTGCTTATTTTTTAATTTTTTAATTTTTGTCTTCAAGTCAAGCAATCAAGTAGCATAAAAACTGTGTGTCTTGCCAAACAGATCATTTTGTGGGCTTCAATTCAACATAGGAGATATACAAAAACCTAATCCCAACCCACATTTGGCACAGTCAGGAATGTTTTTTTTACATCTGAATGTGGCTCACAGGTAAAAAAGTTTGGAGACCCTGCTCTAATGTAATAATAATCTTATAAATAGTCAGCAGGGGATGTGGTCAAATGTCCAGGGGTTGTGTATTGCTGCTATTAAGGATTAAGGAAATATGGAAAAGACAACAAGACAAGATCTAAAACTATACCTCTGATGTAGGAATTTCACTGCAATAAGAAGGTAAAAAACACTTTAAAAATACTGGGGCTGATTCACTTACATAACTTCTAAACTTCAGTCCAGTTTCTAGCATATATTTTTGGAATAAGACATTTTGAAGATCCTTTTTAGAAATAATGTCAAATATTGTAGAATAATGAACCATAAATATGTCTGAACCCGGATGTTCATTTAAAAGTTAAGACAGAAATCATAAAAACTAGGGCTAATATGAAAAACACAAAGCTACATTTTGTTGCAGCTGTGTTCAAATCTATACAAAACATGCCCTACTCTAAAACAGTTTGTTCACATGAGACTATTCCCACAAGCACTGAATAGATTGCCGACTTGGACAGAAACACCTGGGTAAGTAGATGTTGCGCATTAAGACATCTGTTTTTTTTCTTAGAGTTTTAAAACCTATAAAATAAAGTATTTTTGTAAATTGTTGACTATACCCATGTAAGTATGCATGACCTATTATTCTTTATATAATGATGATGGCCATTAATGTATATTTATCAACGAGTGAAGTTAGAGATCACCAAAGTCCACTAGTGTGAAATTCTACCCATTCCTATGGGATTTTTAAAATAGTATTTATCGATGGGTGAAAGTTCACCCCTTGATAAGCATGCCTTAAAAATGCTATAGAAATTAATAGAGTGTGACGGAATTTCACACAGGTGGACTGTGGTGATCTCTAACTTCGCTCTTTGATAAATATGCCCCTTTGAATCCTTTTTCATCAAGGATTTGCCTTAGTAATTCCCATTGAGGATATAAGTGGTTTGTTTAGCCTTACATTTATTTCACCTGCCAATTAGCCACATTTCCATTATGTCCTGATCCCCCCTCGAGGATCTGCATAGTATTGTGTCTTCAGCAAGCACATGACATTATTACAATAATCTGAACATATTCAGTGTCAGACTAGCCAACCAGAATTCCAGGAAAACAACTAGTGAACCCTCCTGCACACCCAAAAATTTTGCATTTAAACCTATATTTTTTCATTCAACTTGTGTGCATGAGAACAAATAGAAGCACCTAAGGAAGCTATGTAAGGAGAAGATGAAAAAAGTGTGCCTATGGTCTAAGGTTTTCTGGAGGGCCCCAGGTATCCCAGTCTGACATTTAACTATTTGGTGAAGCCAACACAGAACCACATAGCACACAATTAATAGCCCTACTACAGTTAGATAATGGACCACTAACAACAAGGCCAACAAGGCTGTACTTAATTAGCTAGTTTTATATCCATAAAATGTGCTGCACTATGGCTCTTCCAAAAAGTATATAATTTCTAACTTAATCATACTGTCCTTGTACCTGTCCTTGCTATCAAAAGCCAGGCTATTTGTTTGACATGACCTGTCCTTTAGAAATCTATGTTTTGGGTTGGTTTCTAAAGGAAGCAGTTTTTTTAATGGTTCCTCAAATTCCTAGTTCTTTCTTAGTAAGAGACAGTTCACACATTGTTCATAATGTAGTGGGAAAAAAAGAATGTCAAAGAACATTTGGGAATGTTAAAAATGTTATTTCCTATAGTAATGGCTTTAACAATAGCTTTCTTACAAATGTTCCCATGCAATTTCACCTTACAGGTTAATTTTAATTAAAAGTGTCCTTAAAATGAATACGGTAGTACTTGTACAATAGCATCTAATAAACACAGTGAGCATTTTAGTAAATTGTGGCATGCATTAGAATTGCAAAGCAAATAGCACTCAGACCCTCCTCTCACAACTGTCTGATTTCAAAGCAAAGTGCACATCTGTATTTCCCTTCCTCCAGGCTAACGTTTGGGATGTGGAAATTTTCACATAATTGCCTTAACATCATGCAGGTATGTTCAATTACTGAGACATCTCCAACATGACTCAGGCTAATGACTCGTCCTGCCACTAGTTCTGGACATATGAGAGTTTGACTGCACCAGAAAAGGAAATATATTCAAACAGCCATTTACCGACAATATGTGCTGCCATGTGGATTAAGCTGCCTAAATAAAAAAAAATGAAAAATAATCTATATATTTTCTGCTGAACACTAAGCATGGGACCAATACTGTCTGAGATCCCTACAGTCTGTATTGCCAAGAGACCCAGGAGACAGTTGCAACAACAAAATGCTCAAGTGGCATTGGCTTCAGTAATATATTACATCTAGGAATTATGTAAACATTGTCTTATAACTTAACTGCACATACAAGAAACTTAATGCGGCCATAAAAAAACAACAATTTCCTAGCTTGTGGCCTACAGAGTCACTTAACCCTTGCTTTGAATGAATGACCTCAACTGTATTTAAAAAAACGGTTTAGTGAAATAGACGATAGAAAGTAATGGCCATATATATGTCCTGAGTAGACAAAGGACTAAAGAATACTTCAAGTGTGTAATCATTGTATTGGAGACTGTGATGTTTCCTTGACAACAAGCACAAGACAGAAGGGAATGTGTATATTTTCTTAGAACTGTATGTAATATGATGGCAACACATCCTTGTATCTAAGGAAGCCTACAATGGATGGTAAAAATGAGAGGCCAACTAAATGAAACTTTTAAATTGTGGGAATGCAGTTGGGTGATCTCATAATAGAGAATTCAGCTTGTTAGGCACTCTCCTTTCAAAAAAACAGCACAGAGCATTAGTCTATTCAGGCTATTTGATGAAAGTTTTATAAGTTGCAAATCCTACACAGGATTTCTATTGAGACCTCTTTTTCAGAAAGAGCGTGCATAAAATTCAGCACTGACAAGCTACTAAATACTGGGTAGACACCAAGACTGCATAAGGCATCCCAATAAAACTTTAAGCCCCATAAAAGGCATTCTGTCTTATAAAATGTTATGTTACTTGCCTAATGTTCCAATGCCCATGTGAAGTAGCTGAGGCTGCAGGGAGCATTTATATTATGTTATCCTGAAGTACTGTATGCAACTGATAACTGCAAAGATAGAAAATAAAAAGAGGCCATGGCCTATAGCACACAGCTGGGCTGCTCAGAGGTAATATGAGGAAGTACTACTTCACTGAAAGGGTAGTGGTGCTTGGAACTTATACCCAACAAAAGCAGTGCTAATTAAAAATAAAGGGGTATATTTATAAGTTAAGAGTGAAGTTCCGCCACTAGAGGGAAATTCCGCAGCTCTCTATTGATTTCTATGGGATTTTTGAAGGCGTATTTATCAAAGGGTGAGATTTCACTTCACCCATTGATAAATACACCTTTCAAAATCCCATAGAAATAAATTGAGAGCTGCGGAATTTCCCTCTAGTGGCGGAACTTCTTTGATAAATTTACCCCAAAGAGAATGTATTTAGGGAAGTATGCATGTTCTAGCCATTAGTAGGCTAGACTTTTTTTTTTTGGCCAGACTATTGGCTTGTGTGCAAATGCTTTGTGAATGGACCTTAAGAGATGTAATTTTCATGGGCAAATGTTTTGTATGCATTAATTTGAGAACATAATAATCTACTCTTCATATAAAGGAAAATATGTGGAAGATAAATGGGATATTTTTCATTTTGTGAACTCTGTTATAAGGTGCACAGCGATACTCCTGAAATTGAAAAAACAAAATATGGTCATAAATGCCAATTTTGTTAGGTGTATCGTGTATCAGCAACACTGCAAATGGTCAGTGGGCTCTGAGCAGCTGTTGTGAAGCTAAGCTTTGGGGTGGTTGCAAATCATGAAGGAAAAAAAGAAATTTACATGTCATAAAAGCTGATGCTTTAGGGTTAATTATAAGATTCTGATGCTAATTGCACTGGTTCTGAGCTGCCATGGAATGAGAAACTTAGTTTATTACTAGTCATCCTTGCATTTTGACTTCTCCCTGAATATACAGTATATTATAACTGACAGCAGCACAGAGCATGGGCTTGGAATCAGAATCAGTGGAAAAAATAGATAGGGGCTACTGGGGGCATTGTAAGAGACAATGATCTTCCCTGCTAAAGGGCTGCGGTTTACTTGGAGAAAACATAATTTCCAGCATTTCTAGCCTACTTCTTTGTAATGCTTACAGTCTCCTTTACTAAGTTTTTTACTTGTGTTACTAATGTAAACATGGATTATTTATTTGGATTATGTATTCTTTCCTTTGGAATCTACAGCCGACCATTAAGCCTCTTTTGGTTTTTAATTTCAAACCATGCTCTTTTTCTTTCTACATCAAAACAAGTGAACTTGCTGGCACAGCTACAGTATCTTCCACCAAAGCAGGTGTGCAAATTCCTTTCTAGCAAGATGCCATAAGACTGTTCTGTTTCCTTAAGAACCTCTCATGACATCACATTTTTTAGATAATTAATAGTGATGGGCGAATTTATTCGCCAGGGCCGAATTCGCGGCGAATTCCCGTGATTCGCCGCTGGCGAATAAATTCGCGAATCACCAGCGAAATTTCACCAAAAAAAACGGGTCGCGCGTCGTTTTTGACGCGACGCACGCCAAAAATGATGCGACGCGCGTCGGAAGCGACGCGTCGAAAATGATGCGACGCGTCGTAGACGACGCGATGCGCATCAAAAGCGTCCTGCGACTCGTTTCGCAAATTTTTCGCCGATTCGCGAATTTCTCTAGAAATTCGCGAATCTTTAGGCGAAGCGAATCGCGGGAGATTCGCCCATCACTACTAATTAAAACTCAATCCCACATGAAAATTGTTAACATTTGTACTCACATGTCTTTTCACACATTAAACTAACCTATGCGACTGACAGAACTGGGTGCTTTATTTTGTGTTATCTCTTTTATTCCTTGGTGTTTTTATACATGTAATTGGTGGTTCATAATGCCAAGCCTTGTCTTAAATTGTACGCCTGTTGCTAGAGCTTTTTTTTTTGGAATGTTTATGTCATTTATAGAAACACATGGGGGCAGATTTACTAAACTCACATAAATTCACATGGATCATTTGAAAATTTGATCGAATTTTCAAAAAGATTTGAATTTCGAATATGCAAATTAGGCAAATTCGTCCATCAAATATTCAAATTTGAATATTCAAATATTCAAATTAAATTTTATTAGAATATTCGAAAATTCGATGGTCGAATACTTCCCCTTTAAATTTGAATTCGACCACCTACTTAGCCAGATTAAACCTACCGAAATGGGGATCCTTCCCTAAGATTGAATATGGAAAATTTGATTGATCGAATAAAATCGTTTGAATATTCGATTCAAATTCGATTAGAATATTCGAACGATCGATCAAATTTTCCATATTCGATCGTTCGATCATTCAAATTGCGGTAAAATCCTTCAAATTCAATAGTCGAATTCGTAGGATTTTACCTCCCCTTCCCTGGTCGAATTTCGAATTTTTTTTTCTTTGGAAATTCAACCTTTTTATATTTGGTCGAATTTCAAATGAAAAAAATATTTGAAATTCGACCATGGGAATAGTAGGGGAGTAAAATCCTTTTTTTTTTACCACAATTCGATCGATCGAACAGAAAAAATTTGATCGATTGATCGTTCAAATCGATCGATTCTAACGATTTTGTTGATCGATCAAATTTTTTTTTTATTCGATCTAAAATAATGATTCCCAATTCGGTAGCTTGGTTCTGGCGAACTAGGTGGTCAAATAAAAATTTAAAGGGGAAGTACTTCAACCATCGAAAAGTCGAATATTCGAATATTCAATGGTCGAATGTGCCTAATTTGCATAATCGAAGATTCAAATTTATTTTAAAATCGATCGAACTTCGAATTATTCATGTGATTTTAGTAAATCTGCCCCTTAATATTTGCACCTGCATTCATTGCCTAAAATCAAATGCTAAGCTTGTAAATATATATTGGAAAAATACATTAAGCATTTTGCTTGAACCTGAATAGGATTATAAAGTTTCAAACAAACCCAAGGCTACAAATCTATGAAATATATGATAATCAGCAAGAACTTCACCCATTAGCACTTTGAACATAATGCTTTCACTCCATTAACAAGCATAAATGCATAATCAGATTAATAAAAACATGGATCGTTTTCAAGATATTAATATAGCTACTTGATTAGATTATCAACTACTTGTATTATAGCAATATAATGTCTTGGAAAATTCTTTGCTAAAAAGAATCAGGTGAAGGAGAGAATATAATGTGGGCACCAGATTTGAGACATCATCATATTTTATCCATATTTTATTATTTACCTGATTAAAATACAACAGAGAAATCTTATATTGGAAAAAGATTCAACAAAAAGCTACAATAATAAATAGGTTTCCTTGATTGTAAAACTATATAAATAACAAACTCCCTAAAGGTTAGATTAGAGCATAAATGTACATTGAAGAAGAAATGACATTGATACAACAGGACAATTAACTCAATATCTATTTTCACATCAAAAGATAAAAAAGAAAGTGTACCTGTCTCATTGTCATGAAGCGTCACAAGGATCATATTGATCGACGAAGGAATCTGATTATAATCTACGTCATTCGTTGGAGCCTCCTCTGAGGTGTCCTCACATTCAGGCTCCTGAGTAGGTTCTTTTGCAGAAGTTCCACTTGTGAGGTATTCTGAGTCAATATCATCCTCCTTTTTGCCCGTCATATCAGATTCAGTTGTAACTTTTAGGCCAGAAGCAGACTCATCAATCACTATTGTTCCTTTGCTGGTTTCCTCGGGTTCCACATCTGTTATTTGTTCCACTGTCTCTTTATGAGAGATATGTGTTTCCCTTGTATCAGTTGGTTTTGGTTCTTTGCTTGTGGAGGAGGCTTCAGTAACACCCAATACTGGAGGTGTGACTCTTGCTGGACTGTCCGAAGGTGATGGCTGGCTTGACTGCACAGTAGTTTCTACTTCAGTAACTGCAATACTGTCCTCAGATTCTACAATTACATCCTCAGTGACAGTCCTTTCAGGCAATGCTGTACTTTTCTGGACAGGTCTAATGCCTTCATCTACAGGATCATCTTTATGTGCTGTAACTATACTAACTACATGTTTTTCTTTTGCAGTTGTTGATTCTGAATGCACAGTTGCCTGGCTTCCTTCTTCAGATGAATCTAAGCCTGAAGTTACTCCTGGCTGCATAGAGGTGGGTGTTTTGTACACTGTAAATACATCCAACTCAGGTTGTGTGCTTGAAGCATCAGAATGTTGTTTTAAACTACTGACAGTCACCACAGTATTATCAAAGAATTCATTAGGTTGTGTTCCTTTTTCTGGAAGACTGGTAATAATGTCTTTATCACTAGCAATCTCATGATGTATTATAACCGTTGGGATAATTTCTTCACTTTTAGCTTCCATTGATCCTCTGGGGGGTTGTGAACTTTGATATAAAACCTCTTTTGTCAGTTTTATAGAATTATCAGTTACAGAATATTGTTGCTCCATGGGGGAATCTGTTGGGCTTTCAGTGATCCCATTCTCTACAACAATTTTCTCGGTCTGATAAGCAGAAGGTTCTATGGCATCTGGACTACTTTCAAATTTAGAAGCCAAAGTACCTTCTTGCTGAAATGAAAGAGCAGATGGATCTGTTGGACCTACTATTTCTTTCTGCTTGGTATCAGGTGTAACATTTGTTTCTGCTTTCAGATGCAAAATGCTTTCTGTTGCAGGTTGACGTCCATCAGAATAAACAGGTTTTATGGTTATCTTTTCAGGCAACTTTTCCACTGTCTTTATAATACTTGTGGTTGAAGCTTCAGTTGGTAATATCAATCTAATGGATACAGATTCAGTTATATTCCTTTTGCCTGCAACAAAAAAAATGAAAGCAGAAATCCAATTACAATTCTATTGATGATAACTTGGTAACCAAAGTCCCTTTTGGGGAATGCCAAATATAAAAAAATCAAAAGATATTCTACAATTCTTGTCACTTTGTCGCTTGTCACTACTCCTGATACAGATTTCGTGAAAAGTTTACGTTCCAATCAGTCCTAGCTTTTGAGGGCAACCACTGAGATTCTCTCTTGATATAAGCAGTATATGAGAAATTATCAGGAGTAAAAAAAATTGGAGTTAACTGATAAAACATTACTATCAAACTAAGAACCATATATTAAAATGTTGGCCCCCTACCAATGTCAGCGATGATCACAATGATATCCATGTGAAAACAACCCAGCTTAAACATAAAGATATTTGGTTTAAACGGGACCTGTCACCTTAATAAAAATATTTCAAATCCTGTTTTATCATGTTATTCAAGTAAAAACACTGTATAAATTATTTTAATCTTGTTTCCATCAGTCTAGGACTTCTTAATTATAGCAAGCAGGCAGGAGACATTTTGTGGACACTGTTGTTAAGTCAAGCCTTGCATCATCTCAAAATCTTGTTTGTGCACTAGAATGGGGGACTTGATGTCTATCCCCATGCACTGGTTACACAATTAAACAGTAATGAGAGCAGGGGAATGTGAAGGGTGCAGTTACATTCAAGTGCTGAATGGAAAGTGAAAATATTTTCCTTCCCACCTCTATGCCTAAAGCTGGCCATAGACGCAAAGATTCAATCGAACGAATCATTGTACATTTGGACATCCTCAACTGCCTACAAGCTACTAACCTTCAGATTAAATAAAGTAGTAAAAGAACAGGTCAGCCAATGTTCTGCCCCTACAGCAATCGTACGGAAGTTTATGTCCAACAAAAGCTGGTGACAGTCTCCCATTGAAGATCAGCAATACATGCAGCCGACTGAAATCATTTAACCTGTTCGATCAATTGAACGACCGATCGACATGGTAAGACAATCGTATGATTCGGGCCAGCTTAAGGTATAGAGGAGGGGCAGACAATATTTGATTGACAACTGAGATGTTCAAATGAGTTTAAAACAGCTATGAATTATAAAAAATATAGTTTGGATTTCATGTTTAATTTGAAAACGACTTTTACTATACAGCTTTTTATGTCTTGGTGACAGGTCCACTTTAAGAAGCACTACACACAGTGGAATTGTGTCACGGTCGGCACCCAAATACCAGAACAAGTTCCAAGCACCCTGGACTCTGGCTTCACCAGTAGTGTGACCGCCTTTGGCTTCGGGAAGAGCCCTCAGCTACTCAGATGCCACCTGGACTTAAACGAGAGGTGCAGAGCAGGAGTTCTGGCCAGCAATGGGGCACGACTGTAGTAAAAGTCTTTAAAGGCCGAGGGTCACAGTACAGATAGAATAAGCAGGTTTGAGGTCAGACAGGCGGATAACTAGGAGTCGTCAGGCAGGCAAAGGGTCAAACCGGGTGATCAATCAGATAGGATGAGGTAGAATCGGTAGTCGAATAACAGGCACGGGTCAGGATACAGAGAACAGGGTAGTCGAAAGCCAGGCAGGGTCAAACACAGGTAGTAAATCAGATCAGAAGCTTTACAGCACAGGTTAAAGGCACCAGGAGAAAATCCTATCACAGGCAATACATAAACCCAAACTGCCCCTTTAAATACTTTTGAATTTCGTGCCATTGCGCGCTGGCATCATCGTGCCAGTGCTATAAAAATAGGAAGTGCGTGCTGCGCGCACACTATGCAGAGGCAGAAGGAAAGGAGCGGCGCGGCGCACCACTAGACCACCAGGGTAAGGTTTTCTCACAAATTGACTTTAAAGTGTGTAAAGCTGAGGTGATTGTCCCTGAACCACATTCCTATTTGACCCATTTTTGCTCAGGTTTTAATATACCTGGTGTGGATTTGGTAAGGTACTTGCCGAAATCTTTTATGGAGCATTTCACAATTGGTTAAAAAGAATAATGGCTATGGTGCATCTCTAGTAGTGTGTAATACGAAAGCAAAAAAAAAAAAAAAAAACCTTTCAAGGAAAGGGTTTCACCTATGTCAGTGGTCAAAACTTGAAATCCCCAAATCCTCTGATGATGAGGCCTGCAAGGGCATGCTGACAGATGCAATTGACATCATCTTAACCCTCAGCCCCTGATAGAGAGCAGCAGAACTAAAACTAATGCTTCATGGAGCTCATCACAAGGGACTCAGAACATCAATGTCTTATGTTAATAATAGTTACTCTTTACAGCATTAATAAGTATGAAGAAATCATGAGTCACAAATCATTCTGCTTTTCACCCATTTGTTTCAACTTCTGGAACTGAAAAGGGGGTATGTGAACCTTGAGTAACATCACACGTTGCACATCTGCTCTAAATAAATCAGTTTAGCATAACCCATAACCTGCCTTGTTAAGCAGTCATTCCTTGAGTGTATAATTAATGGGATTTGGAGGATGTGATTTGCTCTACGTTTAGTGAGTTCACGTCAAGCTTTCATATAAACACTAATGGGTACACATTTTATGTATTTTTTTGTTTTGCCATTAGACCAGTGCTTATTATAAGCTCCTTTTTTCTTAACTGCATGAATTTTGTGAGTTGTAGTAAACATTTTGTATTGTGGTTTGCCTTATGTATGTAGTAGTATGTCCTTAATAGACTGCAGTGTGCTTTTGTATGTGTTATGCTGTGTTCTTTTCAGGGATGCTCCCACGACTACAGCCTCCAGCTTTTAGGGGATATGGGGGAACTTTAATCCAAAGCACCTGGAGAGTATTGAATTTGGCATCTTTTCTGTAACACAAGCCGGATAGGGTTCTATGTAGCAACTGTAGTAGTGTGTATAATGTTACATGTTTCATACTACTAGAGTCTAGTTCACTTAGGTTTTCTTTACATTTCTCATGCATGTGATCCAGGTATTTAAATTATTTATTCTTGCTGCAGAATGGCGAGGAACTAAATTGGTGAGTCTTTTTCACTTACTGGGGAGGTCAGGGTTGTGCTAAAACTTCTCACAGCTTTCAGCTAATCCTGCTCACATGGAAGTATTTAGTTCTGACAGGAACTAGGGCCCATTATATATATTTATATAAAGAAATGAGTGCAGTCCAGCATACAGTATACTGAACACACAATTTACAGGACTCCTGACAATTGGCATCTTAGCCTTTTAAAGTGGCTTGCTTTGCTATACCTACTATCCTCTTTACCATAAACTTTTGCCTTTCCTTTCAACTGTGTTTGCACTCTCTGATAAGTAAGTTGCATACAGTGTTAATTCTACACAAATAATTTTAGCTAAAACCATAATGTGCCCAGACTATTTGCTGTTTTCTGCCCCTATCATGTCCAATTTTGTGCCAGTTTTACCAGTAAGTTATGTAGAATAATGACTGCCTGCTTCACAGCTTGCTCTGGGTACACTAAGGTATGTCAACTAAACACAGGGGCCATCCTGGGGCTGCTGCAGGATGTGGAGTTGCCCTGCCTAAATACTCCTAAAAAAGGGACATTTGATAGGGATGTAATATGGCAAGGGAGATATGTTGCAAATCCCATAGATGGCTATACCCATATCAACATTTAAGATATTCAGTTGTCAGACCTCTAGGCTGATCTGATCATAGGCATTGTAGAGTTTAAAAAATTCATGGTAAGATGTAGACCAACCTCCCCATATAGGTCCTATATGCTTTCCAGTTTTCAGTTTTGGTCCACTGGCAGAGCTACTACTGAGTTTGATCAGGCAGCTCACTTATAACAGAGCTTGCATACGGACAAACTGTCAGCCATGGGGGGGGTCTATTCAGAGTCTAATCTACAATTTGCTAGGGGCAAGAATCTGAATTTGTGTGCAGAACTACACCTCCTTATCCTTAAACAAATCATTAGCTGTCCATGAAGAAGTGCATATTACCTTCTTCACATCATGTAAAGTCTTAGGGAATATCGTCCGTCCTTTTTTTCTGTGCATACTTATCATATAAAAACATGTGACAACACCAAAAACAACACAATCTACACGTGGCTCCCATTGCATATTGCTGGGTTCTTTCGCCAACATTAATTTTCCCTGCAGAAATCCAGATGTGAGTGATGTCACCCACTGATAACAATGCATTAAATTGTAGTGAAGGGCGTTCCTCCACCACCAGCACAATGCTTCAGAAAATGCCCTTGTTTTCACTGATGCCACAGAGGAAAGGTCTGGAAAAGGGGCATTGTTTCTTTTTACATTCTCTCTTCCATAAAAATATGTTTTTTTTTTTTAAAAGACTTTTGGTGCTGAAACATTTGTTCTAAAGCTGTTCAAAGTTTTGTTTTAAGTTGGAATAGAGTCTTTATGTGAAAATGAGAAACACATGTTTGTATTGGAAGTTTAAAGATTCCTCTAGCTTTAGTGAACATGTGTAGGAAAGATCACGTAGTTTCCTTGTTAAAGCCCCTAACACTTTGGGAGTAGGAGAGAACTACCCAGGTGTGCTGTGTGGCTAGAGAAGGGCCCATACACACTGAACCCACTGATACACATAGAGATTTCCCACCTAAGGAACAACAGCTGTACTTCTGGCAGGAAGCCATTCAGACAATAGGGGCTAAAGGGAGATGCAAATTCAATAGAATATATTATATTTAAAGGGGAAGATCAAGCTTTTGGGTGCATCTTTCCCACATTCAGACAGGTGCTAACACAAATGTAATATAGTAAGTTAATGATGCACCATGATCTGGGCAGCCACATTATTATTATTATTATTATAGGGAAGGATTATTGCAGGGGTGTCCAACCTTTTGGCTTCCCTGGGCCACAATTGAAAAAGAAAAATTGTCTGGGGCCATACATGAAATACACTAACACTTTTGATTTGTAAAAGTAAAGAAAATGCACAGAAAAGAACTACAATACCAACTGAATAACCAGATGGAGCTATACACTGGATTATGAGACACCTGGGTATTAAATAGACTTATTATTATATTATTACTACCACTAATTGGGCAGTGGCCAGAGTCCCCCCTCCTGCCTACTCCTTTGCAAAATGACGTTGCCTTGGGAACCAATCGTTTCAAGCTGGGCGATTCCCCTCAAAAAAGTTTGATCTAAAGGCTTAGTATATACGTACACATACACACACACACACATATATATATATATATATTATCCATGAGTGCTTCTAAATATGTTTCAATATTTAACATAGGAGCACCCGACGTTTGACTCTTTGATAAGCGAGTGCCGGTATACTTCAAATATATATATATATATCTCAAGAATTTGAATCAAGAATTCGGTTGGATTTGCGGTGGAGGAACCTTTGAGCCCAGAGAGGAATTTGGCGTATGTCGTGAACGTGATCCTTTTATATATATAATCGTGGTCAAAACGTACATTTTTTCATTTAAACTCTCTCAATGGGAGATGTAAGTTGCAAGGAAGGTGTTACTAATAAGAGAATGGTTTCTCTGTTTATTTTGTTGTCTGGCCCTGGAAGCTATAGTGTTCTGGAAGGAACAGGCAAGTCAGACAATCTATTCCATTGGTCCAGTTAGCATATTGGAGCTCACTTTCCACATAAAGGATGTCTTGTGGAAAGGTATTTAATGGTAGTGAAAATGTTAGGAAGGAAGTGAAGTGAAGTTCACAGCGAGGTGGGCCTATGAGGGGGAAGGGGGGAGGAGTTTTGCGCCACCAGGGTTTCCTTCTCCTTTAAGAACTCCCAGAGGGGCTGGGGGTACTGTTTGCCACTGCAAGGAGTAGAGGAAGGTGAGACCAGGTGACTTAAAGTCTAAAGTGATTGAGGAAAGCCAAAAGGTGAGGCCAGAGACTGGTGAATTGGTCTCCCGAGAGGGGAGAGTCAGTACCGATAATGAAATGTGTTCCTGTAATCTTTATGTTGGCAAGAGTTTTTCAAAGTAAACCTGTGTTTTTGCCTGAAGATGTGGTGTCCCTGCATTTATGCTCCTGATTCTGCCTGATTCTTACCTACCTATCTTAGGAAATTTCCCAAATATATATTTGTGTGTATCTTGTTCTCAATATTAAATTATAATAAAACAGCAATGCATATGGATGCATGTCAATGTGTACTCACTTTGGATACAATATGCATCATATCGCTCCTGTGAATCAGGGAAATAAGTCTGGTTACTGTAGCGATATTTAGTCCGAACCCCAAGCAAACCTCCTCCACACTGGGGTCGGGCCAACGATACTGGATAACGAACGCTGCCATCAGCCAGCCAACCATAATCACACTGGTCAAATCCCTTTCTCCAGGCCGCATACAGATCTCCCACGGTGGCAAGAGCGGCATTCTTCTTCTCACACTCCTGCTTGGCTTCTTCAAAGGTGAATTTATTGTGAACAGTCGTGTGGAACAGGTCATCTGCAAGCAATTCAGAAAGAAAGATCAATGGCATATACTTATTAGTAGAACAGTTATGCTATTGTGTGTTTTAGTCTATAGTTGCAACTTTGCTGATTTATTTTATTGTGCTGAAAACTATACCCTACAAGCCAACACTACAGAAAGGAAACACCCCATTGTGGAAATGCTGAGGATGCTAAGTAAGACTTGTATATATGTTGTATGATATTTATACTGTTTCATTCTTATAACTGGACAAAAGGCGTCAATTACTGTAACACCAGTGCAAAATATTCAGGAACAAATATAATGGTGGTGGTTAGTAAACCTTGAGCAACTGCCTGCAACAGAAAGCTTATGTATTTACATGCTCCTGAATTATTGCTGCAAAAATCTAATGCAATGTTGCAGTTCTTCAGCTAGGGGAGCAGTTAAACCCTCAACTGAGCTAAGGGTATGTTATAGTTAATTTATATACAGTATAAACATTCTGGGGGAATTCCTTTCTGTGTGATTGCCATCTCTATATGGAACCTACAGTATAATTTATATTATATATGACATATTATGTAGCAACAGTTACATATTCTATATATATATATATATATATATATATATATATATATATATATATATATATAGGCTAAAGCCTATATATTAGGGATGTTCCATCTGCAATCCTCCTGTTGTTAGTGAACTCCTAGTATCGCATGTCGCTGGAATGATAAATTCTTTAATAGCGTTGCCTAATATACAGTAACTGTATTTACTTGGGACAAGAATGGCAATAACAACTTCGCAATAGGTTTTCCGTGGCAACTGGGTACAGAAGGATCTAATTTTACTTATAAATCTAAAAGTCTTGGAAGTAGAGAAAAAGGAAAGAGAAAAAATTGCATCTCCTGTCGTTTAATCACTGAAATAACTGCTGCTTTGTGCAAAGCCACAAATCCTCACTCCTACCTCCGGAAACCCAACAGTGGGATCTTGGGAATTCCCTCCCAGAGGGTTGAGAACCATTACATTTAGAGCCAATATACATGCATGCAACTTCTTCTTCTCTCACTCTTTCTAAACTACAGAGTTCCCAGCACTTCTTGGTCAGCTCAGGTGGGAGACAAATCACCTCTATCTGTCACCCCTGCTCATGTTACTGAATGAGAAGTGCCATATGTGAAGCATTATCTGTCACCAGACCTTGTACTTTACACATACAGTGCTTCTCATTAAGGGGCAAATTCACTAAAGTGCAAAGCGTCTAACGCTAGCCCTAATTCGCCAGCGTGACGTCATTTTGCAACTTCGCAAATTCACTAACACCGACTCTGGCAAATTTTCGCTAGCGAAGTAGATAGACTTGCGCAACTTCGCACCCTTATGCCAGGTGAAGTTTCGCACTGACGAACGATCGTAAATTCGCAAATTCACTAAGATGAACATTTTACTCAATGTTAGCACTTACGCTAGACGTTACTTCGCCTGGTCAGAACAGACGAAGTTCAATACAATAGATAGGAGGTTGAAAAAAAAAAAGTTACATTTTTTATAAGTCCTAAAAAACGCTGGCGTATTTTAGCATAGGAGGGTGATAGTCTGAAAAAGATTGATAATTTTTTTGGGGGGGTTACCCTCCTTCCCCCCTACATTTCCTAACATATGGCAACTCAACTATACAGGGGGCACATGTTTAGGGAAATATTTATTAAAGGTTTCCTGGGCTTGTGTAGTGGCTGTAACATATACTTCTATTATAACTTAAAGTTCCCGCCGTATGCAAATTAGGCTTCGCTAGCGTAACAGTGCTCTGCCTAGCGAAGTAACACTAGCGCAACTACACTACCGTTCGCCGACCTGAGCGTAAATTCGCACTTTAGTGAATTTGCGTAGTGCTGACGAAAATTCACCTGGTGAAGTGCGGCGAACGCTAGCGAATTTGCGCATCTTAGTGAATTTGCCCCTAAGTATCTTTAGCAGTAACGACAATCAAAATGCTTGTGCACCATATACCAATACTGAATTTGCCTTTTTTCTTATTCAACCAAAATTATCCATGCTAAAAGTAAAGCCATTTACTTGAATTTTCATGCAATTGCAGTGTGTCATGTTGGGGTATAAGCAGGAGCATAATAATCGCATACAAGCAGCTGCTTTAGAATTTCTTCTGATCCACCTGCTCTTAAGAAGCTGCCACCCCTTAGTGCTGCCTTACCTATTCTGCATTTTTACGAGAGAGTAAGAGTACCAGTACAGAGAGTTTGACTGTGTTCTATACAATAATAGATCCAAACTTCTAGTTAAAATTAATGTTTTACAGGAAAAGACTTATTACCACACCTGAAAAAGTGCCACCTGAGACCAGGTTCTCACCTTGGCTCATTACAGAAGTGGCCTTGAAATGAGTGGTGCACAGAAGTGCTTATGTGCAGTATCAATACATGGTTGTAAAACAGGCTGTCTTCCCCAAATATTGGGGCCTCTTCAGTAGAGTTTGTTCTGGTGTCCTTCTATACATTTACAGCAATGCCCAAGAATGAATGCAAAGGGATGTTTGGAGTGCAGTTATAAAAGTACCATAGTACACTATCACATGATACATTAAGTGGTGAGATGCCATCATCAGATGTCTATTTTTATCTGTTTACAAGTTTAATGGCTTAACTAAAGTCAGCAGCACAGAGGTAGAAAAAAGTATAGAAAAGTCTTTGATAAAGAGAGATTTTAGCCTGCATCTAAACCCAAATTATCTTCTGTTAATTTTCCTTAAAGGGATACTGTCATGTTAATAGTGCTGTTCCAGAAGACTTATGCACTGAAATCCATCTCTCAAAAGAGCAAACAGATTTTATTATATTCAGTTTTGAAATCTGACATGGGGCTAGACATTTTGTCAATTTCCCAGCTGCCCCTGGTCATGTGGCTTGTGCCAGCACTTTAGGAGGGAACAGCTTTGTGGCAGGCTGTTTTTCCTTCTCAATGTAACTGAATAGTACGCAGTGGGACATGGGTTTTTACTATTGAGTGCTGTTCTTAGATCTACCAGGCAGCTGTTATCTCGTGTTAGGGAGCTGTTATCTGGATACCTTCCCATTGTTCTGTTGTTAGGCTGCTGGGTGGGGGAAAGGGAGGGGGTGATATCACTCCAACTTGCAGTACAGCATTAAAGAGTGATTGAAGTTTATTAGAGCACAAATCACATGATTTTGGGCAGCTGGGAAATTGACAAAATGTCTAGCCCCATGTCAGATTTCAAAATGAAATATAAAAAAATCTGTTTCAGTGCAGTATTCTTCTGGAACAGCACTATTAACTGATGAATTTTGTAAAAAATTAATTTCCCATTACAGTATCCCTTTAAAATGAGGGCATAGCTGGAATAGTTTTACTCTGGTTACATGCATTCTTATAAAAATAGGATCTGGCATGCTGCTTTATATAATAAATTATTCTCAGTGCTTTCTGTGTTTATGGGTTTAGCTGTATAAATAGAGGCATGCAGCAATAGCATCTGAATCAGCTACTTGTACCATATGTATGGTTAAAAACATTATTGAGGCGCAATGTTGAGCTTACTATGACTGTGACAAAACAGGTATTGGCATTCAGTTTCTACCTGATCCCTGTGTGTAGGGATAAATAGGAAATAATAGAACCTATCTGTCAAGCTGCAAGATGTTTATACTTAGGGGCCGATGTACTAAATTCACGCGAATAGGTCGAAGTTCGATCGAATTAGAGTCGAATATGCAAATTTTGACATATTCGATCATCGAATAGCGAATGGTCAAATGATCGAATACATTCGAATAGATTCGAATGAACGAATATTCGATCATTCGATCAGCGAAGGATTTAAATTATAAAGTTTATTCGATTGCCTACTTCGCCAGATTGGACCTACCGAATTGCAATAGAAGCCTATGGGAGCAAGTCCTGATCGAATAGGATTCGTACAATCGAAGTCTTCGATCATTCGAATCGTACGAATCATTTGAATGATCGAATGATTTATTCGACTGATCAATAAATTATTCGACTGATCGAATAAATTTGTATTCGGTCGTCGAATGCTCGAATATCGAATAAAAGGTAGCCTAGAACTATTCGTTTAGCATTCAACGATCGAATGCTAATCGAATATCGAATTTGGTAGAACTAATTTTGGGGAATGATAGCAAATTTGCCCCATAGTCTGCTACTGCTGCTATCCCTGGCCAAATACTTGGGACAAGGTATTTTAGAGTCCCAGTCATTTTCAATAAAAACTACCTTGTTGCTACCAGTTCCACATTTAATTTTACGTCCAGAATGCTATGAGGTTGACACATTTGGGGCTCCTTTTACTATAGTCCTCCAATTGTTTTTTTCTCAGTGATATAGACATAAGCAAGAAAGGCCAAGCTTGACCATGGATAGCAAAGATAGCATATAATAGGGTTATGCTACAATCTGCTGTAGCCATATACTATTTTATTTGTGATGTGGGCATGCAGGGAATTTTCTCTACCATTTTATTCTCAGAGAGTCCTAGCAGGATACTGAAAAGTTTTTGTGATTTATGTTGTCTTTAAGATTACATCATTTAATAGTTAATATGTCTTCATCTTCTCGGTGGTACCAGCCTGAAGAAAGGCACCAAATGCCATAGCCTATTCTTTACCATCAAAGCCCTGCTATAAGAAATAACTCTTCCCTTCAACCACTATGTTAGGTCATCGGTAAAGGTACTCTTCTGTTACTTAATCGAATAAATATGAAGGGCGTATCTGAAATGATTCCATTCGTTCTTTGGTACATCATGATGTCACCCTTATAGCTGTAATACACAAGAGTAGGGGCATGCTGGGTGTTTTCATAGCTGCAGCTAAAGTGAGAAAATTCTCACCAAAATCATCACGGCAAACGAAAGCATTAAACAGAACCGCATGTTACCTTTTCACTGAAAAAAAATGTGAAAATGGAAACCATGACAGTGTTTGTGTTACATAGAGACAATAATGCTGTGTGTGTGTTACCTTTGGCAGCCTTCTCCAGAAAATAAAACCTGGATGGAGTAAGCAGTATGAGATTGCTGGGATTTTCCTGTTCTGTGTATTTGCACTTTAGCATAGAAAGAAAAACACCTGACTATTTAAGGTTAATTTTTATGGCTGTTAAATACCACAGGCTAGACTTATGAGCCAGGCTTTCTTTTCCAGACAAAGGCTGATTCAATATCTTCTCCGTGGAAAGTCGTAGATACTCTCTTATTAACTTGTCAAATTGCACACACTTGGAGATAAATTCTGCCTTCATATTTCCTGATTAATATTCCCCACCAGTCACAGCAGCCCTCTTTATTGACGCCAAATCACGACTGCGGTTTAGGACATAAAATAAATATTGCTAAGGTTTACAAAAGGCAAAACAGAAACATATTAACTATCCACTATACTTTTCCTTTGATGCATTCGTTTAGATTTGTTTCCATCACAGGAACAATGCATAATACATATACAGTGCCACTTCAGCCTGCCATAAGAACAGAACCACTATGCTGTGAAGCTATTGTAAAGGCACCAGGCCCCTTATATTATTAAATGGATATATTTCAAGTAATTGTAGAGAGCCTCTATGGCAAAACCAACTTTACCACTTTAGTAACAGCCAGGAGAGGATAAATACTAATTTCCATTACCTACAAGTAGCCATACTGTAAAGCAGCGCTGTCCAACTTCTGTTTTACAGAGGGCCGACATTTTTCTGGCTTACATAGTGGAGGGCCGATAATGGAAGCCAGTGTTGACCACTCCCTTTTTTAAACCACACCCACTTTAAACAACACCCATGTCTAGACCATGTCCAAATTAATTGTTTGTGGTAGCACACCAAAAAAAAACAAATGGTTGGTGCTCATCACTCATATGTGAAAAAAAGTTGTCATACCGTTAAATCCATATGCCTCCTCTTCCTGTGTATAATACAGAACCCCCAGCACATGATTAAACACCTTAGGTGCCCCAAACAATAATTTATTTTCAAATACTAACAAGCCCCCAGAACAAATACTAGGCTTGTGTTCCACAGGCAGAGTATGTCACACAGAGGCAGAGCAGGGGAGACACAGGCAGAGTATGTAATACAAAGGCAGAGTAGGTCAAACACAGGCAGAGCAGGGCACACACAGGCAGAGTATGTAATACAAAGGCAGAGTAGGTCAAACACAGGCAGAGCAGGGCACACACGGGCAGAGTATGTGACACACAGGCAGAGTAGGACACACAAAGTCTGAGCAGGGCACACAGGGAGCATAGGGAAGGCAGAATAGAGCAGTAGACAGAGAAAACCATCATGACCACTCTAAGATGTACGACATACAGTGCTGGTGCCCCGTTATTATTTGTATAAAGTGTGAACAGGTGAACAATGTGGGCAGTTTCAGTCTGGGTCTCAGGTGTGAACAGTATAGGGCCTTAGGGGTGTAAACAATAGAGGTGTTAAAAGTGTGAACAATGCAGGGGGATCATAGGTGTGAACAATACAGGGGATTAGTCTGAATTTGAGCTTTAAACAATGCAGGGGCCAATTAATTTTGTAGTGATACCATTGAAATCTTACAGATGGTAAGCAAGCATTGCAGGTAGGAGGCCACAGAAGGGGGGGGGGGGTCGTGGCCCACAGACCGCCAGTTGAACAGCCCTGCTGTAAAGCATTATGAGCCAATGCATCTTCTCATTGATCAAATTGCCCATTGATTCTGTGCCCACATGAGAAGATCCAAAAAAGAACCAAACAAAATAGGTTCTAATATTTTTTCTTCATTGAGAGTTGGTGTGCCAGTTGCTCTAGCTAAAGACCCATAGGGCACAATTTGATCAGTTAATTGTTTAGTGGATATCATAAAAGTGCAATGTACTTATAATTGCTCATTGGTTCAGAGAATAGAGTTGTGGAATTATACCAGTGATGCCCAAAATGAAGCGATGTCTTGTCCCTCAAGAGTATGAAATACATTCAATAGAGCACATTAGCAGCAATAAAATGTGAAGTCTAGCAGCGGAATACTCGCCCACTTTAAAAAAATCCTGATAACATTTCAGTGAATTATTCAGTATAATGTGACAGTTAAGCAAAAAGCCTAGCTGTCGATACAAAAGCAGATCTGTCATGAGCAGTAAAAAATATGAATTTAAGGCTTTTTTTTTTCCTTTCCAGAATTTCAGACTCATGTTAGGTTACAATGGATATTAGATAGATTTGTAAGCTTTCAGACTTCATATAGACTCCAGCATTACATTGCTATGTCCCTGAAGACTTTGTTATTTCCATTATTGCTTTTATATAAAATATAACTATAAAATTTCACTTAACCTCCACTTTGCTTGAGTTTAGAAATAGTGTGCCCCAAGCGATATTTATTGTATTAATCATCCCAAGGGTGCCAGAAAGTGTTAAGCAAATAATATGTTACATTCACACGTTACAGCTCAGAAAGTTTAGAATAGAATCATGTTCAGGAAAGTAAAGTGTGTAGGGGTATGTTGGAGCTATGTGTAGCATCTGCCCCAGCCAACACTCTAACACACACCTCAGGCAAAAGCACACACTACAATCACACTTTGTCAAAGGCAACAAACCAGAAAATCCCTGAAACAACAATTCTGTTTCCAAATAATACTTTGATGCAGGGCTGTCCAATAAGAGGACCAAATGTTGTTTGTGCCCCTCATAGGCTTTTAAAGTCCCTTGTCTGAACAGGGACTCCATAGAATTCCTTATTAGAGTATAATCTGACAATGAGCATGCATAATGAAACGTAATCATCCCACTACATGTAAAACTTTGCTCAGCACTGCTTTAATTGAAACCTTGCTCACCACTTAATCACAGGTTGAACTAACTTAAAGGACCGCAAACATGCCGAGTGGAAAGCAGCCAATCGAGCAAATAGAGACTCCAACAAACTCTAAATTTCTCACTGCCTTAACAAAAAATACATGCTATGTATACCCACACACTTACAATTAATGAATTCCTGCATTCAGATAAAGTTCAGGCACAATTAAAAATAAAAAATACATTGGCTCTTAGTGTTTAATTTTTTGTGAATTTGCATAAATATTAAAAAGATGTAATGTTTTTTTTCTGTTACTGATCTATATGTTTCTATATTAGCTAGCTTGGTAGCCACAAAGTGACTAGCACAGGAGTGCCCATACTATACTAATGTGAGGTCTCACCCATAAAAGCATTTTTAGCATTCTGTTCCATGGAACATATTACTTAAATAAATGGGAAGTTGTATATTGTCATATTTAACAAATAACTATTTCTTATGTGACCTTAATATAATAATTATCTGAATGAAAAGCACGAAACAGGTGAGTTATTTAGTCAACCTGCTTGTTGACAGTATCTTGATATCTACTGATCACCAGCTAAAGGTCTACTGTTAGATCCTGATCTACCTTTTGGGCACCCCTGGACTAGCATAACTGAATTTAGACAAGTAAGATTCTGAAAGCAAAAGCTCCTGACAAAGGGCACCCTTATAAATCACACCAGGCATTGAGAAATAATGAGCACAGTCTCACATTTCAACAACTTGATTGTAGCAACAGCCTCTCATTAATCTGAAGCCTACAGAGCAAAAGTCTTTAGAAAACTCACCTTCCAGTTCATCCACAAAACAATATACGTCATATTTTTCAAAAACAGGGCGCCTTCCATAGGTGCGAATTCCTTCCTTTCCCATTTTATCACCAAAGCAGCCAGCTCTAGGTGAGCGGATTGGATATCTAAGAGAAATGAATGAAAAATTGTTAATTCCCATCTATGTTACAGAATGTCTTAAATATTTGCAATAGTTGTCAATATTAATTTGAAGTAGAAGATGTACATATTGTTGCTAAAAAAACAAAACAGCATATTACATGATACTCTATCATTACCCTAGAATTGCTGCCTTGAATCCTGAGGTCTCAGGTTTGATTTCAGTTTGGGCAAGGAGTAGGTATGATATGCCAATGCTTGTGTAGGTTTTCTCTAGGTATGTCAGTATCCTCCCACATGCAAAAAATAGGTACATTAACTGGCTCCTGATAAAAGTGACCTTAGTGTGTATGAATGTGATAGGAACATTTGATTATAAGATCATGGGAATTATGTAAAATAGCCATAAAAAGCTGCATAACATATTGGTGCTCTATAAATATAATAATTATACATATTTTTGTCTATTCAAAAGCCTAATGGTGGAATGTAATATGTTGTTAGCACAAAAAAAAAGTTATCAGACACCTTTGTGAACATTAGCAGCCATGTTTGCATAATTTTTGACCAATTATAGACCTCAACGATTTCCTCGCAAAGTTTGCTACTAAGTGGCTGTTGCAAACATTAGCAGTGTATGTAAGCAATGTTTCAGTTGCTTTTATTCATCAAGATGGCCTACACAGGAAGAATGGCATATTAGATCAAACAATATTATCAAGCTTCTCCGGTACCAAACTTAAAGTGTTTGCTATGGGTCAGGGAATAGATACATCCATTATAATAATATGCACTGTATATATATATATATATATATATATTTTTTTTTTTTTTTTTATTTATTTATACAATCTTACCTAACAGACTGGTCAGAAAGCCATCCAGCATCGCATTGCTCAAACCCATCTTCATAGGCTGCCCTCAGTTGTCCAGGAGTTGCAATTTTGGCGCCGTTGTCTGTGCATGCTTTCTGAGCAGCCTCAAAGTCCAAAGTGTACTTGTCAGTAGAGGCTCGGTAGTGGAACACAACTCCTACGGAATCAAATGGCCATTTTATTAAAGCATATTTGTTTTTTTTAATTAATATCATTTGTCTGCTTAAAAAAAAAAGTAAAAGAAAAGTCTAAAGTAAACTTTACCTGAAACATCCAAGGAAACAGTGTCTTGGGTATCCTCAATCCCAAACAAGACCTCACATCGGTAAACACCAGCATCGCTGGCACGTAGCTTAACTATGGTTAAAGATGCATCCCCAATGTCTTCAGGATGACTCGGCACAGACACTCTGCCTCTATATTGTTGTCCAATTTTGATACTTCCACTTTGGGCCACCAAAACTGTAGTTTCCTTTGAGTCCTTTCCATCTCTGCTTTGAACAATTTTAGTCCATTTGATTCGCAGAAACTCATTTGTAATATTGTAGCTGGGTGGCAATGTTGGCATGGTTGAAAAAAAACATGGCAGATTCACTCTTCCAGATAACAAACCCTTCACTGGGGGACTTTTTTGTAATGTAACTATGAAATGAAAGGAAAAAACGACTGATTATTTCAGAGTTGGTAACTTTGCATGTATACAACACAACTGCATGGAAGAGTACAGATTAATCAAGGGTTTTGCAAATTAGGTACAGGTATGGGAACTGTTATCCAGAATGCTTGGGACATGGGGCTTTCTGGATAATGGATGTTTCTGGAATTCAAATCTTCATACTTTAAGTCTACTATAAAATCATATAAACATTAAAAAACCCAATAGGCTGGTATTGTTTCCAGTAAGGATAATTATATCTTAGATTGGATCAAGTACAAGGTCCTGTTTTATTTTTACACAGAAAAAGGAAATCATTTTAAAACATTTGGATTATTTGGATAAAATGGAGTCTATCGAGAGGGCCCTTCCGTAATTCAGAGCTTTCTGGATAACGGGTTTCCAGATAATGGATCCCATACCAGTACAATTAGATGAAGTGTTAATTCAGTATCAATCTCAGATTAGTGTTGCACAGCTCCAGTTACTTAGGAAAGATAAAAGTTGCAGAATATCAATAATTTTGTCACCACCTTCAGCTATAGAATTCTGTGGACTGGAGGATGGTTACATTTCTAAGGAGTGGCTAACAAGTTTGTTAGCAAAAATGATTGCACCCTGTAGTAGATAGATAAAGAATAAATTTAGGTTTCATCAAGTTTCAAGAGCTTATTGCCCATTACAACAACTAGCTGTATGTTCAGCTCTGGGAATCTTATTGCAGTAACTTTTACCAGGAAAAGTTACGGGGGGAATGTAATTAAAGTTGCAAAGAGCAAAACATTGAGCACCAATGAGATTAAAAAGCCACATCTCGCAATGTATTATTGATTAAACGGTTATTGAATTGCGAATCGTTTTTGCGCACTGCAGATTCTTATTGCGCATTCTTAAGAAGTTCTTGAAGGTGTTGTAATCTTTTGGAGTAAACATAGTGACTTCTTCAGTAAGAAGTTTGATTACATAGACAGCGCATTAGCGCAAACTATAAAATTCGCAAACGGCCTTCCAATGGCGGAAGTGGTCGCTATACAGTTTCCAGTTTCACAAAAGGTATATTACATTCGCGCAAAGCAAAATTTGTTCATGCAAAGGCTTAACTTTTCGCATTACAAATAGTTTTTGGATACCGACTTATATTGCATTCCCCTAGCAGATACAAAAGGGGGCAATACCAGGGTAACTAATTGCATTTAATGCACACATATTTAGAAACACTGTTTATCAAGTTATCTGGTAACCTTAAGCTTCAAAAACTTGCCCTCATGTGCCTTAAAAGGTAATGAACATAGAGACACTACCCATTGAAATTGGGCAGTCTATAGTGTCTGCTGAGTCATAAAAGACTGGTTCAGACAGACTCAAAATAATTCATGGGTTAAATGTTAGTGGTAAGACATTCTTCCACAAAGAGTTAAACCATGCGGCTACATAAAATAACAAATATAATAGCTCACATTTACAGTAAGAAGAAACAAATATTCACAGCAAGACAAATATGCAGATTTGCATACACTCCAATAAAAGGACACATAACATGTAAAGCATGGTAACAACATTGCATTTAATCTTCTATCACAAATTGCTGCAACCGTGCATTTCTCATACTCATAGGCCAATGGCAGAATGATGCAGATAATGATGTATTTTCATACAAAGACTTATTCTATCCAGTAACATCTGAACACATTTGTTACAAACATCTGCACTGTGCTGCCTGGCCAAAATCCACAAACTAAAAAGAGCAAGAGTACAAATGTTAACCATCCAATATGCTTTATTACATTACAAGGGTGGCCCTTGGGGTGTCAGATGTAGTTGTGCTCAGTGTTTGCATTTGTATGTCTGTGAGCAAGGCCACATTATCACTGACAGCTATTAGCTGTCAATCTAGTACAGCTGTGCAGAAACCCTACCCACTAGGCAACTTCGTTTAACAAACTATGATTTTGTATACACTTTCCTTTTAATGTTACAGTTCCTTACACTTCCTGAACTCTCACACATTTAAAACAAACCCCATCCCTCCAAGGAATCAATGAGAAACTGCAGGGCATTAAACAGCTATGAATGTTATACAAATGGTGTGTGGTCCTCAATAAAAGGTGATAAAATGGGAGGCACAATTTACTGGTAAATATAAAGCTTGTTTGAGTAACTGCTTTGTTTTGGGGGTTTTTAAATGATAGTTCAAGGCCATACAGGGAAGCCTCCATACATATCAGAGTTTATTTGATTTTGATTGGCTAAAAGAACCAGCTGGACTATTAAGTCTGCCAATTTTAGTGTATATTTCAGTTGACTGGTTCTTTCTTCCTTCCAGATTTCTTTACTGAATCAATTTTAAGTATTCTACACACTAAACCCTATTATTTTTATGGAAGAATCAATCTTCCAAAGGTTTATTTTGCTGGAATAAACCTTCAGAAGCAAAATAAACCTTTGGAGGATTGATTCAGCAAGTCCTGTGAGTGCTGTTCTTCTGCATTGCTTGTGGGGTTTCTTAGCTCAGGAACCCAGGGGAAACAACTGTCTACGGTGTGCACCTTATGCCTTATCTCTCCATCTCTCTCTTTCTCTCTCTCTTAACTTCGCTAAAGTTCGCCGCACTTCGCCAGGTGAATTTTCATCAGCGCTATGCAAATTCACTAGTGCATAGTTACGCTCAGGTCGGTGAACGGTAGTGTTGTTGCACTAGTGTTACTTTGCCAGGCAAAGCGCATTTACACCAGCGATGGCTAATTTGCTATGGCGTGAATTTCAAAGTCTAATAGAAGTATATGTTACAGCCACTACATTACACTACACAAGCCCAGGAAACCTTTAATAAATAAAATAAAGTTGTCCTATAGCCCTAAACATGTGCCCACTGTATAGTTGAGTATTTTAGGAAATGTAGGTGGGAAGGAGGGTAAACCAAAATAAAGTTTGCTCTTTTTCAGACTATCACCCAACAAAAGGTAAAAGACGCCAGCATTTTTTGGGACTTCAATTCAAGTTTTTTTTTCAAGCTCCTATCTATTGTATTGAACTTCGCCAGGTCTGACCTGGCGAAGTAAGGTCTAGCGTAAGAGGTAACGTTCACAAAAATTTTCATCTTAGTGAATTAGCGTAGTTACGTCCCTTCGTCAGCGCGCAACTTAGCCTGGCGTAAGGGTGAGAAGTTGCACAAGTCGATGTCCTTCGCTAGCAAATTTTCGCCAGGGACGTCACGCTGGCGAATTAGCGCTAGCGTTAGACGCTTCGCTCTTTAGTGAATTTGCCCCTATGGGTGCACACGTTATTAGCCAGTTATTCATACACTGTCTTGCTCGCTATATAACAGACTGAAACAACCATCATTAGTGAAACAATAATAGTTATTGTCTCCAAATAACTTTGTTCAAATGATTTCCTTGGTAGCCTCGGGATTTACAGCAGTTGGTACAGAGAACAAAGCTTCTGCCAATATTAATGTGAAGCAAGCTTGCTCTCCTCCACTAACATCAACTTGTTATGTCAAGCGTTTTACATTCATTTCCAGCTGCAAACATTTATTAGGAAATATGTCCAATATCCTTAGGCGAACTCTGCACTTAATTTCTACCTATTTTCCATAGTAAAAAATTATATTAAAGAACGAGTCAAAGTTTAGTAGTCAACCTCCACCTTCTTTTCTGCTGTGGGTTTTAGGATGTTTTTGCTTCAGACTGGTTGCCCTGATGTATTTATTTTCTTTAAACAAAATGGGTATTTTTCATTCCCTTTGTGTCTTTCTAACGTTAAAGGTAACTATTATTGGAGTTAATGTATGGAAATCTGAAATTTGAGAAAGACCCCTTATCCAGAACCCCAAGCATTCTTGATAAAAGGACCCATACCTATACAAAGATATTTGTCCTTGTGAAAAATCTGAACTACTGGCAGATGACAAATCTCCTGAAAATACCTTGCACTTAACTAACATGGGGAGATCACCACATGTTAAACCACTTTTCATGCTGTAATCCAAGTTAATCTTGGAAAAAAAATACCTTCCAACCATAATAAAGGCATTTTTAGGAGATTTGTCACCCGTGGGTATAATAGATTCCCAAGAGGTGACAAATCTCCTCATATGCTATTGCCACTAGATCTGGAAATTCCAGTAGGGGACTGGTCCACAAATTACTGGTGAACAGTGTCATCATACATAGATTACACAACTAACATTGATGTTTTAAACACATTTCTGGTTGGACAGGCAGAATTTCCCTGTGAAATTGTTATGAAGATAAAAGTCACTTGCATGAATCTGACACAAAGCTATTTAAGGCTTAGTCCAGAGAGGGAGATTCGGGGGCGATCGGTCGCCTGGCGACTTCTATCGCGGCGAGAAGTCGCCAGGCGACGGATCGCCCCCGAATCTCCCCGTCTGGACTAAGCCTAAGGCACTAAGTAGTGGTGAGAAAAAGAATCACTACAATTTCAGATGATAACTATGGGTTCAGGAGGGCACTTACCACTGAAATGCTTTCTATTGGAAAGCATTTCCTGAGCATATGAAACACCAGTCACCACTAATACCTTTGCTCCTTACTGTTGTCTTGAAGTCCAAAAATTTAGTTCTTATTCCTAACTGGAACTGTCACATGCACAATGGGGGACAATTATAACTAAACTGAAAGTAATGAACATATACACCTGCAGACGAGACCATGGCATGGATACTCAAACCAAACTACCCAGTCAAAAAGCAGTTAGCATCAGAATTTGATTGGTTGGCCACATTTATTTTGGGGATACCGAGCAATTTATCAGTTAACTGTTATTAAAATAAGTAGTCATATTTCACTCTCTCCTCTAACGGGCAGCTGAATGTGGCTGTGCTTCATGATACTGTAATTCACTATTCATATATCAGCTCTTTTCAATACAGGTATGGAATCTGATATCCAGAATGCTCAGAACCTGGATCTTTCCGGACAATGGATCTTTCTGTAATTTTTATTTTCATATCTTAAGTCTACTAGAAAATTATGTAAACAATAAATAAACCCAACAGGTTGGTTCTGCTTCCAAACATTATTTGGTTGGGATTGATTAAAAGGTAGCCTTTTATTATCACAGAGAGAAATTAAATAATTCTTAAACATTTGGATTATTGGGTCTATGGGAGATGGCCTTTTCATAAATCAGAGCTTTATGGGTAAACGGTTTTTGAAATAATTAAGCCCATACCTGTTTAAGAATTGCCCATTTATGCTGGCATTGTTTGGGGAAAATGTTGCATTGTAGATTAAAAAACATATGATGAATTGCATCTGAACACTGCACTTGGCACAATTTCCTTTTCAATACTGATTATTTTTTTTCTACCTCTTTAGCCTACAGGTCTGATCTTTTTAAGGATATGCTTTTATTCCAAAGTTATTGAACTCATTAATCAAATTCATTGAAAAATAAGTGAAATAATATTTGTTTCTGTATCTATTTTTGTCAGGTTTATAAACCAGGCGTATTCTTATCTGAGTTTCAATAGAACAGTGCCATAGCTGGAACTGTGCTACAGGTATGAAATTGAAGTTAGAAATAAAACAGTCGAAATGACTAAAGGATCACCCAGAAACAGCAATTATCACCCTTCCCCCTTGTTTTTACCATGGATATGGGGATACAAATCCCTTTACCACATCCCCAGCATATACAGCATTAGATATTACAATGCTATCTCTATTTCCTCCCCGTGCCTACATCTTGGCAACAGACTCCCATAACCACATTAAATGAAAGTAAGGAATGGAGTAACTGTTGATAGACTTTAGCAGGAGCTTGATACATAAAACTTAATTACATATTACATATTGAAAAGCAGTCCAAGAGATGGCATGTGTTTCTGACTCGCTAACTTAATAAGGCAGCATCTTTCAAAAACATTAGGACAAACCAGAAAAGATTAAGACCCAAAACCCTGAAATTTAATGTTCACATTGCAATTCCATTCCTGGATGCAACAACTGTGGAGAGAAAGATTCCAAAGCAAAATAAAAGTGTTTTTGTTCTCATGCATGAGAAATCCCTCTGTTAGGCAAGAACTATGGTGGTTGCCACTACCTGTATAAATAAATAAGGAAGGAAAGTGTTCTGTTTAAATGCTAGGAAGATTATTCATGGCATAATTCTATCGTAATCTACAAATTTCCTGATGAAGAGGTCAATCTCCTCCTAGTAATACACTGTTTACCACCCCAGCTGCAAAGTATTATTAGCTTAAGGAACAATTCTATTCATCCTCTCTAGAGAAATATTAAGAAAATTAAAGAGCCATTTTCCTCCCATCAATCAAATCCTCCTACAAGAGTGACATGGGGAACACTATCTGCAAATAGTCGCTGATAATGAGGCCTGTCATCATGGCACTTATGGAGTCAGTAGTGAAAGATATTCTCACCCTGAAGTAAGCGTTTCAGCTACAGTTAAAATAATACCACCACCAAATCCCTTTTTTTTAATCAATTGCAACCAAACTGATAAAAGCTTTGATTTTCTACCATTAGTATCATTATGCTTATCTGAAGCTTTCACCCCTGTAATTTAACCGTGGCTGCATATTAAAAAAATTAATCGAAATGAAACTTTAACGTTTGAGCTTGCTGGCAGCAAAAACCTGCTATTGTTAGATACAGTTGATGAAATGCAAAATTCCTTTGAAATGAGAGCTTTTTTTTCTGCAATGAAACCAGCTTGTAAATCACTTTCCAGTGACAGTGGCCTGATAGAAATTCCCAGGCATTAAAGGCATTTACTGGCAATGTAGATGCCATAATTGGGCTTCCCTGGAGACAGCAAACTCTGCATTTATATGGACTGTTGGTACAGCAGTAGTTGCTTCCCTAAAAAGTAAGTCATGCAGCTGGTATACCAATGTGAATACCAATCAAGTGGGCTTAAAAGGGTTCATTTAGTGCTTAACAGAACTATTAGTTGAGTCATTGCATCTCTATCACAAATTAATATTGCAAAGCTGCTGCAGCAAAAAAGGCCAAACTGCACAGGGAATTTAAACGCTAGCCCTGGATCTAAGAATAATAATAAAAACAATAAGATGTTTTATTAATAGTCTGATCTTTAAATGATCAATACAATACATCTATACAATCAATACAATGTATGATGATTACATTTGAGAAAAAGGGGTCATCTGTCAACCTAGAAATGGGAGGGATCTACAAAATGACAAACCGATTAGCCAGAAAGGCAAAAGCTGCAAAATCATCATAGAGTTTGATTAGATATTGCACTTACAGTATATCCAGATGATTTGTCCCCTCAGACATCTAATGTGACATAATACTGAACTGAATAATACTATTATTACCCCTACCCAAATGGAAATAAACTTAAGACATTTACATTTTATGAATTCATAATATGTGTGAGGTTTTTATTGTAACTCCAATTCTCAAATGACTCTCCCTCAGGCCACATAACACTAAAATTAACTCTCCTCTTTAACTTCCCTGCAACATCTGGCAAAACTGCTTCTGTCTTTTTTCTGTTCTAATCATTCCCATTCCAATGAAACCATCCCTTGACCCTTCTTCTCCTTATAATTGCCACCCAATCTCTTTATTTCCTGCTGACTCTAAACTCTATATGTATCTTTTATACAAGCAGCTGCCTTGCTTTGCTTTCATTAATTCTCTACATGAAATGTTTAAATCTGCCCTTCACCCCCTAAATTGCAAAAAAAATTACTCTGGAAAAAAAATCAAGTTCAATGAATACCTCTCTGTTCCAGGATCTTCACACTGTTTTTGAGACTGCTGATGTTAGGCTGCTGAATGCTAAATGAGAGCACTCTACTGTCTGTCTAGTCACAGCTGATCAGACAAGAAGATACAACTGTTTGATCAGATCTCAAAATAAGCAAATCTGTTAGTGATTCAACCACACAATTGATGGAGACATTTTGACACATTTTATACCCTCCCCAAGCCCCACTGAGAATTATGTATGATAGATATTTAATGGAATACTTGATGAGCTGCGACCATGCTGAGGTCTTGTCTTTTGCTCTGCGCCACACCAACAACATGCTGCTAAGCACAACATCTATGCACCTTTCTCCTCACTTGAGCAAACATAAAGATAGCCATATTTGTTAAAGGGATACTGTCATGGGAAATCAAGTTTTTTTTTTTTTTTTTTTTAAACTGATCAGTTAATAGTGCTGCTCCAGCAGACTTCTGCACTGAAATCCATTTCTCAAAAGAGCAAACAGATGTTTTTATATTAAGTTTTAAACTCTGACATGGGGCTAGCCACTTTGTCAATTTCCCAGCTGCCCCAGTCATGTGACTTGTGCCAGCACTTTAGGAGGGAACTGCTATCTGGCAGGCTGTTGTTTTTCCTTCTCAATGTAACTGAATAGTACGCAGTGGGACATGGTTTTTACTATTGAGTGCTGTTCTTAGATCTACCAGGCAGCTGTTATCTTGTGTTAGGGAGCTGTTATCTGGTTACCTTCCCATTGTTCTGTTGTTAGGCTGCTGGGGGGGAAGGGAGGGGGTGATATCACTCCAACTTGCAGTAAAGCAGTAAAGAGTGATTGAAGTTTATCAGAGCACAAGTCACATGATTTGGGGCAGCTGGGAAATTGACAATATGTCTAGCCCCATGTCAGATTTCAAAAATCTGTTTGCTCTTTTGAGAAATGGATTTCCCATGGCAGGATCCCTTTAAGCAAATCCCCACTGGAATAATTATAATATTCTTTATTTATATATTTGGGTATATACTGAGGAAGTGTAATCTTCAGAGCATGGTGTTCCACAAGTCGAGAAAGTTAAATGCTAAAATAATAGAATAATACCCTTTACAATACAGTTGCATGTAGCATTGTGAAATTATCACACCATACCACTCACCTGCCAGCTATGTACTGCATTTCCTGGACAACAGAACTGTTTCAATTCTTAGATACCAAAAATCAAATGTAGACTTTCAGAGCTCTTTTACAATCAGTCACAAAGTGATTCAAATATCTGACGTTATCTGGTCCCTTTTTAGTGTGGTTAAATGGCTGAATGAATGCTCTGATAGGTATCAACATTTTCTGAGCAGACCTGGAAGCAAGCCCAGTAGTTAGCTGGCCAAGTATTTCCCACTGAACTATGCAATTGTAAATATTATTATGGTTGTGCAAATAATTTTACATATAGATGATAGTTTGAGACTGAAAAGATACATACTGTATACATATTTTCTCATTAAAATAATTACTTAATTCTAGATTAAGTTTTATGCGCTAGGGTATGGGAACCTTATAGGGTTGCTGTTCTGTAGGAACATTTGGGAGGGGTTACAATAGAAATCAAAAGGTTATAAGTGTATGATTTTGTTGAATATGTTAATATGGAAATATTTCTTAATTCTTAGGTTTAGATATTTAAAACAAGCTGCAAATATTGGGATGGTAATTGCATAAGGTGTGACTGTAGGGACAGTCTATTAGGCTGGTAGCTCACAAATAAATTGCAAGAAGTGAGGCCCTCTGTGCAACCAAGATAGATATCAAGAGTAAGTTAGCCATATATTATATAAAATGAAGAGTTAGTTTCTTTGGAAAATCCAGACAGCAAAGTTCATAAAATAATCTGAAATTCCCTTGAAAGGAAACTTCAGGCAACTTCAGAAAACCAAATTGTTGCATATGTTTTTACCACTTGTGGCACTATATAAATATCACACAATTTAACATACAACCTAATGAAAGAAAACACGCTGTTTCAGCCTGAGAACCATTGTACTTTCTCTAACAAAAAAAGCAACTGGAAATTGAATGTTCACACTTCAGAATGTACTATTCTGTCATTTTCTGTTTGAAAGAGCAAGATCTTCCAACAAGAGCATAACTGGGTTTTGGCATTGTAGGTAATACATTTTATCCGAACAAAAGCCTCTCTGTTTTTACCAGATGGATTGTGGTGAAGGCTACTATACAGTAAGGAGGAGGATGTTAAGCAGGCATTAGGTGCTGAGGGATCAATTACGAGATGTTGGCTCTCTGTAAATCATTGAATAGCAAGCTAATTGAAATTCCATCTGCACACCTCATCTAAACTTTACCACTCATAACTAGTACTGGAGTGATATATGCTGAATTGCTACTGTAGAGATTAACGATGCTTCTATTTTGGAGGCTGCTTAATATAAAACCTGTAATAGACAAAATCATGTTTCCTAAAGAAAAATGTGTTCTCTTTAACCCAGAGTATATTATTATTATATCTGCAATAAAGTATAGTAATATTTACCATTACAGGTTCACACAAGACAGTAAAGCTGGCCATAGATGCAATGATCCAATCGTATGAATCCTGGAGTGTCCGCACATTTGTCGTGCCAGGCCGATCGGTCGATTGGACAGGTTGGAAAATTTCTGTCGGCTGCTGATAATATCTCTGCGTGTATTGCCGATCCTACGATTTTCAGTAGGAGACTGTGACTAGGTTTTGTCGGACACAACTTTCGTACGATCCCTGTCAGCGGCAGAACATCGGCTGATCTGTGCTTTTACTACTTTATTTAATCTGAAGGTTAGTGGCAGGTCGGGAGGTGGGGATGTCCAATTGTACGATGATTCATAAGATCGGATATTTGTGTCTATGGCCAGCTTAAATGTAAGGAAACCATTACTTTCTACCCTACCATAAATGGTGTGATATAACTTTCTGTTTCCTAGAGGCACTGGTGGGTAAGGTGACCAGACCTCCCGCTAAACAAGCTTTTATTACAGGGCGGTGTTGACATGAATACTGCAGACTTCCCAATAATGTAATTTTGTTTACTTGGTTTCCAACTCTTATCTCACTCAGTCTAGTTAAATTGGATTCACTAATCCCTAAGGGTTAACAGGAATTGTAGGTGCTACATGGAAATGGATATTTTGCCACTGACATAAGACAGCACCAAGAATAGCTTGTCAGTGCCCAGATACTGGCAATAATGCATTGATGTGGTGTTAAGGGTACCATTTTCTATAGCAGACTTTTGGGGTGATGGATAGTTACAGTGAAATGACTGATGTCCCTGATTGCTATGGGAAATGTCACAAGTGGCAAAACCCTTATAATGTTTCTGTGAATAATAGTGTTGACAAATGATGGTGATTCCCACAGTCCATGTTGCTCCCCAACCAGTTGGATGTTGCTCCCAGGTGCTTCTTTTTGAATTCCAGGCCTAGAGGCAAGTTTTAGTTGCAATAAAATTAGGTGTACTGCCAAACAGAGCCTCTTGTAGGCTGCCAGTCCACATAGAGGCTATCAAATGGCCAATCATAGCCCATAACTGGCATCCCAGGAACGTTTTACATGCTTGTGTTGCTTCCCAACCTTTTTTACATTTGAATGTAGCTCACAGGGAAAAAAGGCTGGGAATCCCTGCATTAGGCTAACTTCTTATCCAACAAAGCAACTTAGGTTGCTGTTTTGGGGAGGGGTAGTGCTACTGCACTGACACTGAGAAATAAAAACAGTTAAAATAAAACTAATTGTCAAAAAACTATTATTCTAGACATATTGCACCTTGTGTTTATGGTATCTGCATTACTCCAATGCCACCAGATTATTTTAAAAAGTAATATATCTAACTCTGAAGCTCCCTGTCTGCTTTTCTTCTAATTCACAGCACACGTGTCCATGGAGATCCCTTGCTGTTCAATTAGCACAACTTGAACGCCACTCAAAATGCCCCATGTGGCATGTGCTGCAATCCTAAATCTCAGCATCCACGCATCAGCATTTGACTAGCTGAGGACAATAAGAAATTAGCCTTCTATATACTACAGTTTTGAAAGTTGACATATTGTAGATTTTTTTATTAAAATAGTGAATTTTTAAAGTATATACTTTTTTTTAATATTCCAAAAATATTTTCATTTTTTGATATCACCCATGTAAAAGTTTTATATTACTTATTAGTGATGGGTGAATCAGTGGCGTTTCACTTCGCCGAATTGTTCTCCGAATTTTTCTCCCATCACCATTCCTTATGTAAAACAAAAATGATCTGTGTGTTCATTTAACAACATACCTACAGTGATGTATATTCCATTTCGTTTCCTTCCCAAACAGAAACGTTGGTTCAGAAGACAGGCTTTCTACACTTCAGAGCAAGCATATTACAAAAGAATTGTTAAGACACAAATGGGGCGTCGTTACCATATAAAAGAATATGGCTGCTGGTTTGTACAGATCACAACAGCTGGAAGTGTCACTTTTGTATTGCAGAACAGCAATATTAGCATTTTATTGGCAGACATGCTTTTGGAGGCAGCTGTTTAGACTTCACTCTTACCCCCCCCCCCCCATATATGCAAAGGAATAAGCACATTACTCTTTTGTGACTCTCTTTGTGATACAAAGTGCATGCCATGAACAAAGCTTGCGTGTACTGATTTGTTAGTGATGTCACTAGTATAGACAATAAAAAATATATATATTACTATTCCATCAAAGATAGGCCTGGTTAAGGCTAGCCACAAAACACTGGTTTTACAGTGTGATTAATTACACAAAGAAGGTGCCCAGATATTAAAGTAAATGGGCTGGGACATTTGTGGCTTATCAGCCATTTGCTACAAGAATGCAAACAGAAAGGAACTCATATCACGACTGCAGTGATGCATCAAGCCAAGGATTCATTTCAGGATTTGAATTTTTGTACAGCCAACAAAAATCATGTGACTTTAAAACTTTGGACAACTGAAAGTGACTTTTTTTTTATTAATAGATGATGAAAATGTTTAAAACGAGAATTAAAGTTTGTATTTGGCTTGGTACCAAATGTTTTTTGGAAGCTATGATATCAGACCAAAACCATTCAGCAAGCGTTTTAAGTCAGCACTCGTACCTTCCAATCAATCGGATTCAGTGCACATCCCAGAGTTCCCATCTGAATCTGTGTGTGCCAGAATGGACAGCACCAATGGCAATGAAATCTTCTTAAAATGCCTTTATTTAGACATGGGCACAGACCCAGAAAAACACAATATTTCAGACCGACATTGGTCTTTTTTCAAGCCTTTTTCAAGGTGCATTTTAAGACGTTTCATTGTCATTGGTGCTGTCCATCAGTCCAAAAATTATTAATTAAGTGAATGAAATTACATTTGCTTACAATTATTATATTATTGTAAATTTCCAGTACCAGGGCCTTGGGATACAAGCCAATAAGGCTTATGGGCATAGTTATTATGTTGTTTAATACATCACACATCGCCACGCTTTGCCATGTAAGAAATGGCATAATTTTTGTATGTGTTTTTTCTTATAGTGACTTCCCCTGGAAGAAATGTAAAATAACAGAGTCTCTTCTGCCCGGAGACAATCTCTCTCATTAAACACATGTACGTGACCAAACATGGCCACCCATACCAGGATCTCCCACCACTGCAAACAGCATAGCGCTCAGTACAAGCATTTTTTTTAACAAAATAATACTTTTACCATAAACCATGTGCAGGCTCCATTAATATAAATTTGAATGGCTTTAATTTTATCTTCCATAAGGTATTTAACCATGAAATATATGTAATATCTAAAGGAGAAACCTAAATTAATAATTACCTTAACTTGAATTCCATACATGAAGCATATCATTATATGGGGTTTAGTCAATAGTGCAGTATTCCTGAGCGCTAATTCAAACTAATTTCACTTGAACAATTTCCCACTTTTCCAGTCTCTTGGTCATTTTGTGTTTGAACTTTCCCCAGTTTTCAACTGCTGCTCCTAAGCTGTAAATCTTCTCATTGAATTCTGGCAGCCCTGTTTCATTGTTGGTGTTTAATTACTTGGTGGATTCTAACTTTCTGCTTGGCAAATGGCAAATGCCTATATAATGCAGCACTGAAATGAGTTCTGTAAGTGTAAACAGGTAGATTAAAGGAAAACTATACCCCCCAGAAAATGTAGGTCTCTATAAAAAGACATTGCATAAAACAACTCATTTATAAAACTCTGCTTCATGTAAATAAACCATTTTCATGACAATATACTTTGTTAGTAGCATGTGCCATTGGGTAATCATAAATAGAAAATTGCAATTTTAAAAAATAAGGACAGCCTCCTGGGATCATATGATTCAACGGTGCACACAAACATACCTAACCAACTATAAAGTTAGGTCACATGAGCCAATTAACAGACAGAGTTGTGTCTTTTGCTTCCACACTTCTTCCTGTTACAGTTAGAGTTGAAATATTTCTGGTCAGGTGATCTCTGAGGCAGCACACAGACCATCACGAAATGGTGGTTCAAGGCAAGAGATGTAAAAGGGCAATATTTACTTAAATATATATTCCAGTTTGGTAAGATTCTTTAATATGTCACTTAATTTGATATAAACTATATGTTGCTCAAGTATTCATTTTGGGGGTATAGTTTTCCTTTAAGCTTCCTAAGAGCAGCACAGGTGCCTGGACTTCTTTGCATATGCAGTAGTTAGGGGTCTGCCATGTAGGCCAGTTTAGTGAGATGTGGTAGATATTTCCAGGAGCAGAGTTAAAATCTAATTAAAGTTACATTGGGGTAACCACTTTACTAAATATTCTTGGTTTCATAACGGGATGACTCACACAAAAGTGTCTTCATATTTCTGTAAGCATATTTTGTGGTAGAAGGGGAGAAACAATTTAGAGAGAATCCCCCCAAGGTGTACTTGATTCAAAATGTCTGAAAAACAATAACTTTCCATCTTTCTTTTATTTATCATTGAAATACTACTAAAGGTGGCCATAGACGCAGAGATCCGCTCATTTGGCGATGTCGCCACACAAGAGGATCTCTACCCGATATGCCCACATTGAAGTTGGTGAAATCGGGCTGATCTGAGATCAGATTATAATGCATCTGAAACCGGTGGTCAAATCGCAGGACCTTACATGAAAGCCCGTCGCATGACCCCCACACACTTGGTCAGTCCACAGCTTTTATTGGTCCATGTAAGGGGGCCTTAAGGCATCAGGATACATAGTTACATACTAGTTACATAGTTAAATTGCGTTGAAAAAAGAAAAGTTTAGTTCACCCCTCCAGTTCAGCATACACACACCCCTCCATACCTTCACATAAATTATATATACACATATCTATACTAACTATAGAGTTTAGTATCACAATAGCATTTGATATTATGGGGAAAATTCACTAAGTGGCGCTAGCATTGCCTTCGCTAACATTTGCCGCACCTCACCAGGCGAATTTTCGCCAGCTCTACGTGAATTCACTAAAGTGCGAAGTTATGCTCAGTTCGGCGAACTGCAGCGTAGTTGAGCTAGTTTTACTTCGCCAGGCAAAGCGCATTTACGCTAGCGATGCCTAATTTGCATACAGCGCGAATTTGAAAGTATAATAGAAGTATATGTTACAGCCACTACATTACACTACACAAGCCCAGGAAACCTTTCATAAATAAAATAAAGTTGCCCTAAACATGTGCCCCCTGTATTGTTGAGTTGCCATATGTTAGGAAATGTAGGGGGGAAGGATGGTAACCCCCCCAAAAAAATTTGCTCTTTTTCAGACTATCACTCTACAAAAGGTAAAACGCCAGCCTTTTTGGGACTTTCCATCAAACTATTATCTACGTCTAGCGTAAGCTGTAATGTTCAGTAAAATGGTCATCTTAGTGAATTAGCATAATTACGATCCTTCGTCAGTGCGCAACTTCGCCTGGAAATACCTCTAGACGTTATTGTAGTATAAAAATATTACAATGGAATGTTACAGAGTGGATAGAAATGTACTTGTTGTTTTATATAATGAAACCATTTGTCTGCATTTTCTAAATGTCTACATTATTACTAGAAACTATGATCTCTTATTTAAATATACATATGCTTTCTCCTTGTAGGTGTTTTGTTAAGTGAAAACCAATGTCTGTGATGATTTAAAAGGTGAGGGAAGCACAACTGCATAAAAAGGCTAGGAAAGTGTGCTTTACTTTACTTTAGGAAACCTCCCTGTGGTTTTTAAGTTAGATCTCCCTGAATACATTAACGTTTGCTGCTGAAATAGTAAAGAACAAATGAATTACTGGTTCTAACACAATGTTTGGGTCCCAAAGCAAAAGTTCTGAAACAGTTACCTAGCTACAGGTCCTATTTGGTTGGGTACACTCTAGTGAGGAGCAGGACAGGCAAGGACAGGCATTTCTGCAGGCACGCTCCTACCCTAATAATGTTCAGAGAGGGCCTATCTTGCATAGAGAACTATATCTCATTCTGGCAAATATACTTTACATATCTGGCTTTAAGAACTGATGGTGCCAGCTCAGCACTCTCCTAGCCACAACCAAATGTTTTTGAGGAACAATGCCAATAGTATTCATGATCCAGTACCTCAGCTGGAACTCATCCATTTGGCAGCAGCAATAAGAAAATGAGAGTAGGAGACCGAGATCTTGTAGCAAGAAGGGGAAACATCCAGCACTGGCCTAAAATCTATGATTTATTAGGGTAGATTCCCCCTCACTATGTGCAGGTTACATGGTCATTGAAACAATGTTATAAAATTATTGAATACACAAAATGTATATTAAAGGAGACTGCAAGGTATGTAGATTACTGCAATATATTTTTTGCTATAATTTTCTGGTTCACTGATCTGACACTCTGGCATTTCTCCTAGCCACCAAGAATGATTTTAATTGTTGCAGAATCACCCAAGCTTGGACAGGTACACTTTCAAACTGCATCTTTAAAAGCTTTATGGAGCTTCACGTTTTCTGCCGTGTCCTTCACATATGGAACCAAAACTAATCCTTTTGACCTGCTGAGTGTGTAATGAGGGATGGAAAAAATATGAAAGGTTTATAACAAGCAATAATGTGCCTGCTACCTTAGTCTGAGATTATTCCTTTCATTTCCAAAGGCCAGAGAATTTCCTGGCAATAACTTAAAAGCAGTAGGTAATTGCTGAGACTTGAGCAATGGAACCGGTGGCTAATTGTCCAAGTCTACACCCCATTCTGTTTCTTAAATCATTCTCAAGATATCACTCTGCTGCTTCGGAGCGATTCTTGGAAAATAACAACGTACCAGATACGCGAGAGCAACTTAATGGCTGTGGTGTAAACCTGTGCTGCACGTACACGAAACTCCCAGTAAACATGCAAATCCATATTTGTTCTTTTAAATGGACAATAAAGTAAAATTTATTTTATATATTTTCGGAGTTTGTCACTGGTGCTCCATACAAGAATGTGATTTTTGGAAAGTGGCATTTATTATCTGTGCAAAATATCAAACTGTATTACACAGGATTAAAATTAATAATACAGGTACAGAATGCACAGCTTCCATAACTATACTGTAACTAGTTACAGGGCCTGGAAACAGAGAGCCCATGGGAGGGATTGTGGGTCACCTGCAATTTTATTGTTGCCACAAGAAAATTTTTAAAGGGGACTGGGCCCCTGAATTTATGCAACTGACGACCCTTACTTGCCCCTCCTTCCCAATGGAGTACCAACAAGTACATCGCATTGTGCAAGTCATACATTATTATATTACCCCCAAGGTTAGAGGAACAGCCACTGCAGCAAACATGTTTAGTGGTTGGCTTTAGGCTATTGCATAAGGCACGTCTCATTTCTAAATTTAAATGCATACATTACATATACATTTGTAGCGAATAGATGGTCTGGGCGCAAAAGAAGCAATACATGTCATATTTGACTATATTTAATATAAAATAAAAGTAAGAACAGGCCTAGGGTATTGTATGTAGCTGAAATGTATGCTGCTCTCAACATAAGTCAAACAAAGATCTTTGCTGTGATTTTGCTTAAGAAAATGCATGGTCATAAAAGGTAACTCCACCAATCCCTTCCATCAGCGAAAGACAAAAATTTAATTTGTATTACTCACCTGCACGGAATGCATTTGTAAGGGAAAATGCTGAGCATATCCAAAATATATATTTTATTTCTAGCAACATCTTGACCTAGAATAAAAAAATATGGAACAATGTATTAGCATATATTACAAACAAATGTCACAACAACAGTGTGCAAATGATAAATGTTTTTTCTGCACAATGCAAGATTTTTTTCCCTAGAATTTCTGCTTAGCTCAGGTGCGTTCCAGCCCATTTCGCCGCCTGAGGCAGCCTTCAATTTGCCACCTCCCCACGGCGCTCACTTTTTCAGCGCCGGACGGGGGTAGAGTTCACACTCTGCACTAGACGAGCCGTATTTGTCTTTTAGTTACCAGAAGCGGCATTTTTGCTCTGCCATCTGCGGTGAGTGCCTCAACTTGTTTCATTGGCGGAGCTCCCCTGGCTTAGCTTTAGTTAAAGAGCTCAATGCTAAATTTAATTCCAGTGTACTTTGCATCAATGCACTTTGCACTTGTGCTCATTAAATCAGAGCTTGCTGATATAGTCCACGGCACTGCATCAAATTGTAAGCAGTGTGTACAGGTACAAGCACCTTTGCTAATAGGGTTTAAGTTATTTTATAATTTAACATACAATCTATACAAATGGTTGAGTGTTTCCTGAAAATTCATTATCAAGTGTCTCTACTGACACTTCAATTATCTAGTGGCTTAACATTCTAGGTGTCTTCCTTCAAATGTAACTGTCAAAACAAAGCTTCAAAGTGTTAAGGTTGTAAAACTTTTGTGTGGGATGTACAAGTGTGCAAAAAACAGGCCTGTGTATTTTTATTTCAGTTGAAGCATGACACACAGGCAGTAATGTAACTGAGCTGCAAAAATGGCCAACTGTTTCCCAATCCGGAATAAGCATAAGCATTTTCCAAATTTCAAGGGTTTTTTGCATTGATGCATCACCATTATCTTCATTCATATATATATAT
>CM044432.1:165784767-165837939 GCA_024363595.1 Xenopus borealis
TCATTCTGTAGCTACTAAAGCAAATAAAGTTCTGTCTTGCATAAAAAAAGGGCATAAACTGGGATGAAAACATAATTATAGCTCTTTATAGATCCTTAGTAAGACCTCATCTGGAGTATGCAGTGCAGTTTTGGACTCCAGTCCTTAGGAAGGATGTAAATTAGCTGGAGAGAGTGCAGAGACGTGCAACTAAACTGGTTAGAGGGATGGAAGACTTAAATTATGAGGGGAGACTGTCCAGGTTGGGGTTGTTTTCTCTGGAAAGAAGGCGCTTGCTAGTTGACATGATTACACTTTACAAATATATTCTAGGGCATTATAGACAAATATCAGGGGACCTTTTTACCCATAAAGAGGATCACCGCACCAGAGGCCATCGCTTCAGACTAGAAGAAAAGGACTTTCATTTGAAGCAACGTAGGTGGTTCTTCACAGTGAGGACAGTGAGGTTGTGGAATGCACTGCCGGGTGATGTTGTGATGGCTGATTCTGTTGATGCTTTCAAAAGGGGCTTGGATGATTTTTTGGACAGACATAATATCAAAGGCTATTTTGATACTAAACTCTACAGTTAGTATAGCTATGGGCATATATGGTTTGTGTGAAAGAGTGGAGATGTGTGTGTGTGTATGGATGCTGGGTTTTAATTTGGAGGGGTTGAACTTGATGGACTCTGTCTTTTTTCAACCCAATTTAACTATGTATCTATGTAATTATGTAACTATTTGGTGCCATTTACAGCCTGCAAGTGATGTCTGCATCCGAATCCTTACGCGCAAGTGTTTTGGACTTATTGACTCTGGGCATAAAGGAGGTGGCGTTAGCTCCAGGCTTCTCCTACATTAATTGGCAGAGTGGCACTGGTTTTGGAAGAGAAGGCAGCAAAGAGTGAGCAGTGCTGAGCACAACTATTAGGAAGTGTGAGCAGCGCAATTTCACACAAGCACCTTTGAAGAAAGTTTTTACATGCAACTGCACGTGTGGATGTAAATGAGCCCTTATATACCAATGTGTTCTGTAGAATGTAAAACAGAAAATATTTTTTGGCTGCCTATTCCACAGCTTTACAAATATGACTTGTCGTCTCGTCTGTTTGTTCTCTGCATACACCATATGATACCCTTTCACTAGCAACAGAATAGCAGCTGATTCATTTAACATCCTCTTGGGAGGAAACATAAATATTTATATACATTTCTGTGTGAATCACTATCCCTGCATTCGACAATCTGGGGGCCAAGATAACCACACAGAATCTGCTCCGCACAACTTCCTCCTTCCCCAACTCCATCATGTGCAGCAAGCCATGCTTCTAAGCCTGACACTTGTCTGCTTTTCAACTGAAATTTCTGGATTTTGTCTGAGGAAATATTGTTATATTTTACTGTATGGTTATATTGTACTGTGTGGTCCTTGATCACTGAGGTTTTGACATACTGTTTTAATCATCCTAACCAGTGATATCTTTACACCTTTTCTGTGTAGCTGCTGACTTCATCTCACTGCCTTGTCACACAAAATTAGATTTTCTGGGTGCAATAAATTGCATCTGATTGCTGCCTGCTCTGACCTGTGCCTACATATAGACCTCAAGCTTGTTTAACCTTTTGGATACCTCGCTATTGGACTTGTGGCCTGTGTATTAGACTTCCTCCTAAGTCCTAACTTCAAGATCTGAAAGGTTGTGTGGCCCTGACAAGCATGTTTTTGAATACAACAGGTAATTCAGTGTCAGAGGGCAGTCACAGTGCACCTAATAAGCACATAATACTTGAAATGTAGAAAAACACAATGACAGCAGGTGGGCTTATATCCATTCCACAAATGCTTGCTTGCTTTGTGTATCTTTAAATAGTTAAGGTTAGAGAAAGTCAACAATCAAAATATGGTAAAGCATCTGCCAGTTTTGGGCTTGATTGTTCTTTTTTTGATTAAGGAGGACAATACATACTTAGCATTTGAACTTTTTTTGCTCTATCACCAGTTCCTTCATTAACTATTTGTCAGTCTTAAGATATGAATGTAGGGACCTATAGGTTTTACAGCACCTATAAAGTTAAATCCCTTTCCCTACCTTAGTTATTTGCCAAAGGGTGTAATGACCATTTCTGCCACACTGCCTTATAGTGTGTGTAGGGAGTGGTCTCTTCCTCTTCCTGGCTGCTGGTTTCCTAACCATCTGGACCTGCCTATTGAGCCTCGGTACACCAAGACCCAGTAAAGCCACCTGCCCTAAAGGGACCTTAGCCTTCAGTGATTAAGTCGGGGACCAGGAATTAAAGGACTGGACTGGGATTCAAAATAGGCCCTGCCATTCCTGCTACAAAGAGGCCCAAGCAGCCCCCACCAGCCCACTTAATAGTCACTTTCTATGGTAACTTACAGCAGCCCATCTGGCATTTGCCAGAACCCACAGATTGCCAGTCCAGGCCTGCCAGGAAACCACATGAACAAGGTTAGCTATCACAAGGCAGTTCTGTAAAAGAATGTCTAGGAGAGTGAGATAGTCAGATTATATAGCAAGAGCAGTTGCCGCTCCATCAAGGATCAAGTAGCAGGGAATAGCTTCCCACAAGGCTTCCCCGTATGCCTTTATTGAAGGGACTGCAGCGGATAGGGTGTTAGGCTTAGCTTTGTCTCCCTAACCACTCCACTGGACGGGATCCTGACCACTTAAACGTGTATTGCCTTGGGAATTGATGTACACCTGACTACTATGCTTTATGGGAGTGACAGTCCTTATTTTGCTGTATCTGCCTCTTCTATCTACTCCCCTTCTGTGATATGCTTATGCTCCTGATATGTGATTAAACCTGTGGTCATTGCTTTTTTGCTAATAAACACCTGTTCTGTTTTCACCAAAGTACCTCCTGGTGTCCATTTCCTATATTTTTGTGTACAGTGCCTGTGTATTGTAGATCAACTACCTCTTAAAGGGAAAGCTTCCCATGCTCATATCACTAACTGGACAAGTTAATTAGTTGTGCTTTGCCTAGCCAAAAAAGTGTTAGATGAACATATAGTGCTGGGTTTTTAAAGCAGGGTTATGGCAAGAGAATCCTGAACAAAGAGTTGCCTACGAATTAAAGTAATGCCAGGGTTATGTCAAGGACTTACACATTGGGTGTTAGAGTTCAGTGCAGCCGCTCAACAATAACACCCTATAGAGAGAACTGCTCAAAGTGGTTGAATATATTCATTAAAAATGGCACATTTAAAAAGGTTTAAAAAGTATCAGTTTATTAATACACTTTCCTTAATGTTGGGAAAATGTAGATTTTTGTTACCAGAGCATAACTACAAAGCCCCCCTCTTGCAGAAAACACGTTCGGAGGGGCCTATTGTGCACAGCATTTTTGTGTCGCATATTTTCATCAGTGTTACTATAAAGGTAGTGGATCCCATGGTCCAGGCCCCCCTGTGACTATGAGGTCTGCTTCCTCTATCGTTAAAGGAAAAGTAAATGTTTTTCTTTTTCTTTCTATAAATTTGCTCTAAACAGCCCCCCAGATTAATGTACCTTAGTCCCTGCTGCAAGTCTGCTCTGGTTTCTGTGTTATCAGCAGCTTGTTTCCCCTTCTTCCTGGTGCAGAGTGAAGCCCCGCCCCTTAGTTTACTGAGCAGTCCATTTGCTGCTGTTCCACAATAGAGAGGAAGAGGGAGCCAGTGTGTGCATTAGTAAGCTAGTTTCCCCAAGCTAAAGGTGCTGCACACACTGGTCTCTGCTATGTCATAGTATGCAAATGATCTACAGGACTAGTCACAGAGATAAGGTCAGCTCAGTAAGCTACGGGGCGGGGCTTCACTCTGCACCAGGAAGAAGGGGAAACAAGCTGCTGATAACACAGAAACCAGAGCAGACTTGCAGCAGGGACTAAGGTACATTAATCTGGGGGGCTGTTTAGAGCAAATTTACCGATAGAAAAAAAAAAGGTTTACTTGCTCTTTAAGCCACTACTAAACTACAAGGAATCCATGATGTTTCCTAGTCTAAATTTGGATGCATTTGCCCCTTACCTCCCCCCCCCCCACTAATAAGATTGACACAGTAAATTCTGCATGGTGATTGTTGCTATGTGTTACTGCACCTGGGCAGACTTAGTGCCTTTTATCACATAACCCCACTAGTGTCCCATTAATGCCCATTGGTTTAAGCACATGACATAAATCAATATATTGGCAGAAATTTGCTATATGAATCCAAATAATTTCTTTTTAAATTGTACAATCATAGAGCTGCAGAACAAAGCAGATGAATTCATATAGGCAAAACCTACATTGTAATTGCCACAGATCTTACTAGACTTCATATGCTATTTTATGTAAAAATGGATCGTGTTTGGAAAATTCCTTTCTTCTCTATGCATCTGGTCTTTTATCAGCTGATGGTTGTGAAACTTTGAAATCTGCTGTATATCTGTAAGCCTAAAATAACACGGTTAAAGGGTATGGTAGTAAATTGTTTGGAGAAACTCTACTGTAAAAGGATATGAAAGTAAAGGCTGATTTATAGTGTCACAGCAACCAGACAGTTTGTAGATCTGATTCATTTATATGTAGTTCATTCCAGATCTCCATGCCAAACATCAAGTTATGGGTGAATACAGGAATTCTTTGGTCATTCTATTAACCTTTCTAAGCCTAGACTATTCTTAGGTGGGACCCTGTGTAAAATCCCATTGTTTATAGCACTGCAGCCTTCATGCAGGAAATCCAGTGATCAGTTCCCAGTACAGAAACTGACTGGGGGATAACCCATTGAAATGCTGTTCTGATGTAGCTTAAAGGTATACTGTCATGGGAAAACTTTTTTTTTTCAAAATGCTCCAGGAGACTTCTGCACTGAAATCCATTTCTCAAAAGAGTAAACAGGTTTTTTTTATATTCAGTTTGGAAATCTGACACAGGGCTAGACATTTTGTCAATTTCCCATCTGCCCCTGATCATGTGACTTGTGCCAGCACTTTAGGAGGGAACTGCTTTCTGGCAGGGTGTTGTTTTTCCTTCTCAATGTAACTGAATGGAACACCGTGGGACATGGGTTTTTACGATTGAGTGCTGTTCTTAAGCTGGCCATAGACACAAAGATCCGATAGTTCAAATCATTGAACGATCAGACTTCCCCATCTCCCGACCTGCCACTAACCTTCAGATCAAATAAAGTAGTAAAAGCACAGATCAGCTGACGTTCTGCCCCTGAAAGGGATCATACAAAAGTTGTACAATTAAAAACCTAGTGATGGTCTCCCACTGAAAAACGCACAATCTGCAATAGACGCAAAGATATGATCGCCAGCCAACAGACATTTTCTAACCTGGCCGATCGTACGAATCGAGGATTCATATGATCGGATTGTTGCGTCTATGGCCAGCTTTAGATCTACCAGGCAGCTGTGTTAGGGAGCTGTTATTTGGTTACCTTCCCATTGTTCTATTGTTCGGCTGCTGGTGGGGGGGGGGCGATATGACTCCAAAGTGCAGTATAGCAGTAATGAGTGACTGAAGTTTATCAGATCACAAGTTACATGACTTGGGGCAGCTGGGAAGTTGACAATATGTCTCGCCCCCATGTCAGATTTCAAAATGAAATGTAAAAAAATCAGTTTGCTCTTTTGAGAAATTGATTTCAATTCAGAATTCTGCTGCTAGCAGCACTATTAACTGATGCATTTTGAAAAAAAAATAACTTTTTTTCCCATGACAGTATCGCTTTAAGAGGTACAAAGGTAGCAATGCCCATGCCACAGCCATCAGAATAACATTTCAAGATTTTACAGATTTGTTGTCTCAATAAATGCAAGCTCTACCATAAATAATAATAATAACACATAATTCAAAAAGTGTGGAAAAATAGAAAGCAATGCAAGCCATCAGCATGAAGGGCAATGTGATAGGCTAATTCTTCCACTGTAAACAGCACTAGTAAGGCCCCATCTAGAATATGCCGAACAGTTTTGGTCTCCAGCTCACATGGGACATTATTAAATCAAAGAGGGTACAGAGAAGGGCAACTAAGCAGGTAAAAGGTATGGAAAGTCTTAACCATGAGGAAAGACTGAGCATTGGGGATGTTCATGTAGGAGAAGAGGCACTTAAGTGATATGATAACTATGTATAAATATATAAGGGGATCATATAATAATCTCTCTAATACTTTATTTACCAGTAGGTCCTTCCACCTGACAAGGGGGCATCCATTCCGATTAGAAGAAGAGGTTCTGGATAAATATTTGAGTTTTTTTACAGTGAGAATGGTAAAGATGTGGAATTCTCCTTTGAATTAGTTGTACAGGCTGATACATTAGATAGTTTTAAGAAGGGATTGACTGGCTTTTTATTAAGGGAGAGAATATAGGGTTATGGAAGGTATCTCATAGTACAAGTTTATCCAGGAATGGTCCGATTGTCATATTGAAGTCAATGGACAGACTTCAAATTTTTCCTTCCTTTGGATCAACTAGAAGTTAGGTGGGTTATACCTTATATATTGATACGATGGTTGAACATGATGCATTTGTGTCTTTTTTTCAGCCTAATTTCCATGCTGGAATGATTTTTAAAAAACTGTCTGAATCCCGAATCCACATTTGTAATTTTAAGTAGAATTAACAAGACAAAGAGGGTGTTAGAGCTCAATGTTGTTGCTAAACTCAAACACCACCCTGAGCAGATGGCTATTTAAAGCAGTCAAATACATTCTGATACATGTAGGTATTAATGAATGTGTCAGTTCTTTAAAATGCTTTTCTTAATGTCAGAAAATGTTTGATGCTTTTTATATAAAAAAAATTACTAGAACTTTTCTTTAAAAATAGCAGTGGCACTTTGAAGCAGGAACTGCTACAACATAACTAACCTATGGAGTAATTTTAAAATAAGGAGTTTATTTTCACACAATCATTTGGTTTTGCTATGGTAATGTCAGCTAAACAATTACACTTACAGTCCATACTTCAACAGAAACAGAGGGTGCGCCTACCATATGTCATTGAATATTTTTTTTAATGAATTTTTTTCTGTAGGAACAAATAAATCCATGTATTCATCTGTAATTAGATACGGTGAGCATGGTACCAATTGGTATTTTTTCGAAAAGTGACAAATAAATACCCATTATTTGGGGAACGTAAAGGGATACTGCCATGATTTTAATGGTGTCATTTTTATTTGTAAATTACACTGTTTATACTGAAAATAATTCACTCTACAGTATAAAATGTTATTTCTGAACCAACAAGTATTTTCTCTTTTTAGTTGTAATACTGTTGTATAGGCAGCCATCTCAGGACATTTCGCCTGATTGTTTGTTTTCAGAAGGCGCACTTTAGGATAGAACTGCTTTCAGGCAGGCTATTGTTTCTTCATCTCAGTGTAGTCGCAGTGGGAGCTGTTATCTGGTTACCTTTCCATTGTTCTATTGTTTTTGATGGGGAAGGGGGAAAGGAAGGGGAATGATATGACTCCAACTTGCAGTACCGCAGTAAAGAGTGACTGAAGTCACATGACTGGGGGCACCTGAGAAACTGACAATTTGTCTTGCCCCATATTAAATTTCAAAATTAAATATAAAAAAATCTGTTTGCTCTGATGAAAAACTGGTTTCAGTCTGCTGGACCAGCACTATTATCTGTTTTGAAAAAAACATGTTTTCTTATGGCAGAATCCCTTTAACGCATTGTCTTGACTTCTAAAAGTAGTCACACCAATTGACTGTATGCATTTTCTTCCAGAAGCTGTTGATCTAGCCAAGATCTGCATGAGGATAAGCCCCTGTAGACATCATTACCTTTAGAGTTATTACCTTGGTGGCTTCTGCCATGAGAGTGAGAACCTTTCCTCAGGTGACATGCAGTGGCCAGTTACCAGGGGTGGCAAATAGCTGCCTCTGGTAACTCTAAGAACTGACTTTCCATTTTTAACACAGAAATTTGGCTCTTCTAGTGCAGCAAGCGCAATAGCACTCACTGCACTGGCGATGTTGCCCCCTTGGACCTGCTCCAACGCTGTTGAAGTTGAAAGAGCGGAGCTGGGGCAGTGTCGGGGTGGCAGCAGCCCCTGAAACACTGTTGGTCATTACTAGATGAGGTGCGTATGGTAAAGAATAAGCTATATACCCAGTGATTATGTAGTCACATTTTTATGCATTTTCTGGAAAATGTAGTCCCAGCCAATGTCTCCATGGGCATGAGACCCTAATTTGAGTCTTTCTCTACAAGTTTGGGAGGAGTCAAGATGCGTGCTAGCCTACTTAGAGAAACAGGACAATTTTCAAATCCTTAAAAACGAGTTAAATTAACTCCATGTTGTTCCAGAGACCTCCCAAACAAGACTGCTGTGAGCAGTCTCATGGCCTCACATTAGTAAGAAGTATTCATTTAAAAATAAACAAACAAAAAAATCTGTGTAAAGACACAATACAAGCCATTGATCTCATTAGGTACGGCATGTGGCCATCACCCACTAGTACATATGTTTGTTTAATAACCAGTTTAGCATCTCACTTGTATGGCAATAACTAAAGAATCAAATCTCGAATTCTCTTGTAAGGTTCTCTCATACATTTTCAGAGCCTTTGACCAATAATATAATATTATATATATTGATTACTAAGAATAAAATGTTATAAAAGAACTTGTAAATGCACATTTCCAATACATTGACTAGGCGGGCCAAAACATGTCATACTTACATATTAAACGTGCAAGGTCTTCCTTGCTTGCTACAATCTGTGTGCCTTGGATACTTTCGTTCTACATTGAATTGAGGTGGGCAAGCCTCTACCATAGAGCACCAGGTATCGCGTGATACTTTGAGGGTGTACGAGCTGTAACCTTTGCATACTTAAGGCTCTATCATAGTACTTGCCTACTGTTCCGGGGAATATTGTAGGTGAGAATTCAAACAATGATGACCTTCATATTCCAAGGGACCCCCATAGAGAGAGTGTTTACTTTCCTAAATAAACTCCAGCAAACAAAGCTACCCCTGTATAGGAATGCTTACTATGGCAGTCTTGTTCTCATTTATGTGCAAATTAAGACCAATGTCTTCATTGACCCATATTTATATATTCAGGACATTAAAACATTTTGTTAATTAAGCCACTAAAATGCCCTCTCCTTTAAACAAAATAGAAATGGTTTCTCCATATACTGTAATATATTCAAAGTAGACAACTGTTTCAAAGTCATCCCTGGTCTGACCTGTCCTACACTTACATTTGATTTATTATTAATTCTCCTGTTTCATAATAATTTTATGTAGTTGGCCAGCTTGGATATATTGCAGTATGTACAAAATATGTTTGCGCTATAGAAATACATGTTAATAATAATAATAATAATATGTAAAAAGGGGGGGATTGGGGGAGTGTCAAATTATTTCCCTTCATTTACATTAGATGCTGGGCTGTAGCCACCCTCTCTCTCAGCTGGCCATTCACAGTGGTGCTGGAGGAAGGGTGATGGAAGCTGCAACTTTCAAATTAATTTGCTTAAGAAATTGAATATGCACTAAAGAGTCTTACCCATCAAGGGGATTTATTGAACACAACAAAGGTACTTCCTTGAGTACAACAACTAGTGGAACTAATAAATGAGTGGTATAGCATCAGTTAACCAATTAGAGGCTTAAGCACCTTTACCAGTATGAAGACAGAACCTGCAAAGGCTTGAGATCACCAGTAGCAGGGAGTAGAAATAGTCCCCTTTCAGCAAAATGTCCCTCACACTTAGGCAAGATATCACCTGGATGTTGCTGGGGAGCTTGGAGCATAAGGTCACAGTAAGAACCCATGTGCCCTAAGGAAAGGAGGACCCTTAAATATATCAGAGAAATTGACCTGTGAACAAAATATAGTGGATAGCAGATCGTGTTTTTGTACCTCCTGTAAGAGGTGAGATAAACAAGATAGCTGGAAAGATAAATCTGTGCTCTGCCAAGTACATGGGATAATGTGGGGTAATTCCCCAGGAGTTATTGGCCTTGTATAGGGACATTAGTGGGCATTGACTCAGAGAAAGCTGTGTGTAATGGCTTGGAGCACCTATGAGGAAGCCTAAAAGACTTGGAAACAATACCTACAGTGTGTGAGGAAGAACCCCAAATAACTCTGGTAATATTTGCTTCTTCCTGTTGCTCTTCAAATATTTTGAAAAACATTCCCTGATCTTTTTCAAGATGCAGGGGATTTAAGTAGCTTTATACACAAAATGTCTTAATTTCCAAAATATATTGATATGGATGAGTGCAAAGGCTCTCTTGACTTTTCCTGTAGGCATTTTGTGGTGACACCCTCATTACACACCCGCCTAACAGATTAAAATTGTTTAGTGGTGAGCACAATCTTCCCTTTTGCTACAAATGACGTCCAAAGCCATAGTAGCTGTTTATTTTTTAAAATAAAGGTTGAATCAACATGATTGAGTTATATCAGAGAAATATGATGGTGATGGTAGGTTTTGCATTGGGAAGATTTAATTTTTGTAGAAAATACATGAACAGATGAAGCCACTTTGGATTGTGCGTTTGACACAGAATAACTAAACTCAGACATCCCATTTAACGCACTTAACACAGAATATTGTGTCACAGCATCTCATCCAATTAAAGTGTTCACCATTGTGAACAATGGTGCTTTGGTATGCTAATGAAAAGATTAAATACATTAAATGAGTTAAGATAACTTTAGATAACACAGTTTCTTCAATTAACCCTGAGTCACGACGCAATTAACACACAAATCCAAGTGGCTGCATCTGTATCTGTTCTGTTTTAGCTTTGTGTTTCATGTCTTCTCCACTGGGTACAGATCCATAGGGCAGACTGAAATCAGTCAATCCTTGTATCACTGTAAGGGGAAATGCAATTACATATAACAAACTTTAAAGTGCCCATTGGTATGTATTTGTATTAGTGATTAGTGAATTTATTCAGCAGGCATAGATTTGCGTCGAACTTCCAATACCTCACCACCTGCATAGTTTTTCACAAAACAAAGAACTTCACCGTTAAACAAAAAGTTGCACATGTAAAAATTGTTGTTTTGATGCCCATTCACTTTAATGCATTTGGACCAAAAAGTCAGGGAGACACAAAAGTCGCAATAAGAAAAATCACCCATGGACTTTAATGCATTTGGAGTGAGAAAAAATTGTCGCTCCCAATTGTCGTACATAGATTTTTTTTGACACCCATTAACTTTTGTCTTTCGCTAATTTTTTGCTGTTTCACTGATTTTTTTATAGTTTCTCTCATATTTCAAGGAAACAGAACAGGTTCGCTCATCACTAATCTTGGTTTGGCCCCTTTAGCTGTCCAGTAAAAATGTGAAATAGCTTGTGCAATTGAAAAGAGTGGTGATCGAAAGAGGGAAAGTATAGAACTTAGTTTTGGGGACATCCAAAGGAAAAATGAATAGTTAAATGAAAGTCTTAAATATGTTTCAGTATAATGTTCAGCTCTATAACCCTATGTAGTTTAATGGACTATGCTATTTGTAGGATGTACTGCCACTAAACAAGGATCTAGAAACCAGCAGAGTAGGTGGTCCAGATATTTATTGTTTCTTCTGATCTGCACTGTAGAACAACTAATAAAGAAAAGACTAAGGAGTGTCATGTGATTCTGTGACCCTCAGCACTACCCATAAATTTCATATGTACTAGAACAAGGCCAAAAAATATGTTTCCTGTATACAGATAGAAGAAGGCTGGGAATCAGAAGGACAATACTTTTTTGGCAAGAACAGAGTGAAGAACATGTAATGGGAAGAATGGATACTAGCTTGCTGCCATGTCTACATTGTCTATCCCTGTCCATGAATTGTAGTTTGGAGAACATATATGAAAGGGCTTATAACCCCCAAATACATGCCAATGTGAATAAAATGTAAAAACGCTGCCGTTGAATAAGCTGAAGAGCAGAGTTATGGAAATTGGAAATGGTGAATTTGGATAGATTTCCAGCAGTCTGAAATGTATGTCACAGTAACAGTCTAAAGAAGCTTGAATATATATATTTTTTTTTACTTGTGGTAACCACCATTGCTGCTCAGTGAGAAAACAAGCTGTATGATTGTTTATAAACCTTCCTGTTCCTTTTAGAAACTTAATGCCATTGATATAAATAAGACGGGGCAGTCATGTAGGACCCTAAGGCCCACTTTACATAGCAGATAACAGATAAGCAATGTAGGATACAAGTTAAAATACAATTGTTTTTAATTCTTGAGTGGTGATAAACAGGGGTCAGATGTCATTCACAGCTCCCTGCACACATATAGGATTAAAAGCACTGTTACACACAGCAGGACTGCCAAGAAATATTTAATTTGCACTAAATGCACTTACTTTATTTTTATAGCAGTTTATAAAATAATGTTACCCAGAGTATTTTTCAGCCAGTCTATATCAGGTGGGTGAGCAACGCCTATGACTGCCTTTCGTGGTTCTTTGAGCATTTTGACCAAAAAGCACTGGCACCTTCACTTCCACACATTATCCATTCAATTCAACAGGAAAAGCCATGCAAAGGTGGTCACAGGGCTTTTCAGCTAAAAACACTGGCTAAAAAAACGATCTTTATTTTTATGTTACAGGTTTTTTCACAAGCACAGTGGAAGACATGAAGACGCTCAGATGCAAACAGAATAAATGAGTTGTAAATTGTGTAAAGTGCACTTCAGTTTTAGAAATAATGGGAGTTCTATCTGTATCTTTCCCATATAATTGGGGAACAATTTTATTGCCTAAAATAATTGTCATTGCATCCCATCTCCATGCCGCCCACGGTGAAAAAGCGCAAGAGCACGAAACATGTACAATATTGCTCCACAAAGAACCGGTATCATGAGAGAACACAGTGACGTAAGAGGCCAAATAATAGTCACGAACAAAGGAGCAGCAATGGGAAAACTTGAAGGAAATTTTCTTTTTAAAAAGATACTGATCTCCTTGCAGGGAAAATTTGTTTTTGATGTAAATTTTTCATTTTGGATGACATATCTGTTAAGCAATTACTTGTGCAATAATACAGTGAAAATTACTAAATACATGACATCAGATATAATCCTTTTGGGACCTAAGTATAGGAAAGTTGTCTTCTATGAAATGATCCCTTCTGTGCAAAAGGAGTTTTGTTATGACCTAATATTGTGGATATGAAAAGCAATTAATCTATTCTGTGAACTAAATGTACCACTTTTGTTAAGCTGGTAAATTTGAACCTGTAAAAAATGTTAGTTACTTTTTTTTAGTAATTAATAAACAATAAGTAGGTAAATGTTAATAAAGTATATGAGTGCCACCTAACTGCCAGGAATATTGGGCACTATGTCTACCCAAGAACTGGAAGATCATGATAACGTTTCCACAATGGCTTGTTAGAGCCAGCAGTTATTAGAAATAATATTTTGCTCCAGGATCCCTATGTGTCTCCTGCTTCATTTGACAGGACAAGCATAAGCCTGGAATAGCTACATGAAGTCAAAAGTATAATAAAGTTGTTATTGCTCCACTGTTTGGCCACAGCATCTATGTTAAATATAAGAAGATGAACAATACCTGATGTCTAAGCACCTATCTATTCTTTTTACATACAGTACCAATATAATGTGACAATGTACTAACAACAATTATCTTCCATGTCCAGTGATGGGCAAATAAATTTGTCAGGTGTAAATTTGCAGTGACTAATACATTTGCGAAACTGCAGCGAAAATTTGCCGCTTCAAAAAAAGCCGTTGCTGTGACTATTTTGATACCCGCGACTATTCTGACGTGTGTCTAAATTATTCTGAAGCCCATTGACTTAATGCATGTGGACAAAATAGGCATTTGTCAAATTGTCAAATTTGCCCATCACTATCCATGTCCAAATGTTGCCCTCCAGCTAAAACTTCAAAATTTCTTTGTGGAGGTCTCCCCTATGGCACTAGCCCTAAGATGAGCAGTACACCACCTAGAGTCTTATACACAGGGTTGATGAATCCTAGAGCAGTGATCCCCAACCAGTGACTCACAAGCAACATGTTTCTCACCAACCCCTTGTATGTTGCTCCCAGTGGCCTCAAAGCAGGTGCTTATTTATTTTAATTCATGGCTTGAAGGCAAGTTTTTGTTGCATAAAACCAGGTGTACTGTTAAATAGAGCTGCCTGTAGGCCGCAAATCTGCATAGGGGCTACCATATCTTAACAGGCAATGTGGCATCCTCTGCGACAGTGATCCCCAACCAGTAGCTCGCGAGCAACATGTTGCTCTCCAGCCCCTTGGATGTTGCTCCCAGTGGCCTCAAAGCAGGTGCTTATTTTTGATTTACTGGCTTAGAGGCAAGTTTTGGTTGCATAAAAATAGATGTCCTGCCAAACATTCTCTCTTGTAGGCTGCCAGTCCATATAGGGGTTATCAAAAAGCCAATCAGAGCTCTTATTTTCCTCATGGACTTTTCCATGCTCGTGTTGCTCTCCAACTGTTTTTTAAATTTAAATGTGGCTCACGAGCAAAAAAGGTTGGGGACCCCAGCTCTGGGACATTTCTCATGCTTGTGTTGCTCCCCAACTCTTTATACATTTGAGTGTGGCTCATGGGTAAAAAAGGTTGGGGACCCATGCTCTAGAGGAACTGTGACTATTAAGGTCCTGAAGGAACTACTATGGAACAGGAGGACTTGGGTATGTTAATTAAGCCTTATGTTTCTATAATTATATGTTTTGTATGTGTATTGTGCATGAGACTACAATAGATAGCCATGAACATTCAAAAACATTAAAAGGTTCTCTTTACTGACTATGTACCTTTTATTGAAGAAGCAACTGTGTTAAGACGCATATAGATGGAAAGATGGGTAATATAATACAAGCCAGGGCCGGTTGTTTTGATGAACTCACCCTTCTGCATTCCTTGTAGCCCCAGTATTTCACACATCAACACTTTCATTAATCCCATCACCAGATTACATGAAATTCACCATAGCAAGTGTTTCTTTTATTATACCCAGATGTCATTAGTGACGTATACAATTACTATGGCATTGATAACAATTTGCTGGAGGTATAGAGGGCACCGTGTGTTTTTAGGAGGTGGCTGTGATATATGGAGTTAGCCGTGTGCAGCACACACAATGGCCGATGACAGGCAGTTGACAGACACATCTTTGCACAATGCTAAATGAAACATCAGCTATCTGCATCACATTTTCATTTTCAACTTCCTTAGATAACATAGCATTTCATGAGTCATGAGTGGCATTGCTTAGCTGTGAGTTCCAGTTGTAAATGCTCCTGGGCAGTGTTTACTACATAAATACATGTTGCTATGTCTCTGTATAACCCCAAACACAGTGAACCTCTGGGAACAACTAGCCTGGGGAACAGCTCGGGGGCAGGAGGGAATAGAAACCTCAGTTCTTTCCTCTGTAATGTACAATTCACAATAGCTGCTATCTATATATAAATTACTGTAGTTCATGCAATTCTAAAAAGCATGTTGCATGGACCGTTCATAACTTGAATATTTTTTTATAAGAAAGGTTTTCGTTTATGTTATTGCCCTGTAAATATTCAGTAAAACTTGAAATAAGTTATTCTGCCTAAGGCGATTTACATTATATATCTGCATGATTGAATATAATAAATTGGGAGCAGCCATGTCAGAGTAAACAGCCCTAGGGTGGTCAAATGTCCAGAACAATGGTGCCTTGATTCAATAACCTTAAAATGAATTGTCATTATTATTAAAAAAAAATCTACAGACACCCCTAACTCATCCCTGCAAAAAAGACTTCTAGAGCCATGAAAGTTTGGGAGAATGTTCCTTCAGCCACTGGATGAAGTGGTTTGGGAAGTTGCTTGAGGGTGTGCAAGGAAGGACTATAACAGAGATAAAGGCACTTCCTGAAATTTATATTTTAAGTGGGTAAAAATTAACTGTGGGCACCTGCATTAAACACACAAAACTAGTGGTCTATGAGTATTCTGTGATCCTCCTTACAAAAAAATTGCTGTGCAAACTGCAATTACTATACAAATCCAAAGCCATATCTACTTTTTGAATGGATATAGCAAAATTCTTTCACCGTGTGGTAGAGTACAAAGCAAGCTTGAACATGATTGGATGCAAACTGGCTCTGTGTCCTGTCTAAAGCTTATGGTTGGTTATAGGAAACTTTTTCACCGGTCTGTGCTCATACTTTACTTCTTTTGTGATGGTTCCCTGGGTGCTCCGCCTCCAAGACCCAATAGTGATACAAATGTAGATGAAGTATGGGAATCATACACATTCGCAGAATTCCTGCAGTTTTAGCTGTTTATTTGTCACCACACGACATGTTTCGGACCCATGGTCCTTTTTCGAGTGTGCTTATGGTTAATATACTGTAGGTTACTTGTCCCTTTTGGTGTTTACAGTTCCTGATATATTTGGTATCAAAAATAAAACTTTGAAGGAGCCTGGCATACAAAAATCTTTGGAGGGGTCCAGAAATGCTCATGAGTTGCTTAAAAAAGAAGAGCAGCAGAGAGTTGGGCCAATCACATGGTCCAGACTCCCTTGTTCCCTGGGCCCACGCATAGGATCTGCTTCTTTTACAATTACACCACAGTTTGGAGTAGACCTAATACGTGCTCCAGTTTTCCCTACTCCACCACTGATATTCAAGCACTCAGCAGCCATCTTGAACCACATGCTCAAGGTGTTGGTAAATACTGGCAGCTATTGGTTAGTGCACACAAAATTCATATCAAACAGGTTTATTGGAAATGAACATGGTGGTAACATATTACACTGCACAACCTGACTGATCATGAAAGCCTCTTTACCATGACAAATCCTTTCTACAATGCAGTGCAAATCCAGCAGGGCCAACACTATTATTCTTAATTCAGGCTGCGAACACTAGGGAAATATGTTCCAGATTTAAATGAATGGGATATTTTTTTCTGTTTGACTGAAGTGTATGCTTTATCGGGAACACATGTCCTCAGCAATCATTTTCTGCAGCTGACGAACGTCTGATCAAAGACCACCAATGTAATGCAAGTATTAAACCAAACTTGCTGCGTAAGAATACATCCTATGCCAATGTACCAAAGGTATAATTATATTTTCATAGTAAATTGCATTTAATGAAATACAACTTATATGAGAAAATGTTCTCTCTGATTTCCTGCATTTCTGCCGGGAACAACTGTTTGAAAATGAGAATAAAGGGGAGTGTTGAGCATATCCAGGGACAGTGATAAAACAGGTATACACTGTAAACTACTGAGCAGAGCAAACTCATTAGTATGTGTTTCCTTAATGTCGGGGCAACTGAGGATTTCTCTCTAGGCATCTGGCGGTTTTCAACATGGAAAATGTAAATGCTGTGAGTTCCAAAAAATATATTCTTTGTTCTGTTAAACAGCTGACTTTCTCCCAGTTCGTGTATTATTATTATTATATAGCCGGCACATGGCATTGGTTCTTGCCAGTAAAAAAGAGAACATTGTTTATGTTGCTCAATCTAACAAGTCAGAAGAAAAGCCTTTGTTCCTTCAAACAGCTGACCTCCCTGCATTATGTGTTTGCAGGTTTACTTGCAAAAACCTATTTTTATATTATTGCTGTCTCAAGCGGTCCAGCTGCTCCATATTTACATGTAATCCCATAGAGAGAAACCACAACTTAGTCATGTCATGATCCAGCTGTGTCCCACCTAGATCCAGGGCTGGACTCATATTGTCTAACTCCCTTATATCCTTGGCTTTTCCCCAGATTCCCAGACCATGAAGTTATCATTCTGGAAATGGCTAAATACCACAAAAAATATAGTGATGCAAGTGCATGTTGCACATCCAGCCAAACAATCAATTGTGTTTGACCTAAATCTCTGCAGAGGATCACCCAGAAGTTCCTTTCAAGCTAAACTCTCCCACAGCTTTCAGGTTTTTTATGTGTAAGTGATACAGTAAAGCTTTTACGTGTTTGGTTAATGTAAAAAGAACTTTCTTTTTTTAAAGTGTTTTCCACCCTGTTAAATGATTACACTACTTTTACAACGTGACAGGTCCTCTCATGTGGGCACTCCCTTTTTCAGGACGAAATGTGCCATGTTTAATGTAAGCAACTGACACCCTTGTTAAGTCAGATGAGCAAACGGTGTGTCACGTATTTGCTCTAAATGTTTCCACTGTATTAAAAAAAGAAGTGAGAAAAAAGAAAATGTTCTAATGTTCTCACTTTATTTTCAGCCGCCAGTTGGAAAAACTGTCGCTTGTTTCATTTTATTTTCTGTTTTCTTGCAGGAGATCTGTTCTCTTCCTCATTCATAGTAACAATGTAAAGGTAAAATAGATTTATAATTGTCTTAGCTAGAGATTTAGCTCTGAATCGACTTAGCTACATAATGAAAGTATGAAATATGCTTGTGTAGGGATGTGAAAATTAGGCACCTTCACATATTTCTATCAGGCACATCCCTAGTAATATGGACGCCTAATGGGTCCTAATGGGGACCTTTTGTGCTTATGCAACCCCTGTAGTTCTCACAGTGTACACAAGGTGGCACTGTGTAAAAGTATAAAGGTCATGGGAACCATGCGGTCAGTGTTCATTGCTTTAGCCCAACCTTGCAGGCTGGAAGGGAATGGGCATGATCCCTAGGCGCCGAGGCCCTAGTAAAGTATAGCATACTCTGTCATAGATCACTCTAGGAGTGATAGCTAGGTAGCTAGTTGAGCAGCTCACGCTCCGACAGGAGACTTAGAAGGATTAAGATCCTCGGGTACTCATAACCCAGAAATAGGGACTAAGTGTACAGACCTCAGGGATAGGGTTTCCCCTCAGGTTCCACTTGGTACAACTGCTGAATTCTGGTGTATTTCTATTCGCATTCAAAGCTCAACTACTGCTGACATGACCCCTTGCCTGAATGGATCCAGCCCATGTATGGTGCTGTGAGTATTTGCTCCTTTATGCTGTATGTATCTCTATTTTTGCTGTGTACCTTACATTAGAGTCCTGCAGCGGGTCGGGTACCCGCGGGTTACCCGCAGAATCCCGCGGTACCCTGCGGGTTGCTCAAAGAATTTCTGGGTGCGGGTATAGAAGCGGGCCGGTGGTCCTGCAGGTTGGCGGGTTGAGGGTCGGGTCGCGGATCCTCGCTATAGGGATTTTTACTCCTTTTTCTGAGCATTTCCACTACTGATGATGTCACATCCGGTTTACAATGACAGCACTTCCTGTTTTACTCCTTTTTTTTCTGATCCTGGCTACTTCCGATGATGTCACTTCCTGTTTATGATGACAGCACTTCCTGATTCTTGATGGTCAGCGGGTCGCGGGTCCGGGTTGCGGATCACGGGTTGCGGGTACGGTTCGGGTCGCGGGTCCAAGCGGGTAAAAATGCGGGTCGCGGGTTCGGGTTGCGGGTTGCGGGTACGGGTCGGGTTCGGGTCCCAAAAAATGGACCCGCACAGGACTCTACCTTACATCCATGCTGTGTAACTGTTCTATATCCCAATGTGGGAATTGTCTCTATTGCTCTGCTGTTGAATAAATGCTGTTTTGGTTCATTATAAAGAATTACTGGCGCCCAACTTATTTGTGCTTATCGCACATGGTTACAGTTCAACTACATCCTTCCTCCACCTCGCTGCGAGGGCTCACCCCTGAGAGAAATAGTTTCATTCATGGTTTCAATACCATTTGGTAGCTAAAACTGATTATAGTCACACCAGTTTACTATAGCGCTACACTTGTAAATACAGTATGCCACAAGTTTTATTTGGATGTATGGAGAAGATGTTGTCAGAATATCTGGTGGTCCAGTGGTGGTGTGGAAAGGACGACCACCTTGTCCACTCCCGTTGCACAGCGATCCATAAATAACACTTGCTTGCATTGTTTCTTCGTTTTCCACAGGTCTGACGTCATTGTGCATTGGAATGAAATTCAAATATTGAAAGGGGCCATGGCCAAATACATACTGCCCAACGTAGGTCTATTTCCATAGTTCCTGGGTGCATTTATATTGTTCCTTGACCTTTGCCTTTCCCTGAGTACTGCTACTTCACTGCCTGTTCTGACATCTGCCCATTTACTGACCAGTCTTCAGATTCCGATACTATACTGTGCTACTGTTGAGTCTGACCCCTGACTGTGACCCGACTAGGTTCCTGATTCTGTACTGCTCGGCCCAATTGGTACCGACCCGGCCTGACCATTGACGCTTCCTGTTCCCCATCCTTCTAGTACAAGTTCTTTCCCTTGTCTGCCCAGAAATTTCCATTTGGTCCTCTCACTATAAGACCTGGTGGCATCCGAGTAGTGGAGGGCTTCTCCCAAAGCAAAAGGCGGCTGCTGTATGTGAAAGTGTGAGCTGTGACCGGGACCTTGGTGTTAGTTCTGGGGTTTGGGAAAAAATACATTACAGATGCTTTGTGTGTTTGGGAAGAAAATTAAGGAATCAGATATCATGCAAACATGATGATAATTAACAAGCACTTTCACTACATTTTTATTATTTTAAACTTTGCTAATGAGTGTTGTTTGTTACATGGCTTGTCATGATTTTAGGTTTGATTTATAGGTTCTGTGTCTCATTTTTCAAATGAAATAGCATCAGAGTTCATTCAACTATCAGCTCCCAGCAAAGTCAAGCTGATCCCCGTTCTCTCACCAGCAAGAAACCAGACACAAAACCCAAAAAATCATAAACCATATCCTTATTTTTACATTTTTAGAGCCAAGTAAAGGTTTTCAAGCCGCCTCCTAATTATCAGCTCATTTATCTCATTGTATCTGGCAGCATTAAGATATCAGATATCATTGCATTTGCACAGAAATAGTTCAGGTCCTTTATCCAAAAGAAAAATATGAAAGTCATAAAAGCTTTACATGTAGAAACACTGGGAGCTCAGTAAAATAATGTATTTTTTTCCAGGTAACCAGAGAGACGTGTGTGTGACTATAGCAAGGTATTTTTAAGGGTTTCTTTATAGAAATCAGCTTGTTTGAGTATATTCTTATAATATGGGTTGAACATGATTGGTATTAGGCAATTTCCTGGTATAAAATGGTTTTTCACATGCACTAAGCATTTTGCTCCTGATTACATCTTTATCCTAGGTAGTTTATATTTTATACTGTGTATATAACTGTTGTATCACTCCCCTTTAGAGGGAATACTGTATAATGGAGCAAAGAATTGTTAAAGGAACACCACAAAATGAACGTTCTCTACACAAAGGTCAGTACTATGGTCAAGGCATAAAAGTAGTGATGGGCGAATTTATTCACCAGGCGCAAATTCGCGGCGAACTCCTGCGATTCGCCACCGGCGAATAAATTCGCAAAACGCCAGCGAAAGTTCGCCTGCCGAAAATTCGCTGGCGTCAAGAAAAAAAACGAGTTGCGTGACTCGTTTCGTGAATTTTTCGCCAATTCGCGAATTTCCCTGGAAATTCTCTCATTTTTGGCGAAGCGAAATGGGATAGATTCGCCCATCACTACATAAAAGAAATAAAAACAGAAAGATCTAGTCCTGAATGCAGGTGCTATCAATGTAGCAGGGGTCTCTTTACACTTATGTAACATTTTTTATAATAATATTCATCTTTCAAACTAAACTCTGTTATCTGATCCCTGACAGACCCCTCTCTTTTCTCAAAGGTACTTCTGTCAAAAGGAGTAATTGCCTCAGCGCAGATGTGCTGAAAGACTGGGACAGGTGCTACTATCCCACTGAATGGTGGAAATTGCCATAATTCCATGTTGTAGCTAAAATGTTTGAAGTGGGAATGGTGTCACTTCCAGATTTTGGTGTTAAAACAGTATTAGTGTGTGTTTCTATCCTCCCCCCCCCCCCACCAGTCAGGGTCATGGTGACTACAGGGTTTCATTGAGCCAACATTTGCACTTGGGCACTATTCTTTGTGACAAATGAACGAGCGCTCAGCACAACAAAGTGGGCATGTAAACAATGTGTTTTGAGGAGAATACTTTTAATGAATAGCTTTAATATATGCACAGCCTTGTATGCATCTGATTTTAGGCAAATTCATGAATAAGCTCTGTGGTCTGTTGCTTGCCATGGTTTGACCATTGACTGATATTGATCTTCACTTCCCTCCCACTTACATTGAGGTTCTCTCATTTGCTTCATTGGCCAATGAATCAGATCAATGCAATTTAGTCATCAATGTGTGTGTGGCCATTTCCTAAAATATTCAGCAGTTCAACACTTGGGCCGTTCCAGGTCTGTCCAATGTGGCTTACAGTTCTTTCTCAAGCTGGCCATAGACCTAACAATTACGATCTTTCTCGGAAAAGATCTTTCCAAGAAAGATTGTTCGTTTCAACACACACGTGTAGAGCTGAATCGTCAAATATACAGGTAGAAACAATAGAATTCTACTTGTATCTGACGATTCAGCACTAACAATGGCCGATGTTCAGGGAGCTTTCAAAGGCATCCGATCAAAATTTTCCGTCCAGTCCGATCAACCAGCCGACTGATATCTTAATCCTGTGACGATATCGGTCGGCTCATTTGCCACCATACACGCACCGAATATCGTACGAAAATTCGTTTCATACGATATTATCTGTGCATCTATGGCCACCTTAACTAATCAGCAAAGCAGTGTTTACTAGACTAGAGCACTTGCACAGAGAATCTTTCAAGCCATGAAAGCCATTGTTTAAAAGTTTAACTAGTAACACAAGCAGAGTTAAGTGAAAGATTTACAGAGATAAAAATAAGCAACTTGTGTTCACTGGAGGTGGGAAACTCATGAAGGCTTTGAAGCACCTGGGCAATAGTAGTAGTTAAGTCATCATCTCTCATGAAATCATTCTGTTTACCATGTAGATACAGCTGGTGGGATGGCTTTCTTATGTTCTTGCTTTATAAGAGTTGAAAGCTTTTTAACTTAAGGCAAAAATAAATACAGCAAAACAGACAACAGAAGCATCAAAGCCAAAGGTACCTTCAAAACAATCATTAGGAGATTCTCAAGTGTAGGATGTAACGGTCGGAATCTTCCTCTCGCTTCCCTTGCAGCAAAACATATATTCTCCAATTGTCAGGTGTTTTGTAAACAGAAATCTAATGGAAATCTTGTCTGTAGTTTCCTTGATTAAAAGGGAATTCAGCTGTATCATTTTCTGTTTATATTTAATGCAAAGTCCTTAGTCAGTGAGCGTTTCCCACGGTGGAGGATCACGTACAATAACACTGTAAATTCACTTGGTTGATGGAGGCATGTGTAAGCATTTCAAATGTGCAGAGGGTTAAGTAAGTGTGAGTAAAATATCATAAAAGATTCTGAAACATATTTCATTTAAAAGACCAGTTACATTTAAATATTTAAAGATACAGATAAGGCCTGTAGTTGATATCAATTACAAATTAAACATTTCTGTCACATTCAAAGAGTACTATACACCCAAGTCCAGTAAGGATCAATCAAATACTTTAAATAGCCTTCTAATTACAGTATGTGATGTGCTTGTTCCTTTAACTAACAAATTTAGCATTTTCTTTTTAAAATAATACTGGATCATTGTTTTGATTTTTTTTATCTTACTGTTTCCCTCCTCTTAGCCTGGGAGATGCGAGTGTGAATTAACATTGTGCACACATTTTGCAAATGGCTTGCAAAAGAGAGGCGTTTGCATGAGAACGGCCACTGTGCAAGGTTGTTGTGCATGAAAATAGCATTGGCAGACATTTTTATGGCGTAACTCAAACGAGTGTGCTCACAATTTGTGTTTTTTTGCCATATTTAAAAAAAGCTCTTATGGACATTCGCAATGAAAATAAAATTGTGCAATCTTGTTTGTACATTAAATACACCTTTCTTATCCATCTTTATAAAGATAACCATGCGCAAGGCAAATATATTCATTGTGTATGTATGTATATTTTTATCTATATAGCGCTCCTTGAGGGCAAAGCACTGTACAGCAACAATAAATTAGTAGTAACAAACAAAGGATCACTGCATTAATAAGTAACAATAAGGGCATTATTATAAATACAGTTTGCATAAATATAAAATATAATTACATAGTGTTGAGGAGACAAGATGATGGAGGACCCTACCCCTTGGGGCTTACAGTCTAAATGGGAGGGTAACTTACGGACACAATTTGGAGGGGTAATAAAGTGCTTTTTACAGTGGGTGAAACTGTTGTACAAGTGCCAGTTCAGGTGTTATCCAGGTGCTCCCAGAGGTAGTCTCTGAGTTTTGTTTTAAAAACATTGAGGGAGGATTCTCTCCGGAGAGATACAGGAATGGCATTCCAAATATAAGGAGCTGCAAGAGAGAAGGGTTTGACATGGGAAACAGCAGTAGAAGTGGGGGGTACAAACAAGCGGTTAGTCTGAGAGGAGCGGAGGTTTCGGCCAGGAACATATAGAGAAACAAGAGATGAGATGTAGTTAGGTTTAAAGGAATGAAGGGCTTTAAAGGCTATGAGGAGAAGTTTATAAGTTATTCTTTGTTTTATAGGAAGCCATGATAATGACTTCAACAGGGGAGGGGCCTGTACCCTTTTGGATGAGAGGAGGATAATTCTGGCAGCAGAATTTAATACTGTAGAGGGGAGAGATGGGATTTAGGCAGGCCCGCTAGTTGAAGGTTACAGTAATCTAGTCGGGATAGGATGAGAGCATGCATGAGAATCTTGGCTGTAGCAGGTGAAAGGAAGGGACTGATTTTTGCAATATTACGTAAGAAAAAGTGACAGGTTTTCACAGTGGCGTTAATATGATCAGAAAATTTGTGCTAATCATTCTGCCCAGCACAAAGTTTATAAATAAGCCTGAATGAGGATTCAGGATCAAGCATAAAATGAAAGCAATGCCAGTTTGTTGTGCACTGTGTTGAAGTGAAACAAAGCTGAGAATAATTTTTAACTAATTAGCTAATTATTGTGGGATCATTCTGAACAGAGGTGCCACTAAAGGCCTCAGTGTACATGTAGTGATCCCATTTGATTGCCTACTAAATGCCTCTGGCTCTGTGACATTGACTCACACACATATATTTCATTTGCTGGACATAGAGCTTTCAGCACATCAGCAGACCTCACCATTAAAGGTCACAGGTGGCAACTCCCCCAAATTCACTTCCCAAGTGTATTGTTTCAGCCTCACATACAGATTTGTTCAACCATGTCTAAATATAAATTGCCATCCTATTTCTCTTACATACAAGCATGGGGGAACAGTGCTGACCTAAAGGCCCTTTATAGCCAGACATTCTTTTGATGATCTTGGCCAATGGATTAAATGCAGCTTCCCATTACACATACAGTGGTTTTAAGGTATATAAGAATATATCTGTCATTGCATGCAGTGTTTTATTAACCCTTCCTGCACGCACACCTGGTTCATACTCTTGAAATATTGTAGCAGAAATCAGTTCTTCTTCAAGTCTCTTAATCAGCTGGCTTTTGATACACTAGAAATCATTGACTTTGACCATAGAAAAGCACCCGACTTAGTGCTTATTTAAAAAGCGGTTGTGTCCCAGGTCAAGTCAGCTTCCTGAATAATAGAAGTGTTTGAATAAGTTAGTGTAGGTTTAGTCCCTGCCTGCCCCCATGAATACAGTGCTGCTGAATGGAGCAAGTGCTGTATTCATGAAGAGAAAACATACCCTGTCCTGGAGCTTAGAGACCTGTGGAAATTGAAGGAATCAAAGTGAAAAAATATATGGTAGACTGTGCCCTTTTTTGTACTTTGCACCCTGCCCTGCCATTAGTAAACGACCCCTCTGTTTCAGGAGTCAGAATCAGAATTATCTAGAATATAAACCCTGCTAGAGATACTATTTTTTTAAAAGGCTTATCTAGATTTGTTCAACTGTTGTTGCATTAAAACAATATTTATTTTGTCTGCAACAGACTGTGGTGATGTTCTATTGAGGTGGCCAGTGATGGGGGATTGTTTCCTATTTCACTTTGCTGAAACATTAGCGAAACAGCAAAGAAAATTGCAAAACAGTGAAAAATTTGCGCATTGAAGTTAAATAATATTTACAGAAGCAACAACTTTTATACACACAACGATTTTGTCCAAATGCATTAGTCAATGAACATGCAAATAATTTTGACGCCAATTCTGCACAAATTTTTCACTGGTGAATTTTTGGCACATTTTGGCAAAATATTAGCCAGTGGTGAAATGTGGAAATTCACCGCGAATCCATGCCTTAGCAAATTTATTTGCCCATCACTAAAGGTGGCCATACACAGGCAGATTCAATATGCTGAATCAGGCCCTTTAGTCCGACTCGGCCAGGTTCAATTTTCCTGTCAGATGGGGGAACCATATTTTCATGTTGATGCAGTCCTTGCTCAGATAGCTGATATTCCCACTGTTTTAATCCAATCGGATTAAAAAAGATATCATCCTCCAAAAGGTGTGCATATCAGGGAAAGGTCCGCTCATTTTGGTGACCTCAACTAACAATGGGTATGGACAGTTTTACACAACTGGGCAAGAAGGGGAATTGCAGTTTAAGACAAATGGCAAAACTAAAAAAAATATTTTTTTCATCACAAACATTTCTAAATTACCATTTAAAGTATGGGCAATCAAAACACCTTGTATGGCCATGGGTCACTTGCTTGACAGAAATTATCTCTGATCAGAATGTCTTGTGCACCATAGCCAGAAGTTGAAAGCTTATTAAAGGGGTGGTTCACCTTCAAGTTAACTTTTAGTATATTGTAGAAGGGCCAATCTTAAGAAACTTTTCAATTGGTCTTCATTATTTATTTTTCATAGTTTTTTAATGATTTGCAATTTTCTTCTGTTTCTTTGCAGCTTTCAAATGGGGGTCACTGACACCATCTAAAAACAAATGCTCTGTAAGGCTACAAATGTATTGTTATTGCCACTTTTTATTACTTATCATTCTATTCAGTCCCTTTCCTATTCATATTCCAGTATCTTATTCAAGTCAATGCAGGGTTGCTTGGGAAATTTGTACCCTAGAAACCAAATTGCTGACACTGCAAACTAGAGAGCTGCTGAATAAAAAGCTAAATAACTATAAAACCACAAACAATAAAAAATGAAAACTTATTGCAAATTGTCTCAGAATATCACTCTCTACATTATACTAAAAGTTAACTCAAAGCTGAACAACCCCTTTAAGATACATTAGTTGCTAAATCTATAAATCTAACCAACACTGATCACAGTAAAAAATAAATGGTTACATTGGTGAACCCAGAATGTGAATGAGCCGAATGCTGTAGCAAGACCACGGTTCAGCGGATACCTGATAACATACTGCAATGATTTCTTATACTGCTTAGCTCCTACTATGTCAGGATAATGTTTGCATCTGGTTCAAACATATGATCATATGCAGGTTCTTTTGAATGTTCTGCCTCAGTTTCTTGTCTGCAAAATTACATTGTTGTTCACACTTAAATGCAAAATAAAGAATATATATAAAAAACAAAAGTTTAACCTATAGACGTATTTCTAATGCACTTTTAACTACCCCATTAACATCAACATGAAATGAAAGCAAGTGACATAATGAAAATGCCTTCAATAACTCGGCTCTTTTATTTTTTACTTTGGTTTTGTTTTTGCTGATGTGGTTTTAAAAAGGTTTACAGGCTCAAAGTGATTTATTATTTAACCAAATAATACTCCAGTGTTGCATTGATTGCATTCAATCACTGCCCTCTCTATTTAAATCTCATTTCATAAAGTAATTGTTTGCAGGTATCTGTAAAAGCAGTTTTTTTAAGGTCCATTCTTTAAGCTACTGTAGATGTATTTGTGTAATGATATGGATTCCCAGCTACCCTAGTTCTTTTTTGTAAGATGTTAGTTGATTGTTATGTGTGATGGGCGAATCTAACCCGTTTCGCTGAAAAATTTGCGAATTTCCAGCGAAATTCGCGACTTGGCGGAAAAATTTGCGGCACGTTTTTGACGCGCGTCACGTCATTTTCATTGCGCCGCGTCAAAAACTACTTGCGGCTCGGTTTTTTCAGTGAATTTTCACTGGCGTTTCGCGAATTTATTCACCAGCAGCGAATCACGTGAATTCGCCGCGAATTTGCCATTGGCGAATAAATTTGCCCATCACTAATTGTTATTATTTTTTTTTAATTCAAAAGCAGTAGGCTGGTTACCCTTGATCTTAATACTAAAATATTAATTTAAAAAAGTGAACAATAAAAGAAAAACGAGCAATCTTTGATGAGCTTCTAAATTGATTAGTTCCCACAACCAAAAGCTACCTCATCAAGGGTCAAAGCGAAAATTAAAATTTAGAATTTTCAAGGTTTTTTTTTTATGGCCAAAACTCTGAAATTCAGCTACAGAATAGTTAAAGATCGATTCGAGTTTGCGGGTCGAATCTATTCACCCAAGTTTCAAAAATTTATATAAATAATTTTTTTTAAAGGAAAAGTAAATGTTTTTCTTTTTCTTTCTGTAAATTTGCTCTAAACAGCCCCCCAGATTAATGTACCTTAGTCCTTGCTGCAAGTCTGCTCTGGTTTCTGTGTTATCAGCAGCTTGTTTCCCCTTCTTCCTGGTGCAGAGTGAAGCCCCGCCCCTTAGTTTACTGAGCAGTCCATTTGCTGCTGTTCCACAATAGAGAGGAAGAGGGAGCCAGTGTGTGCATTAGTAAGCTAGTTTCACCAAGCAAAAGGTGCTACACACACTGCTCTCTGCTATGTAATAGTATGCAAATGATCTCCGGGACTAGTCACAGAGATAAGGTCAGCTCAGTAAGCTATGGGGCGGGGCTTCACTCTGCACCAGGAAGAAGGGGAAACAAGCTGCTGATAACACAGAAACCAGAGCAGACTTGCAGCAGGGACTAAGGTACATTAATCTGGGGGGCTGTTTAGAGCAAATTTAGAGATAGAAAAAAAAACGTTTACTTGTTCTTTAACAAACTGCAATTGGTTGTATTTCGAGTTCATGGTAGTTTTAAATAACTTTCTGAAGATTGTTAAGATCAGAGATACAGGTAGAACATTTAGAACAGCTGGTTTGGCCAAGATATATTATAGAGGTCTTTCATCTACAGCAATGATCCCCAACCAATAGCTCCTGAGCAATATTTTGCTCACCAACTCTTTGGCTGTTGCTCCCAATTCTCTCAAAATGGGTGCTTATTTTTTAATTCTGGACAAGTTTTGGTTGGATAAAAAAGATGTACTGCCAAGCAAAGCCTCCTGCAAGCTGCCAGTGCACATAGGGCCTAGCAAATAGCCAATCACAGCCCTTATTTGGCAATCCCAGGAAGTTTTTTCATGCTTGTGTTGCTCCTCAACCCCCTTTATAATTTATAGTAGCTCACGGGTAAATAAGGTTGGGGATGCCTGAGCTAGAGGATAGTCCTTAAACTTTGTGTTGAAGCCAACAAATCTACTTTGTGAATGTCAAATCTGTTGCATTGCTAAAACATTTGTATTGAAGGACCATATTTTGCCATCCAAAAATATTATGCTCAGACTGTTTGCCCAAAGAGTTTTCTTCCCTTCGAAATAAAATGCCATGATGCCTCTCAGATAGGTCAACCCATAACAAGAGAGTTTGACTCCATGTTCCTCTTCTTTTGATATATAGGCCACCTAAGTCCTAGCTGCCCCCTTTGAAATGCACTGATCCTTTGGAGATAAGGACAGGTATGAGGACACAGAGAAATCATTTACAGCTTTGCATGCCACCTGACTGACATCACTTGAACTATCTTGAAAATTAAAAATGCAATGTGAGCTTCATCTCATGAAAATTTTAAAAAACTTTTGATATATAATCAATTAAACATGTGGTACAAATAAAATCAAGGTACTCTTTAGTTTTCCCCTTTCACTACATGCAGCTTTATGCTAGAGTAAGTTACACATACAATTCATTGTCTAGGCAAAGATAACAAATAAATTGTATATTTTGATTGACAATTAGGACAAATCTGACTCCAACTCCTGCATGCAGAGAGACAAACTGCTGAAAGAGAAGTATAGAACAGTAACTTGAATATTTCAGAAAACGTGCAGAATGTTTAAATGATGTTTAAATTTCAGTTTCCATGGAATGCCGCTTATATCAATTTTTCACAATCACCATATTCCTTTTAACCTTGTAATGAGTTTACGTCACTGTGCCTTAACAGCACTTAACACAAAGACCTACAGTAAGGCTGATGACCAGGTTTAGAACTTTAAACATTTCTTATGGCTTTTTTATTCATAAGTATGATAAAGCAGTTATTCATAGCTTGGTCGCCCAGCTCATGCTGCAGCCCAACTTACGTGACAGCTGTAGACATCTGGTTTTGACCCCTGTATGAATGAGTTCACACTGGTCTTCCTAGAAGATACATAAATATATCTCAGCGCAACAGCAAAACAGCTTCAACTATTTATGTCTGACAAGATATCTACGCCCAAAACCAGTTCACAGATAGAGAAAGCAGAAAGCACGGCACAGCAGTAGTATTACCAGTGTATCGGAGTAAATAGAGAACATGCAGAATAAACTGCTGAGATGACTGGTTATGCTAAGAAATATAAATATGCCGTACAGCATGAAACCCACTCAATATAATTACACATTTGTTGGTTGAGGGTCAATAAGAAAGTACAAATTCTGAACAGAATTGCAAAGAGAAGCAAATATATAATACTACCTAGAATCTGATGTAGTAGAAAAAAATCAGGATTGAGAGGTCATGGGAAAACAGAGTGAAAACTGCAGAAAGTACCAATGTCCAACAAAGAACAAAAAAGTAGATCTTCAAAACTGGTATAAAATATAAGGAGATCCAAACCCTGGATGCTTTTGAATAAAAGTCTAAAATGTCCTCTAGCAAGGTTTAACCAAGATAAAGGATACTTAAAAAAAATTATAGTTATAAAAAGGTTGGCAAATATTTGGGTGGAAAAGGTTGCTGTCTGTTCAAAAGAAAGATGTCAAAGCCCAAGTTGTCCTAAAAATATACATGCATGATTTTTTGAGTATGGAGAAACTGACTGCCTTGAAATCAACCAAGTAGGATGACTGATGAAATTAGTTGCAACCAAAGACATGGAATAGAATTGGGGCAATAAACCAAGGGTAACTTCTACACCTTTCCTTCTTCACCAGTGTAAAATTTAAAGAAGGTGGAGAAGGAGGATGCCTAATGAGACTCTGCTCTGGGTAAAAGCTGTTTCCAAAATATTTATCATGAAAAAAAAATCTAAATAATAATGGGACAGACATCTGCTGTTGTTTAAGCTAGTATATCAGACAGGCCAGACCACACTGAGGTCTTGTACAAATAGCACAGAAAGAGCAGATAATACTTGTTCTCTTAGCTATCATTTGAAAGGCACAATACTGGTGCAATTAGGACTGTTATTATTATGCAGATAAACTTTTAATTACAATCACTCCTGAAAAAAAGCAATTTCTCACTACCATGCACAAAAAAAGCTTTATTTTAAACTTGGAACATGGGCTCGCTGTAACCAGTAATATTTTGTAATAATGCTGAAGATAATAAACAGTTAGAACGTGTGTTAAAACAGGACAGTAAAGATAAATAAAAATATTTAGGGCTCTAAATGCTGAATACAGAAAAAGATCAATATTAATACAAGGTGTCATCAGACTAATTAGAAGAAAATGATTATATGGCAGCAAAACCTTGGAACAAAGCCTATATTGCCTTATAGTGCAATCATTTAAAAAGAGCTGGGGAGCAATGAAGTATAAAAGATGCTCCTACTTGGCACAAAATAAGTATTGTGATTGAACATTTGGTGGATTGGCATCCTACAAGGGGTTCTGTTTTGGCAGTACCCCTGGTTTTTATGCAATCAAAACTTACCTGCTTTGAGGCCCCCAAGGGGTAAATTGCTGGATTAGGCTGTTTTATGGAGCCTAAGCTATAGCCCCTGTTTTCTCTCTGCTTACATTGTGGGGTCCTCTGGTACAACCCACGTAAGGTGAATATTCTATGAACATTTTTACTCCTCCAGCCAAAAAATTATTAGCTCCCCCTCATAATTTAGTGGAAAAAACCCACAGATCTCTAGACAACTGATTTAATGAATGATTATAGCCTATGTTAGAATACAGCCTAAGGAAATAAGATTTTAAGTTTATGTCATTTTTGCTCAAAAGAAATAAATTTGAAAGCTCATTTATTATAAAATAAGGAAGGCTTTACCCCTGCATTAGAGAAAAAATAATAGAATAAGGTGAGAGAATGTGTCACCAAACTCAAAGATGTTTCAGGTGGACTCCATGGGGCAAATTCACTAAGATCTGAAAAGTCGCTAGTGTTAGCTTCGCTAGCGTTCGCCGCACTTCGTCAGGCAAGGTTTCACCAGCGCTATGCAAAAAAAAACCGTAGCGTAGTTGCGCTAGTGTTAATTCGGTAGGCAGAGCTCTGTTTCGCTAGCGAAGCCTATTTTGCATACGGCAGGAACTTTGAGTTATTATAGAAGTACTGTATATGTTACAGCCACTACATTACACTACACAAGCTCAGGAAACCTTTAATAAATTAAATAAAGTGCTCCCTGTAAAGTTGTGTTGCCATATGTTAGAAAATGTAGGGGGGAAGGAGGGTAACCCCCCAAAAAAATATTGATCTTTTTCAGACTCCTATGCTAAAATACACCTGTATTTTTTTTGGACTTAGAAAAAATGTAACATTTTTTTTTTTCAAACTCCTATCTATTGTATTGAACTTTACCTGATCTGACCAGGCGAAGTAATGTCTAGCGTAAGTGCAAACGTTGAGGAAAATGTTCATCTTAGTGAATTTGCGAATTTACGATCCTTCGTCAGTGCGCAACTTCGCCTGGCGTAAGGGTGCAAAGTTGCGCAAGTCTATCTACTTCGCTAGCGTAAATTCTCCAGAGTCGGTGTTAGTGAATTTGCGAAGTTGTGAAATGATGTCACACTGGCGAATTAGCGCCAGCGTTAGGTGCTTCGCGCTTTAGTGAATTTGCCCCCATATCTGAGTGTCCTTAGACAAGTCATTTAAGGTTGCTAAAATAGTTACTTCTCTAAAAATCTATGCATGGATACTAGTGATGGGCGAATCTCCCGAGTTTCGCTTCGCCGAAAAATTTGCGAAACGAGTTGCGGCACGCTTTTGACGCGTGTCGCGTCAACTTCGTTGCGTCGCCAACTTTAACATCTCTGCTCCTTGAGTACCTTATTATATTATATGTACTCTGTGGTTATAAAACGGTCTGTTTCAAGTCTTGGATATAATAAAATAACTAATATATTATGGAGACTAAATTCCATGTGTAAACAGTGAGAATTTAAACATATTAACAAAAGAAAAGCAAGTGATATCTTATTATTTCATGTAATATACCAGGCATTGATATAACCCAAACTGTTGCCCGCAATTCGTCCGCTTTGTTTAGACTGGACTAGATTTGATTTTCTCCTCTCCTCCTGACTCCAATTAGTTTCCTCTCTTGGCTGACATTGCATAGACCTGAAAGACCCTAGAATGCAAATATGAGAAAGGTTCAGGTAGAGGGAACATATGACAGAGACGTGAGAAGCATTAAGGGATTTTGGAAACCACAGGAAGGGAGCGTATTTCAAAGAAGTAGAAACTCTGAATTACCGGGTCATGTTTTAAAGCGTCAGTTTGTCATGCTCCAGGGAAAAAGGAGGAAACTGTACTTCACTGAATGGGTGGTGGATTTATAGATTACTGACACAGAAAGGTAATTCAACTGTGTCTCTTCCCATATATACCTAATTTATTTTGTTAGCAATGGGCATCGGATTACCATTACATACAGTCGCTTCACTGGTCACAGTCAGCAAACAATCTTGGTTCGTTGTTTTTGTCAAAAAAGCTTAGTTTTGTGGTTGGACAAATAGTTATTTAAAAGAACCTTGTTTTCAACCAAATTCATTAATTGTGGCTTTAGCCAAAGACCAAAACACCCACACCGATTTCAGCATTGAAAAAACACAACAAATCTTGCAACTTGCAAAACGTGTCACAATGAGTGATCCAGTACTTTAAAATAAAGTAAAATAAAGGGATTTGGATGTGGTTCAGCTAAGCAGTAAGGATTTGGTCAAATTCTGAATTTTGTAACTTTTGTGCTGTGTAGATTATCAAGCAAAGTTTTCATTAAATCTTAAAAGTGTGGCATTTGGATTCTCCAAGTTGGATGTCAAAAAAAAGCATCAGTGCCACACCTTAGCCATCAATGAATAGTATTAAACTGAATCTCTGGTTCTGGGTCAGCCATGTCAAATTGACCTAATAGATGAAGTGTTATGCATATTACCAATTGGCCATGTCATGCAGTTATACTCAAATTTCCTCTTTGAAATCATTCCCTCTCTTTAGCTAGCACTGAGTTTGTGCTCTATCAGTCCTGTGGTAGCTGGCTTGATGCTCATCAACATGTAGTCTACAGAAATATTCATGAGCAATTACATTTTGAAGACAAAATGGTAAGGAATCAAAATTGGTTTCCCCTTCTGAAAACGCAGGGCATGGAATTCTTGAAACACTGATACAGATATACCAACTAAATTCATTTTATCTGGTAGAGGAAAATCTGCAAATGGATTTTTAAAGACCAGAGAAAGTCTTTAACAATCATTTTTCTCAACTCCGTGGAACCTCATTCTCTCTGGGATTTGTCTGGATCTGCAACCCAAAACATTATGCATGCCACTCACTTTTTTCCTCAGTATAAGTTACAAAAAAAAGATTTTAATGGAAGGGAAGTAATTCCCTAGTTGATGGACTCTTCTCTATTAAACTTGCTGGGACAGCCACTTACATAGGAAACAGAGTCAACTATTTCATGAGTGTTGTGAGATAACCTGACCTTGGGATACAGCCTTGACAGGAAGGAGCTGGTCTTCTTGAAAAGAACCAGTGTACAACAATGGGTTGGGGTGAAAATGGTCTACTCTTCATGGGAAGTTTAGTTATCAAAATACACATTTTTCTGATAATTTAATTCAAAAAGTCCCACCTAACTAGAATCCATGATTTGTCCTTATTTATTATTTAAAAACTCAATAAGATCAAGCAAAAACCCAAATCAGACAATTTTGCCAGAATGTTTTCACCGAACTGCTGGGTTTTTCAGGAAAAAGTCAGATTTTTTAAGATTTTTCCTGAAAACCCAAAATAGTAAGATTTTCAGGCTAATTACAGTGCAGATCATAGAAACTTCCAGACAGGATAGGGACCACTCCCATTGACTTATATACAACCTTGGCAGGTCTGAGATGGTAGATTTTCGAATTTGGACTTTTTGCTTCCTCAGGGTACGATAAATCTAGAAAAAAAATAGGTTTTCTTTCCACTAAAAAATTCTGATTTTATAGTAAAAAACTAAAATTTTTTGCGTTTTTGGCATTTGGACTTTAAACCCCTAAGTAAAGTATAAAGTACTACTGCTGAAAACATATAAAAATTAAGTAACCAATCAATGAAGATTCCCTGCCCCCAGTTATATTTGAAACTTATTCTGTGCAAGTGGCCAGGGTGCCAATCATCCTGTAACACCAGCTGGTCAGGAGAAACTATGGATAAACATGAACAGAGGTAAATAGGTCCATCAAGACCAAGGATTATGGTTTGATTAAATCTTCTTTTTTTGTCTCTCCTACTGTCTGTGCACCTTTCTCACCTATTAAAGAGTTCCACCAAGGGTGACAATAAAAGGGCATTGATAGAAATTGAGACAATATAAGAAGCCAACATGGTGAGCACAGACTTTTTATTTCAGTCTTAGAAGAGTTTTAAACAGACCTATGGAATTTCTGGTAAAGGCTATCCAAGGACAGTGGGTGGTTCATAATAAGAATATAAGGCTTGCTCTGTTCTAGAAAAGATAAAAATGTCTAACATTAAAATCAAGCTTGATGGCAGATTGGAATTCATTTCCCCATCCAGCCCAACCGCTTCTTAATCAAGCAAGGAAAAATATAGCATTGTTTTTGCCTCCGAGGCTTATTTTTAGAAAAGTTTTATGTCAAACTCATACATCTTTTTTGTTCTTTCGCTATTAGGCTGAATCGACTCCTGCTTGAAAGCAATTTCATTTATTTGGCACCTTTTATGTAATGTATAACATCACTTCTTCTCGGAGTTCCCCCGTGTCTCTATTAAAATAAACACAAGAGCATGTGAGAAGCTGGCCTACAGGAGCGCTTAGTTATGTGGCTAGACTTTGATAATCTGATTATTGCAGGCCTCTGGCTATGGTAGCTTCTGATACTTTATAAACCACAATGTGGGCCTTTTTTTTAATAAAATAGTGGGCACTGTGCATGGTTATTGAACTAAATACAGATCTATGTAGCTATGTTAAGATTTTGTAGCATGTTTAGTTAAAGGGCAAGGAAAGTGTAAAATAGAATAAGGGTAGAAATGGTGTATTTTGTATACTAAACATAAACATGAACTTACTGCACCACAAGCCTAATCAAACAAATGATTTATGCTTTCAAAGTTGGCCACAGGGGGCTGTCATCTTGTAACTTTGTTATACATCTTTGTCTGACACTGGCACTGCACATGCTCAGTGTGGTCTGTGCTGCTTAGGGATCCTCATAAATGATCAAAAAACAAAGCTGCTTGAGTTCTGCATGGCTGGTAAGTAAGGCAGGGGCTCCCCCTGCTGTTCATAAGTATGATTGTTTCCCTGCCAGAAGTTATGGACCATCTGACAATTCCTATCCACAGCACTAAAAGAAGGGAAACGTTCACTGCATACAGTCAGGTTTCTTATAAAAACAGTACACATTTTCAAATTAAAATATATTGGAAATAGATTTCTTTTTCATTAAAGAAAGTTAAATGGGATTTTATTTCTTAGCCTTTCCTTGCCCTTTAAGGCCTATTCACAGCTAGGGTTTCTATTATCTGGAATACTACAGACCTGGGGTTTTATAGATTAAGTGTATTTCTGGAACATGGAGCACCATACCTTAAGGCATCTAAAAAGTTCAAAATGTAAAGAAAACATAGGATGTATGCAACTTATTTGATATCAGATATTGGGAAATTTTATATTACAGATTAAAAGCAAATTTTAAAGAATTGTTTATATAAGATTGTCATGGAGATCCCTGTGTCAATAATAAATAAAAATAATGCTGTTCACTTGCATCTAAAGAATAGGGCACAAACATCACTGCAAGGAGAACACTAAGAATGTCATCAACCAGACTTCTGTGCAATTGCAATCAATTAGCAACAAAAAGCAAACACAATTGCATTATTTTGATGCTTTGCCCACAATGTGCCAGCTTTAATGCCTCCTGTCATATGCAACAACACTGGAATAATGGGAAAACTGCAGCATCATGGGACAAGAATTACACTTGAAATTGTATTTTCTGGTTGTTATGGGATACTGTCATGGGAAAACATGTTTATTTCAAAACACATCAGTTAATAGTGCTGATCCAGCAGCCTTCTGCACTGAAATCCATTTTTAAAAGTGTAAACAGATTTTTTTATATTCATTTTTGAAATCTGACATGGGGCTGCCCCCAGTCACGTGACTTGTGCCTGCACTTTAAGATGGAAATACTGGTAGGCTATTTCTCCTACTAAGGGCTAGGCCAGACGGGGAGATTCGGGGGCATTTTATCGCCTGGCGACTTGTAGCCCCCGAACCTCCCCGAATAGCCACTTACCTAAGCGCACCGGCATTGCTTGAAAACGCCGGCGCGTATCCACACGGAGCGGCGCGCTTTTTGAAATTGCTCCAAATTGCCTCGCCAGGCAATTCGGAGCAATTTCAAAAAGCGCGCCACTCCGTGTAGATACGCGCCAGCGTTTTCAAGCAATGCCGGTGCGCTTAGGTAAGTGGCTATTCGGGGAGGTTCAGGGGCTACAAGTCGCGGCGAGAAGTCGCCAGGCGATAAAATGCCCCCGAATCTCCCCGTCTGGCCTAGCCCTTATTGTAACTAAATCAGTCTCAGTGGGACATGGCTCTTACTATTGAGTGTTGTTCTTAGATCTACCAGGGAGCTGTTATCTTGTATTAGGGAGCTGCTATCTGGTTAGATTTCCATTGTTTTTTTGTTAGGCTGGGGGGTGCTATCACTCCAACTTTCAGTACAGCAATACAGAGTGACTGAAGTTTATCAGAGCACAAGTAACATGACTGGGGCAGCTGAGAAACTGACAATATGTCTAGCCCCATGTCAGATTTCAAAATGCAATATAAAAAATCTGTTTGTTCTTTTGAGAAATGGATTTCAGTGCAGAATTCTGCTGGAACAGCACTATTAACTGATGCATTTTGAAAAAAACATGTTTTCCCATGACAGTATCCCTTTAATAAGACATAAATTGTTTAGTTAAAGTATAAATATACCCATATTTTAATCACAGGGAACCAGCACAGGTTCCCCTTCCCTCACCTAACAGACACCCTAGAACAGTGATCCCCAACCAGTAGCTCGCGAGCAACATGTTGCTCTCCAACCCCTTGGATATTGCTCCCAGTGGCCTCAAAGCAGGTGCTTATTTTTGAATTACTGGCTTAGAGGCAAGTTTTGGTTGCATAAAAAACAGATGTCCTGCCAAACATTCTCTCCTGTAGGCTGCCAGTCCATATAGGGGTTACCAAAAAGCCAATCAGAGCTCTTATTTGAAATCCACATGGACTTTTTCATGCTTGTGTTGCTCTCCAACTCTTTTTTAAATTTAAATATGGCTCACGAACAAAAAACGTTGGGGACCCCTGCCCTGCCCTAGAACAACCCAGCTTCCCGTTCCAATATAGAACTATCTATCTTTACATATAGCAGATAATTGGGATCAGTGGTCTGTATCCAAATGATTAAAAAATTATTTAAAGCCTGGGGAGATAAGAAATGGGATAAAAAAATTATGTTTATTTTCTTAGCTCACCCACTAGTGTTAAGAAGTTATTGTGTAGCTGTGTCAAGATATAAGAGAACAAATTAAAACTGACTGCTTCTATAAAAGCTATGATATATAGAGGTCAAAATTGGCTTAAGTCTAGAAACACATAGTAACCAAAGAGTTTTGTGCACATGCCCAAACTACAGGCCCATTTTTTTTTGTTTGGGGCCAATCTAGGAGCAGGTCTGGGCGGGGGCCCACCGGGTTTTTGCCCCGTTTCCCGCCGGCCCAGTCTGGCCTTGCTTGCACAATTCTATAATTTGCCTACTTCAAAGCTCCGTTAGGCACAGAACAAGCAAGGTATTCCAGTAAGGTATTCCCAGTATTGGAAAGCTTTATTTATGGACTTTATAGTATCTACCAAGTAGTCTCATCAAGTTTTTTTTAGTGATTAAAACAACTACAATTTTACTTTTGATCAATGGAAGAAGCAGGATTGCACAAGCTATTGGAAGGATTGGATCATTTAGTGGATCATGTTGTAGCAACAGTCACATAAACATTCGTCCTGCTTCCATATGTTTTTCAGTGTGCAGCTGCTGAGAAGAATATGATTTTCCTACCTTTCTCTGAGAAGTCCCTGTAGTCTTGAAGATAACGACGGCAAATTAAGAAAAATGTTGTCTCTTACCTAATAGTTTCAGATTTCATTGCATTTTCCCACAAAGCAGTCAATGTTGATGAGCTGGTCATTCAATAACTCACTGCAGGCTTCATGCGAAAAAGGTTTCTTTAATCTGACCCCGTCAAAGTTTCTGGGTTGCATAACCGTTCCTGAGTTAGAACACATGTAGAACAAGACTTGTGCAGGATGGACATTTAGTCTGTTAAGATGCCACATGGACACTGCATCAAATCCTCAAAGCAATGCTTTTAGGATCCCCCAGAAAGGATAGGATAGTAATGCAGAAAGGAAGGATATAAAGAATGTTCATATGTTAACTTATGTTCGTAGGGTAACCACTGACTAACTGATGCTAGATGACTTCCATGCCACTCTTCTACATCAGAAGCCATCAGCCAGTCTTTGTTTTTCTAAGAGCATACAAAAAACTGGAGATAAGGTGCCATTACCATGCAATTTCTATGGACACTTTCAGGCCACTGCCCTGTGTAAAGTAAATATAAAAGACTGGAATATAAAGTAAAAGACATAACACCTAAATAAAGCTGCATAAATACCAGCATTGCATTCTACCCTTTTAGCACATCATTTTGCTCTGCTTTTTATGATAGGAATTATGTACCCTTGGAATTTGTCCCATTCGGTTACACCAAGGATTGTTAAATTTTGGTTGGCCCAGTACTGGCCTGTGCCAAGTGGGTGCGAGACCAAGAATGGGAGGGCTATGACAAGATGGGGCAGGAGTTGGGGTGCTGATGGTCAAAGGGCAGTCAGAATTGAGAAAAAAGGGATTAAAGAAGTTAATGAATAGAAGGAGGGGGGGTGGAATGGGGTGGAGCAGGGGCAGTCCAGAGGCAGAACATATAGGGTTTACAAATTTAAAGTACATAGTTAGTAAACTTGTAGTACTGACTAGGCCAGTGAAACACCAGCCAGGTGGCAACCCTAGTTAAACCAGGGGGCAGATTTATCAAATTCACATGAAGGATTTGAAATTCGATCGAATTTTCAAAAAGATTCAAATTTTCAAATGTTTTTGAAGACCATTTTGACCATCCAATTTTGAAAATTCGATCGAATGATTTGAATAATTCGAATAAAAATCTATTTGAATATTCGAATATTCGACAGTCGAATAACTTGCCCTTTAAATTTTTATTCGACTGCCTAGTGCACCAGTTTCAACCTACCGAATTGGTTTTATTTTTGATCGAATAAAAAAATCAATTGAATGGTTAAAATTGTTCGAATTGTTTGATCAATTGAATTATTTCTATTTTGAATTGCGGAGGATTTCAGTTCGACAGTAATTCACCCTCAAATTCAACCAATAGTAAATCTGTCCCACGTGTAAAGTGGTGTAAAATAATGGTGTCCTTTTAGTCTGGAGCTTACAAGAAATAAGCATCTTTTTAAGCACACAGATTATGGATACTGGGGTTACATGTGTTGATACCATTAGCAAAGGTACTTGCATCCAAACATTAACAGTACACTGAACATGAACCACTACCATGAACATTGTGGTAATTCCAGGTTTCCCACAACAGGTTGTGTTAATAGTTGCAGCAGACTTGTGCCAAAAAACTTGCAACCTAATTTTGTTTTAACACCATGTGCTGGAGGTGACCCGATCCACAACTTGTGACCAATTTGTGAACATGCACCCCCCACAGTTGTGTTTGTTTTGCCACAATGTGTCAGAATTGCTGTAGACGCAACTCCCTGTGTGCCTATTTTGGGCAAAATGCTTCACTGTGGGTAAAAGACATGTCAATTTACTTCCAGTTTACACTATACTGCCTTTATAAATGACCTATTCGATCTTTGTAATGGATTCTTTCTCTGATTGTTGTGCATAGTGTGTTTAATTATTTACACCCATTATTACCCATTTCTTTTGGTGTAAGTATTATAAAGGCACAATCCTATATCTCTGAATATTAATATTAAATAGGGCATAGCCCATTTTTGTGAATGTTTAGCATTGCTTGCAACGTATTCACTGGCAAATATTACATCTAGGGTTGCCACCCGGCCGGTAAAACACCTGCCAAGGCCGGGGCCGGTATTACAAATTTACCGGCAATGTAGCTGCCAGTATATTTCTAATACCCTTAAAAAGACCCATCGGCCAGCCCCCAATCCCCTGTAAACTTACCTTTTGTCCCCTTCTTGAAGGCTGTGATTCGTGGTCACGCCCCCAAAATGTCATTGTCCCGCCCACTTTGACGTCACACGCAGCTGGTCACACCCCAAAACGTCATTGTCGCGTCCATTTTGATGTCACACGCCACCCCTTTTTGTCCCCGCCCCCACCGGTCGGTAAAACATTTAAGAAAAGGTGGCAACCATAATTACATCACTAAGCAAAGGTTAGTGTAAATACCTGCTCTGGATTTTCATCACAAAATACATTTTGCGATTGCAAATTTTTATTACATAAACTGCGAATGTTCTTCCCAGCACATTGTACTTAAACTGAATAAACAGGATATATGCCAATAACATAATATGAAGCTTACTATTATTAGTATGTGTGCAATGTCAATCCTGCTGGATATCACTTGAACACACAATAAACAGCCTAAATATCTCTGCGTGAAATAAAGAGCATATTACATTAATGCTGATACTTTTAGATTCAAATGCTGTTAGTTTGTAATTTGTTTCCCCTCCTTGACATTGTTCTCCTTTTCTTCCTTCCGTAACACTCAGGAGAAACAATATATCTACATAAATATCTATATGAAGTCTCTACATTTAAAAAATATAAGATCACACTATAGTAAACAGACTATATATCCCTAAATATCCCTCTTAAGGTTTAGAGCTCAAGGAATTTTGTTTGCAAAGCTTTACAACCATAATAGAATACTAAAAGGAGGACCAATATTAGCAGTAAGGCTTTCAGGTGTAGTGTTTCTGCTAACAGAATATTGCACTAATCCAAGTCTTTTAAAGAGAGTTGAGTTATTTAAAGGAAGCATGATACCAGCATTTGCTTTGGTGAATCCCAAGTCTAGAATTCCAGTAAATGGTAGATCAACAATTTCACAAAGAAGAAACAATGAGCTCATGTTACAGGTGGTATCACTTACCTTAACATTGTCCTATTATGATCTGCAAATACAAAGACATCTTCCTGCAAAATTTGGACAAAATTGTTAGTGGAACATTTGTTTGTTTGTTTAAGAATGTCCTAGCTTCAGGTTAAAGATACCAAAATATTGCCATACAGTCTCCCTGCTGTAGTGTTCAAAGATAATCCTAAATATTAAATGAGCATTTTTATAAAATTTGAACTTTCCTGAGGTCCAGGATGCCCTAATGGTATGTGCCAGACTGAGACAACATACACAAATTGAATCCAAATGAAATTAATTGAATCTGCTTGATTTTGATAAAACTCAGCTGAATCTCATTTTTCAAAGGGGAGAAAATATAATTTTTGTCACGTTCCTCCTATCCCTCATGCTGATCTGATGTACATCTGATTCCCATACAAATCCTGTGAGATAAAGCAGGATTTAACAGCTGGTCCAGCTGCTGAAGTAGGACCATGCCGTGACCTTTTTAGAGCATTTATTCAAATCATATGAGACTGCATGATGTCATAGAACTCTTCTCATTTCTGTAGTCATAACTTGAACAAATCTTATCTATGAAAACTGAGGCACTTGGCTAAAAACACGTGAGTCTGCTGATCTTTTAAAATACTTTGAATGTGGCCAGGGAATATGCTAACCAACGTTAGCTCTCATTACAACAGTATTGTGCTTTTGCTGGACTTTATTTGAACTGTTGCATCCACTAAAAAGTTAATGTTGTTTATTGTATGAGGAATATTTAAAATTGTTTATTACTATTCTCTGCTTTGGTGCAGTTTGAGGTCCCACATATTCATCTTGCCTATCACCTCAACACTCTGCAGTATATTGTAATAAAGGGCCAGATGCAGCAAAGAGTTATACTATAAGTTATGACTTTTAGATATAGTCTTTAGAATTGTGTTATGACATCTGAATACACAGAACTTTTGGATTTATTGCTTGGGGTGGAAATTACCTCCAAAAGTGGTATTATCACTCTATTCCAGGGGTCCCAAAACTTTTTTCACCTGTGATCCACATTAAAGTGTAAAAAAAAGTTGGAAAGCAATATAAACATGCAGAATGTTCATGGGGTCTCAAATATGTACTGTGACTGGTTGTTGGTAACCCCCTATTGACTGACAGCCTAAAGGCGGCTTTGTTTGGCAGTACACATTGTGTTTATGCTATTAAAACTTGCCTTCAAGCTGGAAATTTAAACATTAGCACCTTTTTGAGGCCACTGGAAACAACATCCAATGGGTTGGTGAACAGCATGTTACTGGTTTGGGATCACTGCTCTATTCACTAAGCTTACAATCAAAATCTGATTAAGGTAGACCTGGCATCAGGCAGAAACAATTATTTTTATTAAAGGACACGAAGGAATAGATACAAATACCACAGTTCCCCTGCAGATTCCCCTTTCACCCTTATACACTGTACCAACTGCAATCCATACAGTGGAACTGCTACCACAAACCTAACCAAATTCAGAGTAGCACAGTTGGGGTGGTGGTCACCATGTCTAGCCGCTTCAATTTCCTGTACCTAGATCTCTGGTGGTTTTGGCTGACTTAAGAACATGCATAGTTGAAGCAAGAACCCATTTAGCTTCAACTGTGTATGTTACATCTTGGGCACTCCTACCAGAGAGCCAGGGAACAGACATGCCAGACATGGTGGCCTCCAACCCTTTTGATGAACTCTGTATTTTAATACCAAGTAAGAGGAAGCAGGGGTGTCTCAATGAATGTAGTTTTTGGAGTTCAGGAAAATAGAGATGGACTAAATATATCACTTTTCCCATTGTCCTTCTGCAAACAACGTGCTAGTATATAGACCTAGCAAATCCATCATAACAAAACAAACTGAAATGGGTTTGTTCCAAATTTTTCTATGATACATTAAATTTGGTGTGGGAACAAATATCGTAATTAAACATGTGAGGGATAGATTCCCTGGAAGATAAACTTTTGTAATAATTGGTTATGGTTTAAGTATTTCCCCTTTAAAGTCTGCAGTAGGAAGCAGAGCAAGAGACTGGAATGTAGTGAATCAAGTTAAAATGCCACTTTCATGGGAAGGAATGGTTTTATTTGTGTATATAAAGCTTGTGCACAAATTAGTGAAGTGTTGTAAAAGAGTGTGGTTTATTTTCTTTCTAAAGGCAAACTCTGATCGCTTGCTCACAAGGGTTTACAACTTGGTAATATGGTGACTTGTCAACCCCTCTCAATGATGGAAAATAACAATCTACTCCTTTTTTATGGGACAGCTTCCTCCCACTCTCAGCCTGGTGGGGAAGTCCGTGGATCTTTATAGGGGTGACATAAGCGCACCGTTCTTTTCATTAGCGCTGTAAAACAGGAATGCGATGGCCAGATTTGCCATGGGATCAATCATGTCTGATTTATTGAGAAAATTCAACCTCATCTGCATATAGGATACAGCAACGGGCTTACTGTATCTGTTACTGTGTATGGCTTGCACACACTTATACACATTTCCACAGCAGCAAGAACAACATTTTTTTAAGGGGGGTATGTTCCCTCAATCTCAAATACAGACAAAAGCTCTTTAGCATTGTATGGGTTTTATTAAGTAGATAATATGGCCTTGTTCCAAAAACATAGTATCAAATAAAGAAAAGCTATATAGCACCATTTATAATATGATGTTTGCATGCTAGCTGCATGCTACCTTAAATTAATGACCAGAAATGTATAAACATGAGGAAAATAGCACAAATTGAAGTCAGACTGATCAGAATCAAACCCAGTAGGGACGATACACTGGATAGGTCAGAACTGACCCTATTTGCATGATGTATTCTTGAGCATCATCATGTATACAATGCACACACCTCCCTCAACATGATGTGCCAACACATTACCACAGTACTTTATAGACATTATATATTATTTGCATCAGTCCCTGCCCAGAGGATGTTACAAATCTAAGGTCCCTATCAGCGCCGATTCTGCCGCCCCCCTCCCCATTCCCGCTCCGCGCTTAAAAATCTGCGTCGGAGCAGGTGAAAAGGGGGCAGTATCGCTAGTGCATTGCACTATGCAGTCAGGGTTTCACCTTATATCTTATTACAATAAAACTTTTGCCAATTGACTACTGAAACTTAATTACAGCAAAACCCTGCAGAATTGGCAACTTTAGAAACCACAGAAAATGCTAGAGAATCTTGCCCGCTTGGCCTTTATTATCCTATACCAGTTGTTTCTGTATGTCACCTCTTTGATCAGTATAAACACATGATAAAGCCCTGTTACTTATGTTCAAACAAGACAAACATTTAACCCAAGGGCTAATTAAGCTACACTTTAAGGGCAGGGGTGCACGGCCAGATTTGGGGGGGCCTCTTCTTCGTGGCGACAATCTCCCCCCGAACTGCCCTAAAACTGCTTTCCACCTGCTATATTGAGAAAAAAACATTGCACTGGCAGTAGCAGCTACTTTATACTTTGCCTGGGCATTAACTGCTATGCTGTAGGCTGGGCACTTGCCTGATACAGTCCTACCTAGAACCAATGTTGCTATTGGCTCTTATAATTTTATCCTGCACCTTCCTATGAGACAAGACAATCACACAGTTCTGCAATACAGTAAACTGGAAAATGAAGTTCAATGTCGATAAATGCAAGGTTATAAATGCAAGTCATACACCAAATGGCAGTGTGTTGGGAGTTTCCTTAAATGAGAAGGATCTAGGGGCTTTTATAGATAATTCTGGGCAGTGTCATATTATGACTACTAATGCAAGTAAAGTTCTGTCTTTCATAAAAAAAGGTATTAACTCAAGGGATGAAAACATAATGATACCTCTTTATAGGTCCCTGGTAAGGCCTCACCTGGAGTATGCAGTGCAGTTTTGGCCTCTAGTCTTTAAGAAGGATATAAATGAGAGAGAGAGTACAGATACGTGCCACTAAACTGGTTAGAGGGATGGAAGACTTAAATTATGAGGGTAGATTGTCGAGGTTGGAGTTTTCTCTGGAAAAAAAAGGTGCTTGCAAGGGGACATGATTACACTTTACAATTACATTAGAGGACATTATAGACAAATAGCAGGGGACCTTTTTACCCATAAAGAGGATCACCAGAGGCCACCCCTTCAGACAAGAAGAAAAGGACTTTCATTTGAAGCAGTGTAGGTGGTTCTTCACAGTGAGGACTGTGAGGTTGTGGAATGCACTGCCGGGTGATGTTGTGATGGCTGATTCTGTTGATGCTTTTAAGAGGGGCTTGGATGATTTTTTGGACAGACAAAATATCAAAGGCTTTTGTCATACTAAACTCTATAGTTAGTATAGATATGGGCATATATAATTTATGTGAAGGTATGGAGGGGGGGTGTGTATGATGATGGGTTTTCATTTGAAGGGGTTGAACTTGATGTATTTTGTCTTTTTCAACCCGATTTAACTTTGTAACTATGTACCAGATGAGGCCCCTTCAGTCTCCACTGAATCCAGTTTTTCTGAACTGAACAAACTGTATTGAATTTGGCCAAACTACTCATATATTCCGCTTACAGCTTATCAACAAAAGTTCAGTTATTTAGGGCTTGATTTATGAAAATATGGGCCAAATTGTACTATTGTAGTTGTTTTTCAGAAATGAACAAAGAGCCTTTGAAAGGAAAGACAGACTATGGAAGTTTACCTGGGATATCCAATACTTATTGGCTTTCAGTCTGCACTTCCCTTTCCACAGTTTTTATTCTCACTTGATGGATACAACATCTTAGTTTGGAAACCACTGTTGTAGGTCTAAAATATTATACCAGGTCTTCTACTTCCCATCCCATTTAGCCATTTCCCTATTTGCATCCCGAATTCCCTCTGAAATATAATTTTTCTGTTCACAATCAACTTTCCAATAACAGACTTCCAGTGAAGTGAACCCTAAAAGTTATGTCCCTCATTACATTACATTACAGCACAAATTTTTCAAGGCTACAGTATTACAGGATAGAAAAGAAAAGGATGTTTCAAGCATACTCTTTCCCAGATCTGGCACAGGTTCATATTTATTTATTATGAAAACATCTGAAAGCAGTGAAATGTAAGCTACAGATTTGAAGGTGACGCCTACAGTAAATGACCACCATGGTTTCCTAATGACTTCCCAATGTTATAATTTTATTGTATATATGCACTTACATTTTCCTCCTTCGACAGAAAAAATAAATTGGTAAACCATGTGCTTGTTCGTTCCCATTCAACCCAGACCTTCTTCATTGCCTACTTATAATGCACATGATTTTTATATCTACTTGATGGGACTGATTCTTAATTTTAAGATCATTGAATGGATATTTACTTCCTCTTCCCCAGAATCTGAATTGTATGAGTTATTTTGAATGGGCATTTAAGGAATGATATGGAATATTAACACTGCCTGCTATTATTACAGCTGATGGTCTTCCACTGGGGTATTGCATCATGAGACAAAACCTTCAACTTCATTTCTATTGCAAGACACCTCCTGGGTCTTATTTAATCAATTTGTCCATTTGATCCATAAATATGATATAAAATAAATATCCCATATCTGTGTACATATCAGATGTTCCCTGGTGAGCAAATGGAAAGTCTAGCCAAATGAAAGACACACAATCTAATGGAGAACAGAAAATTAGAAAATAAGCCAAGCTCTGGGATATGTGTCAGATAAATCAGAGCTAATCTGAGATGGAAATAAAAGGAATCCTGCAACACAACAGGTGGTCCCACAGGTCAGACTTTGAGGTGAAGAACACCAAGTCAGGCAGCAATATAATAAGAAGAGGGATACATATTTAATATTTATTTTGTATTTCTCACTGATACTGTAAGACTTGTATTGTACAACAATAGTGTACAGGTAATGGATTTGATATCAGGAAATCTGTTAACCAGAAAGCTCTGAATTATGGGAAGACCACCTCCCATATGCCCCATATTAATGAAATAATCTAAATTTTTAAAGAGACTTTTTCTGTAATAATAAAAAAAGTAACTACCCTCACTGTTAACTACCCAATGCAATACCACTTACAGTACTACATCTCTCACCCACTTTACTCTGATCTTGCCCATTCCCACACCTTGTGTATCATTCCCTTCCCTTTAGATTGTAAGATTTTTTTTGTACAGGGCTTTCCTCACCTCCTGTACCCTTATTTATTGTGATGTATGTAACTCCACATTTATTGTGATGTATGTAACTACTTATGTTCTATGTATGTAATTCATGTTGATTTAGTTGTGTAATCACATTCACTTTACAGCGCTATGAAATAAGTTGGCGCTATAGAAATACATGTTAATAATAAAATAATAATAATAACTTGTACTTGATCCCAACTGATATATAATTCATCCTTACTGGAGGCAGAGCAATCCACTTGGGTTTAATTCAGATATGGAGATCAAAATGACACAATCTGGAAAACCCCAGTTCCCGAGCATTCTGGATAACAAGTCCTAAAAATGAAATACAATGCAATAACCATGACATTGCCTGGCAGGCATAAAAATATTGCGCTTTTTGTATCCCTGTAGGATGGGAGAGTGGAAAAGGTGGCAATGCACCCAGTTATTTTTCCATCATGAAACATCAGTACCTGTATATAGTTTATTAAACAATCACAGCTAAATTTAGTGTGTAAGTAAGAGAATGAGGTTCACAGGTGCAAGACTTGAGTCACTTTTGTATCTGGACGACATCATTTCAATGGGCCTTGAGTACAGTTTAATAAAGTGTCAACGTATAGTAGCATTTTATAAAGCAGCTGCTTACTTAACACAATAGCAAGGCAATTATGACACCTTAGAGGTGTCTGTATTTACTCTCACTAATCAGGGAGGTTTCATTGCAACCTAACTCCTAAAATGCCTTTGTCATGATGCTGGGAGATATAATGAAGATTGCCAGTTGAGTTGTGGCTCATAAACTCTTGGCACGCCATAAATATAAGTGGCCAGTGAAAGGGTCACTTCTGACCCATACAGACCCAGATAAATCAGCCCTTATGCTCCTAAAACCCAAACCACATACATTTTCTCATTTTCTGTTTGAGCACGGGCACAATTTACAGAAAGTAGTTGTCTGGTAACAGGCTTACAAAGGGAATGCTGCCGGATACTGCTACAATGGCGTTTCTTTATGTAAGAAATAATGAATTTCCAGGTACTGGAAAATTGAAATTAAGAGCCCCAAGTCCCACATGGAGGAGCAAGACTCACAGAGCCAGCTTTGTTGTAGCAATGCGCAGGCTGAAGCAGCTGCTTTTCTTATCGCTTGCCTTCTCACTACACTCAATACACTTTTTGTCATCCGCATAAATTGAGTCACTATTTCCTTCCATTTCTTGTGCATGTGATTAGATTAGAAATGAGGCCATAATATTATTCTTCAGCATAGTGCGGACTTTCATTATTAATGGTGAAGGTGAAAGCAGGGGCAGATGGACAGCGTTTGCCAAATAGAAGGGAATCTGAATCTCTCAAGTTCATTTGATAGGGGATATGCATATACTTTATCCAGCCATGAATATGAGAACTGACTTCATTGGTTTGGCTGTGCTTTATAATGTACATTACCTTAGATACTGTGAACACACATTTGTCTGATGATTAGGGGTAAGTGTGGCTCTGCTCCTCTGTTAATCTCTCTAGAACTCAAAGGTAAGCAGATTGGGATCAGTGGTGTAACAGGATATTACTGGGCCCCACAGCAAATTATTTTTCAGGACTATTAAACAATTGCAGATGAATATCCAGTATAGAAGTGGTATGTAACAGAGTTGACTTATCAATAAAGATGGGGGTCCAGGTGCACAAGCCCCAGACCTATTTCAGGCAATAGTTGCAATATGGTTTTCATAGTAGGACTGGACTTGATGCAATTTAAAAGTATATTTTATTGAACAAGGAACATCTCCTTACGCGTTTCGAGCCTCATGGACACTTAGGGGCAAATTTACTATTATTCCCTTACTTCGAGGGCTAAAAGCCCACGAATTCGGGCGAAATTCGATAAGCATTCAAAGAGTTTTAGGCTATTTTTACTTCGCTATTCGATTTCTCGATAAAATGGTACGATCGAATACCAATCATTCAATTTCACGTAAAAATAGTAAAATTTCCTTTGCCTGCTCGAAAAATTTGTACGATTCGAACGATTGAGACGTTCAATCGTACAAATGGTATTCGAGCAGGTGATAGAAAAAAAAGCCTATGGGGGGCTTCCTATAGGCTTCTATTGCAATTCGGTAGGTTCAATCTGGCGAAGTAGGCAGTCGAATAAAATTTTAAATTTAAAGTACTTCGATCATCAAATGGTTGAATTATTGAATATCTAATCATTTGATCTATTGGATACACTCAAATTTTGCGCATTCGATGATCAAAGTAGCCAAATTTGTATATTCGAATATCCGATAAAAACGGAATTTGATGGAAGTCGATCTATTCACATGAATTTTGTAAATCTTCCCCTTAATCATAGGCTGAACATCTTCTGGATACACACATATATTTAAATGAAAACAGACCAATCACATTCAAGCTTAGAACAGCCTATCACATGAGTTGGTGTAAATGGAATTAAGGCTATGATTGCATATGGGAATACATATACTTAAAGAAAATAATTGCATTTGAACAATAATTTCCTTGCAATAAAGTCAAGTCAAAATAGTAAACATTGTGGTGACATTTTTTAGTTATAAATACTAATACATTAATATATTAGACAAAACAAGAGATATTATATTCAAGATTCATTCCTAGAGGATTTTTTGTTCTTAAGTAGAAAATCCACTTGGCCTCTTGTTTAAACAGTTTGTCAATGGTGCCTCCTCCTCTGATATGTGAAGTAATTTTTTCTATACCATTTACTGAGAAAAAATGTAAAGATCTGTTTAAGCAATGTGGAAAATCTAGCTACAGTGGTTGTACTAGTTTCATTTTTAATAATAAGTATATGTTCTCTGATTCTTTCTTTTAAAGTGTGGCTGGTTTGGCCAACATATTGTTGAAAACATTAATTTTCAGGCCCCAAAAATGTCTAGAGGTTGACCTGTTTTACCAATATTTATTGAAACTGTATATGACTTAAGGTCTCATGGGACCCCTATACCTCCTGCGCCCCCCTGCAGCTGCAGGATCTGCTTTCTCTGTAGTTATGCCCCTGATTGTAATGGACATTTGTCTTTTTCAACCTTGTGCCATGAAATATATATATATATATACAGTATATACAGTATATACCTACTCTGCAGCTCGTATCTTTTGTAGTTTCAGCAGATTTTGATCTCCCTGGTTGTTTCTACCCTAACAAATTGTGTCTTCTTCCAGGAGATCTGGGTGTCAGGAGTTGTTGTTCAGAAACAGCTGGAGATGCAGTTGGCGTGCCGAGCATTAATCTTGTGTTCATTATCATTGGTTAAGAATAAACATTAAAACTGCTTAGGGAAAAGTCCATGGACCATAATACAGAAGTTTGTATACACTGCTGGGTCTGCATGTTACTTCTCATCAGTACTGGTTTGCTCCCTGGGAAATAAAACCACATTTAGCTTTAAATGTCTCCCTCTATAAGTTATTAAAATAAATTAGAATTTAAACCTCATAGTTTGCAAATTTTACAATCACCAAAGGCAGAATTGTGGAGTTTGGGATCTTTTCTCATGGTTTTTTTGTGATGCCCCATCTACTGTAAATATTGTCTTTATTCCTAAAGAGGAAATTGTAAGTGTTTCCCTTTTGTCAGAAGACCACAGAAAGCCTCTTTCTTCACAGCTGCCGAATACTGTTTACCTTTGCCAGTCTCCTAAGTAAACTCTGTTTTTGTTGTTTGCACTAAAAGCTCTTATTTACAATGAGCAGCTTCTTTACCTTCACACTAGAGATGTTGTCAGACACGTGAAAGCTGGACTCAGGATTCCGGTTAAATGAATGTAATACATGGGATAAAGCCTCAACTGCTTTCCTCCTACCAATTCCACATTAGAATATCAAGGGATGGGGGGCGTGTCCAACTGCGCTACAGGCAAGTCGCATCCCTGCATTGCTCCATGGTCTGGCAGAGGAAAACCTTCCTAACACCGGCAGGAGAACCCCACCGAGCCTCCAAAACAGTGATACAAGGCAGCCCAACAACTCGGTAAATATCCGACACCGAAGCTAAAAGCAGCAGAGGCGCCAATCCATCATACGCACCGCGGCCTACTCAGGAGTGAGGAGCCGCGGACTAAAGTAAATAGGCTGCTCCAGGAAAAGTGACGGTTCAGCGCGGAGCATCGCGCAATACATAAACTAGAACCGCGCACTCAGGACAATATAAAAGAAACAAGAGGCAAGGGGTGAGTACCTCCCGGACCACGGGGAAACTGCAAATAAAGACTTTATTAAAGGGAGACGTGGCCGGACACGGAACCACATGGCTGCTTGATGTGAGAACACTGTGAACGCCGACCTGATTTAGCCCAATAAGACACTGGAGAGAATGGGGAAAACGCACAGA
>CM044432.1:165841885-165875781 GCA_024363595.1 Xenopus borealis
GAATGGAATTCTGTCTCCAACAGTCAAAATTTTCAATGGGACGAGACAGGGGTGCCCACTCTCACCAATTCTCTTCATCTTAGTAATGGAAACACTACTGTCACATATTAGAAACAACCCCGACATCTCAGGTATCGTGGTAGAGGGTAAAGAATATAAGAGTATGGCATTTGCGGATGACCTACTGATGTGCATTACCAAACCCAACATATCTCTTCCTAATATAGTGTCACTGATGAAGACCTTTGGTGACTTATCCAATTTCAAAGTTAACTATACAAAATCTGAAATCTTAAATATAAATATCCCTGAAAGTCAAGCCAACATAATTAAACAAAACTTTTCATTTAAATGGGCCCATCCAACTATTACGTATCTGGGCATTAAAATCAGAGCCGACATGGAGCACTTATATCTGGATAACTATAGTCCACTATTAACTTCACTACAGAGAATGGTAGATAGATGGAATAAACTACGTTTATCCTGGTTTGGACGTATACAATCCATAAAAATGATTATGATTCCGAAATTACTCTACTTGTTCCAAGTCATTCCGGTCTGGATACCCCACTCCTTTTTCACTTCAGTGAAATCTTTGATATCGAGATTCATTTGGAAAGGGAAAAATCCAAGACTCAAACACCAATTACTGATCTTACCAAAAAAAAAGGGGGGGTTAGGTTTACCAGATACCTACCTGTATTACCTCTCGGTCCATTTGGTTCGCATTCTCTGCTGGAACGAGGACAGTATAAAGAAAGACTGGTGTGTCTTGGAACAAAGCCTATTCAATTTCCCGATAATAAACAATTTATGGTTGGATAGAGACAAGCTCACTAAAGAAATTAACCAACACCCATTAGTAGGGGCGACACTTAAAGCATGGTATAGAAACAAAGAATCTTATAATTTAACCCGTCCCCCTTGTGTGCTCCAACCCTTAATTGGTAATCACAACTTCCCCCCAGGTATGGAGAAAGGGGCTTTCAATAGGTGGAGTAAGATGGGAAATAGAGACACCAAACTAAGTGACTTTATTAAAAACAAAAAAATAATCCCCCTGGCGGATATTCAAAAGCGATGGGGACAACACCCAAGGGATATTTGGAATTATAACCAATTACATTCTCATATCCAAACTTTAAAGGATATGGACTGGCAGAGACAAGAGACTTCATGGGAGATACTATTACGGACAAGAGCGGTGCCTGTCAAACCACTCTCTAAGCTTTATAAACATGTAATAGAAGCAAAGCCCCTAGGTAATATGGTCTTTTGCAATGAGTGGGAAAAGGAACTCCAGATGACCTTGCCAAGTGACCTGTGGGAAAAAATCTTTAAAAGCACTCATAAATCTTCTAGAGCTTCCAGAACCAACGAATCAGTATACAAATTAATCACTAGGTGGCACTATACACCCGTTAAGGTGAAAAGAATGTACCCCAATAGCTCGAACAAATGCTGGAGATGTAACCAAGCTGAAGGAACTCATACTCACATATGGCTGGCATGTCCCATGCTGAGCAAATTTTGGAACGAGGTGGCAGAAGCTATAAATAAAATGACACAATTAAATATTAAGATACAAGATCACCCTATTGTTTTACTGAATATTCTCCCAGGTACTAATAATATTATAACTGATCCTCTCACACTCCATCTTCTACAAGCTGCGAAATCTTTAATCCCTAAGAACTGGAAATCAATTAATCCTCCCATATACAAAGATTGGTTATCCACTATAGAAGAAATCAGGAAAGTAGAAGAAATATCACATCTGGTGAATAATGACAGCCCCAATTATTGGAAAATATGGTCTCCATGGTTAGATTTTCTCAAAAATAATGTTTAGAGTACCTACTCTATAGCTTTTTAAGATAAGTAAGGTCCAGGTATTAATACTCCTACGTACTCCCACTCACATTACAAATATATTGAGGTATACCATTAAAGTGTTCCATTTGCCTATTGGTTTATAACAGTATAAACATGCTAACGAGATATGACTCAATGTCGGACCTGCAAATGTAAATTTTATGAATATGTATAAATTTTATGCAAGAAATGCTCCCTCCCTACCCCTCCCCTTCTTCCTTTCTGTACCCACCTCCCCTTCTTGTAAATTACAAATAAAGAATTTGCAAAAAAAGAATATCAAGGGATAAAGTAAAAGTTCCTAGTGGCAAAACATGCTTTAAAATGAATGCAGGCTTTATCTGGAAACCTATTACCCAGAAAGCTCCAAATTATAGAAAGATGGTCTCCCATAGATTCAATTTTATCCAAATAATTCAGAGATTTAAAAAAAAAATGTTTTTCTGTAATAAAAAAATAGTACCTTGAGGACATGATCCAAAGATACTTTTATCCAATATCTTATATGTAATTATGGGCAAATCTGGGGCGTTTCGCTTCACCAAATTTTTCGCGAATTTCCTGAGAAATAATATAATATAGTGAAATAGTGAAATCAGAAAGTTCACAAAAAATTTGAACGTTTTCACAAAAAATTTGTGAAATTGAAACTTTTTCACGAAAAACGATGCTAGGTCCAGGTTTTTTACAGAGAGAGCTGTGAAGATGTGGAATTCTCTCCCTGAATCAGTTGTACAGGCTGATACATTAGATAGCTTTAAGAAGGGGTTGGATGGCTTTTTAGCAAGTGAGGGAATACAGGGTTATGAAAGATAGCTCATAGTACTAAGTAGTAGTAAGTTGATCCAGGGACTGGTCTGATTGCCATTTTGGAGTCAGGAAGGATTTTTTCCCCATTGAGGTAAATTTCAGAGGCTTCAAAAGGTTTTTTTTCACCTTCCACTGGCTCAACTAGCAGTTAGACTTAATATATATACAGTATAGACTAAAAAGGTTGAACTTCATGGACATGTCTTTTTCACCCTAACCTACTATGTTATTCCCAGTATAAGTTATTCATGGAAGTGTGTTGGGAGTTTCCTTAAGTGAGAAGGATCTTGGGGTTTTTTATAGATAACACGTTGTCTAATTCTGGGCAGTGTCATTCTGTAGTTACTAAAGCAAATAAAATTCTGTCTTGCAATAAAAAAAGGGCATAAACTCAAGGGATGAAAACATAATTATACCTCTTTATAGATGTATAGTAAGACCTCACCTGGAGTATGCAGTGCAGTTTTGGACTCCAGTCCTTAAGGGCTAGTCCACATAGGAAGATTCAGGGAGATTTGTCACCTGGCCACTAAACCCCTTCTTTGGGGCGACTAATTTCCCTGAATCGCTTACCCCTGTGTCGCGCCAGCAAAAATGAAAAGTCGCCTGCCCCTATTCACACGCGGTGCTGCATTTTCCTAAGTCACTTGAAATTGCATTATAGACATAAGGCTATTGTGATACTAAACTCTATAGTTGGTATAGATATGGGTATGAATAATTTATGTGAAGGTATGGAGAGGTGTATGTGTATGATGCTGGCGGGGTTAAACTTGATGGACGTTTTTCAACTTGATTTAAATATCTAACTATTGCATGAAAGCTATGGTAACCCCAGACTATTTCCTAATGCTGTATTCTTGCTTTATTAATACAAATCTAGGGCTATAAATAAGCAATCAAAATTATTTTTGTGGTCATTTTGGTTTTGTTTATATTCTACCATGCTGCTAAGATGTTTCCAATATAAACCTACGTACGTATCCACACGTGTCTATCATCAGGTCGGATCTCGTCCTTCTATAATATGGATGGCTAAACCAGATGTTTGTTGTGAAAAATATAAATATTAAAAGCTCCCTTGGGTCTGTGGGACAATCGTGCATTCAACTTTATGACCCTATATAGTTAGGCATTAGTGATCCATCAATCATGAGCTGGAATTCAGACTGTCATAGGGCTGGCCTTTTACAGTGTTCAACCAAGATACATAAATATTTAGGGAAAAGAAAACAGCTATCAGCACTCCTCAGTAGGTTGAATATCAAGTCCAAATTCAGCATTTTAAAGGAAAACTATACCCCAAAAATGAATTTTTGAGCAACAGATAGTTTGTATCAAATCAAGGGACATATTAAAGAATCTTACCTACCTGGTATATATATTTAAGTAAATTTTGCCCTTTTACATCTCTTGCCTTGAACCACCATTTCATGATGGTCTGTGTGCTGCCTCAGAGATCACCTGACCAGAAATATTTCAACTCTAACTGTAAAGGGAAGAAGTGATGAAGCAAAAGACACAACTCTGTCTGTTAATTGGCTCATGTGACCTAACTATAGTTTGTTTGGTATGTTTGTGTGCACTGTTGGATCCTAGGATCCCAGGAGGCTGTCCTTATTTTTTAAAATGGCAATTTTCTATTTATGATTACCCAATGGCACATGCTACTAAAAAAAGTGTATTATTATGAAAATGGTTTATTTACAAGAAGCAGGGTTTTGCATATGAGTTGTTTAATGCAATAACTGTTTATAGAGACCTACATTGTTTGGGGGGTATAGTTTTCCTTTAAGTTATTATAATATTATATGTAATGCAATATACAATGATATATGTAATCTAATTGGGACATTGAACCCCATTGGTCAATAACAGTGGCAGAACTACGGAGGAGCATGGGGTGCAATTGGGCCAGGACCTGCACACCCTCAGGCCCCCCGGCAGCTCACGCACTGCCGATTTCCTCTATGATAATCTCATACGGAGGGGGGCGGGGGCCTGGCTGCACATCCTGCATCAGGGCCCGCCCCCCTCTGTGTTACATTACTGGTAAATAACATTATGAGAATGTGACAGAGATCTTAGATTGTAAACTCTGCTGGTAATCCTATGGAATATGTCAGTTCTGCTAAAAAGACTGCACGTGCCATGTAGCAAGGGTCACAGTACTTTGTGCCATCCATGTGTTGCATTTGGATGTGCCAATATAATGCATATCTCACTGATACTTCCAGTGATGAGAATTTCAAGGAGCAAGTCCTGGAGTACAAAATGTAACTGTAGGGAAACAATGGTGTGCATTTCTGATCGGTGTGTGCATAACAGGACAAACATAGTTTTTTGGTGAGATGCCAATGCGCTATTAGAGAAATGCTATAGTAAAAACACTAATCAGTGGGAATTCATTGGAAATTGATCTCTGTGTATCAGCTGTGTGCCTGTTGAGTGTCTCTATAGCATTTTCAACTGTTGTCTTTTCCCTGCTGCTGCCAACGCTTCTCTTTGTCAGGATAACATGTTCCCTGCTTCACCTCTCCTTATCACTGGCACAAATATAACAATTTTGTCCAAAATTGAAGTTTAAAATATTCTTCTGCTTGAGTCTGGCAACTCCAGGTGCAGATTCTGAACTGTTACAACCTTCTACATTAATTGATGCATTTCTCAGCAGTATCTGGGGAATATTAGCAACTATTGTATCAATTCTAAGGATCAGATTTATTAAGGTTTGAATGGTAAATTAGAATTCAAATTTTTTAATTGTTTTTGGGTCAAAATTGACAAATTCAACTTTTAAACCACCAACTCAGATTTGAGTTTGTATGCAAAATTTATCACATCTTGACCCTGGAAACAGTTCTAATTCAATACTTCACCACCTAAAACCTGCTGAGTTCATGTGGCAGTCCAAGAGGTCTGATGAACCATTTGAAGATGTTAATTGCCTTCCTGACATGCAATTTTTTTGGAGGAAACCTACATTTGAAAAAAAAATTCACATAACTTCGAAATTTGACCTTTGATAAATATTCCCCTAACATGACTATGAAGATTTTCATTCATCCAGCTCATGGTACATCTAATATAAGTAATTCTAAAACAACTGGACTTGCTGAGTAATCAATGAAGACGTCAACTGACTGGTATGGGAAGTTCTCGGCATATAAACTCTTCCACTAATGCAATCACAATGGCACATTGTAACGCTTAAAGATGTGACATCACAGTAACTACACAGAATCAAATTCAGATGTCACCTCTTTGAAGAGTTACAATGTGCCATTGTGATTGGATTAGTGGAAGAGTTTATATACCGAGAAGAACTGAAGAAGTTGCTGGATGAGTAGTGAAACATCTTCCAAGTGGCCAATTTTTTTGCAAATTTCTAGAAAAATGGCGAAAAATTCAAGAAATGCATCTATTTTTTGACGCCCATCCATTTTTGGTGTGGAAAAAAATGGACGCCGGCAAAAAAAAAAAAAAAAAATAGACACGCGTGTCCAAAACGAGACGCCGGCCAATTTTCACTGGCATTTCACAAATTGATTTGCCTGCGTCGAACCAGGGGAAGTTGCCGCGAATTCCCCGCAGGTGAATAAATTCACCCATCACTATTTAAAATAATTTTAAAATTTTCCAAAATTTATGGTTTTTGTTGTCTCAGTATATATTTGTTTTTTGCTCCAGACATTAAGTGATATAACATTATTAGGGGAATGTAATATACGTTGATAACGCAAAAACTATTCGCAATGTGAAAAGTTAAGGCCTTTGCGCGAACAAATTTTGCTTTGCATGAATGCAATATACCTTTTGCGAACTCGGAAACTGTTTAGCGCCCACTCCCTCCAGCGGAAGGCCATTTGCAAATTTTATACTTTGCGCTAACGCGCTGTCAGTGTAATAAAACTTCTTACTGAAAAAGTCGCAATGTTTGCTCCAAAAGATTATGACACCTTCAAGCACTTCCTAAAAGTGCGTAATTATAATCCACAATGCGCAATAAGGATTTTCAATGCAATAACATTTAAGGAACAATATTACATTGCAAGATGTGGATTTTATTGGTGCACAATGTTTTTCTCTTTGCGACTTTAATTACATTCCCCCCTATGATCGCTATTACCCAGGGGTTCAATGACTTGCATATTTGCTATAAGTTGTGGGTCATTTAAGATCACTAGATCCAGAATAGCATTTTTTTCTGGTAGGCTCCTCAACAACCTGCGCCATAAAATTGTCATGCAACAAGTTTATGAACTTTTTCCCATTAACTGATCTGGCAGCACTGTTGCTCCAGTCAATATCTGGGTAATTAAAATGCCCCATTATCATTCCTTTACCCAAACTAGCAGTCTTTTCTATTTGCATCAGAAGCTTAGCCTCCTCTTCCTCACATTAGGGGGTCTATAGCATACCCCTACAATTAATTAGCTGGACTCTTTACAATTGGTGAAGAACTCCACCCATAAGCCTTCTGCCCCTCATTTTCTAAAATAACCCCCTCCTTTATATAATCTTTTAAATCCTGCCTAACAAACAGACATACCTCTCCTCCTTTTATATTGCCTCTGTCTCTCCGAAACAAGGTATAGCCACAGATATTAACTGCCCAGCATTCAACTTTATCCTTAGCTACAGGTTCCTGTCCTGGCCTCCTTCCTATTCTGCCTTGCCTTGTACTTCCCTGTCTTTTCTTGCCTTGTCTGAACCTTCCTTGTCTTGTCCTGCCTGACTCTGAACCTTGTCTTGTCTTTATCGGCCTTATCTTCCCCTTCCATTTCTGCTCCGGCCCTTCTTTAAACCTTGTTCTTTCCTTGCTTTTGCCTTGCCTGTTCCTGCTTCCTGTTCTGACTTGTAGCCGGTCTATATCTTCCCTCATCTTGCTCAGCAGCTTGCTCTGCCTTGTCCTCCCTCTCCTGCTATCTGCTCCAGTCTCCTTCTGCTCCAGTCTCCTTCTGCTCCATTCTATCCCCAGTCTAATCCTGTCCTCCCGCTATACTGTCTTTCAATATAAGCCCTCAACACCCTGTCTCATTCTTTCAATCTGCCCCCGACCTACGGCCACACTGTCTAGTCCTATCCAGTCTGTTCCTGTCCTGATCTTTGTCCTCTCTGTCCTATTCCCCCTTCACCCGTTCTAGTCTGAGTCGTTGCCCTCTTCAACCTGTTCCTGCCTCAAGGACCCACCCTTCCCTCATCAGTCTCCACAGCGCCCCCAGCCCAATCCTTGACACTTCCTACCTAGGAGCAGCAAAGAGAGCGGGGAAGGTATCTCCAGCTTCCCGACACTCAACTTAATAACATCCTGAAATACTGATCTGGTATGAATAAATGTCGACTTGTGCTATTACTCTTAACAATGTGGAGATCACCAATTAAAATTCTAGCTACATTTAGAGGATTATTTGTCATAATTTGAAAATTTCTGATAATTTTCAGTAAAATAGTACAACAAAATCCATGCAGCTTATTTTTCAATCCATTTTTCCAAAATGCTCCTGTGGAGGAAGAAACTTAATAAAAACTTGAAAAAAATTTAATCATTTGGGTTTGATGTCTGAAAACTTTTGTAAGATTTTTACCCGAAAACCATGAAATCTTCAGATTATTGCATGAAACCCAGTGCAAATCAGAATATCTTCTGGACTTTTTCCATTAACGTCTACGTGAATTCGGCATTGGAGTACATTTTTATTCTGACTTTTAAAACCCTTGAGGTTTAATAAATTCGGAAAAATTTTAAAAAAATTCCAATAAAAATTCATATTTGATGTAAAAAAAAACAAAATTTTTTAGCATTTTTTACATAACCCCCTATGTACTATATTAAGCATCTTATTGGCAGAGATTTCAAACAGTGCTGAATATCAAAATGAAATAATTCACATTACTGACAGGTTCTGTTAATTGCACCATTAGTGAGAACCCCAATATTAGCTTAAATCCAATATTAGCTTAGATCTTGTTTTACTTTAAACAAGAGAGTGAGTGGAAACCCCGCAGGGTCTAATGGAATCATTGTTTAACCGTAGAACAAAATATTTGTTACCGCTGTCACCAAACAGCAACATTTTCTCTTTATTCAGAAGAGACCCATTTCAAAGAAAAATTCAAAGTAATTATTTCATGGGATTTACAGCTCCGTCTGTGACTTGTCATGGTTTCTAAACTATAGTAAGATCAACAGTTTATTCTGGTTATTAATGTTAGAAATATTATATGGATGTTTATAGAAAGATCTTTCACATCACATGTAATATATACTGTTACATACATTAGCACAAAAGACCCTTGTGTGTCTGTATAAAACCTTGAAAACAATGTCATTTAAGTTGTATATTGGGAGGAAATGCCTTAAAGGCGTAGGTCACCTTAAAGTTAATTTATTGCTTAGAAAAGGTCCATTCATAACTTACACTAAAAGGTATAGAAAAAGATATACAGTATATTGCATGCTGTCTACAGTTTATTAAGGACAGGGATGCAATGGAAATCCCTTAAGAGGAGATACAAGTCTTCCTTAGCTTGGATCCCTAAGGCAAATGTCACATGCATGGACAACACATGGAGTCAGTAGAGTGAATGTTTTTTGGCTCAAAAATGCTTTGCTTAGTGTTTTCAGTAGGAAAACATTCATGCCAGCAACTCCATGTATGAAACGCCCTGCATGTGACCTAAGCCTTTGCACCACGACAATCAAAATGTCTATCTCTGCTTGAAGCCACTTTCCATTCAGTTGTGTGCCATGACCCTAAAGGTCTGGCCAATGAGTTTTGTTTGCATTATTTAAAGAACTACACTATAGGGCTGTTTTATCAAATTCACATGAATGATTAGAAATTCGATCGAATTTTCAAAAAGATTAGAATTTTCGAACATTTTTGAAGACCACTTCGACCATCGAATTTTGAAAATTCGATTGAATGATAAGAATAATTTGAATAAAATTCTATTCAAATATCCGACAGTCAAATAATCTGCCCTTTAAATTTTTATTCGACTGCCTAGTTCGCCAGATTCAACCTACCAAACTGGATTTCACTATTTTTGATCGAATAAAAAAATTCAATCGAATGGTTAAAATCGTTCATTACTTCTATTCTATCGATCGAATTGCGGTAAAATCCTTCGAATTCGATATTCAAATTTGAGGGATTTCAGTTCGACCACAATTCGATTGGTCGAATTCGAGGGTAAATTCACCCTTGAATTCGATCAATAGTAAATCTGCTCCTATATGTGTGTTAGCTATCTTGTCCAGTATTAGGATGCCACATCCCAGGTATGTAACTCTTGGCTGACCAATTTGGGAAGCCATCAAACAATGCACCATTCTACAATACAAAGCTCCTTAGTCATTGGTGGAAATTTACTTAAAGGCAAGTTTTGAAAGGCCTCTCCACACTTGACCTCTTCACCACGCTCAGCACCATTTCTCTAGGTGCAAATTTGCTACCAATACGCTAATTCACTAAAATGCAAAGAAGCGTCTCGCCAGCCAATATTTCGTCAGCGCAACCATTTCATAGTGAACTTTTGCTAACATTCGTTTGTGCTTAGTGAAACTTTGTTAGTACTCTTACACTTAGGTAAATTTGAAAAAGACGGGTACCAATAAGTCATATAGATGTCTTTATTATAGATGCATGGATGGTCACAAGTAAAATAAACTTTCCTCCAGTATCTCTCTTTTCCAGTATTGATGGGCAAATCTTTTGGGTTTGCCGAAAAATTTGCGACGCCGGCATCCATTTCTTTTTTACGCCGGCAATGGGAGCCGACATCCAAAAACAGACGCCCACGTCCAAAACTAGAAATTTTTCAGGCAGTTTGGGAATTTATTCGCCGGCGGGGAATCCCGGGAATTCACGGCAAATTCGCTCATCACTATTTTCCAGTCGTTTGGGCCTTAAATCAAAGGAGTGAATCAGTGCCATTTGGCCTGGCATGTGCACATGATGCAATAGTAAATAACTCTAAGGGGAATTTGGTACTGGTGGGTGATTTTACTTCTTTCTGGGATATATATACATATAATATATATATATTTGTGTGTGTACAGTGGGGTCTTCAAAAATTCTTAGCGGGGGGCCGAGCAAGCTCTTGTTGTGCTGCTTGTTGTAAAACCATGTCATTTTTGTTAAATGTATAAATACATTAACACAAAGGCTAACTGATAATGCTTTTATTTTGGGATTACAGGCACTAAAGTCTATCTGGCTGAATAGTCAATGGGGTTATATTTAATTGCAGGCACAAGCAATACATACTGCATACAGTTCTCAATAGATTTGTGCACAGAGAAGCTTTGCATTCAATGTAGAGAGCACAGTGCAACTCTTTCTAGCAATCAATGAATGGTATGCTAGGGTGGCCTTTTTATGTGGAAGCCATATCCATGTACAGTAGTGCTGTAGTTTGATCTTGTGTCACACTAAACACTAGACCTACGTGTGCCCCCCGCCCCCCAGCTGTCAAACTTTGCATTCCCATTGCTGCGTATGATGTCACATCCAGGTGTGTGTGATGTTACTTCCGTTCACAGGGCGTATGATGCACATAGTACCCCTTACCACCTCAGCTCCACAGTTGGAATAAGATAGTAAATTTGGGCTGGGGAGATTTTCATTCCAAAAAATGTAATATTGTATATTACAATGGCAGGTGTAGGCTGTATGTGCTTGCGTGCCTTACAGGTGCAAAACTTTGTGACCGATGACTGGGCAAAACTGTTTGCAATGGATAGTCCTGAATGATGTGGGGGAGAGTGCGGAGCACTACAGGCAATTTATGTATATTTTTATTTATATATCGTTAACTGTATATATAAAAAAATGTAAAACTACTTAAAGCATTAGATGCATTTAAGGTTGAGTCACTGTTTAGTTATTTTGCTTAGTTAAGTATCTGCAAACAGATTGTTTTTCAATTGTTGAGGGGAAAACACACTAATTATTAGGGAATAATTAAGGAACTGTATAACAGTGATCCACTTCCTTATGAGAAAAGAATCAGACCGTGTCCTTTGAAGAATGATATATGGGGTGCACGTCCAGTAAAGTTTTAAGCACAGTTTCTAAAAGAGCACATCTGATTCAGGTCAAGTGCTTCTGCAGATATATGGCTGATTTGCTCTACTCTAGTGTACTTTATGCAGACCGTGACAAGGCATCTGGAGTCAGACAGTCTGATCTGCCCTTAGGTAGAGCTAATTCCTGGACAGTAAAATGTTTCAGATCCCAGCTGGTAACAGGGCAGGAGCCGTATGTGTTGAAACATCATTACAAGGCTTCAGAGGATCCTGCAAGGTATTTTATCTTAGTATTACCCTCTACTGACAGGCCTCTATTGCTCTCTGCTTGCACAAGACAAAGGCATTTTGGGGAAAGCAATATTTTTTTTATCAGCAAGAAGTGTCTTTGCAGAGCAGAAGTGTTGCTCAGATTTCAGCATGGCCCTCTGCTTTGGCTCTGGTTGTCAATCTATTTTGACTGAGCTTGAAGCCCAAATGACATTGTGAGACAGACATTCTGTTCCACAAAGATTTATACCAGAAACAGTCTAGGAACCAGCTGCAACATCCTAAGGCTCACTCATTTAATAAACCGGTGCAATGTGGAAAGTGAAAATTGCCATTTTATAAAAAGTAATTTTTTTTCCAACAATGCTGGCATAACAATGGGACAAATTCACGGTTGAATTTGCGCCAGTGACCGCTTCACCACACTCAGCGCCACTTCGCCGGCAGCAAAATTGTTACCGCTATGCCAATTCACAAAAATGCTAAGTTGCGCCTGGCAGATTGCTAGCGTTACTTTGGCAGTGCAAACATTTCATAGCTAATTTTCACTCATGCTCATTTCTACCTATGGAAATTTCGCTAGTACTCTTGCACTTAAGTTAATTTGAATAGGGTGGGTATAAAGTTCGTATGGACGTCTTTATTAGGGATGTTGGTGCAAATGTTTGCGGAGGCTACTTTTTAAAACAAATGTCCAGTGAGCCATAATAAGGACAGAAGAGATCATCTAAAGTCGTAGACATGAGCCCACCCTTAAATGTGGCATGCCCCTCAAATTAATTGCTCACACATAAGTCTATAATAGTTTGGATTTCTGAAGGCAATCCTGCTATAAAAAAAGAAAAGTCCCCAGCAATTTTGACTTCAATGCATTTCCGGCATACAGGATATGATGTCACTGACATAAGATTGAAGAAGATGTAGCATAGTTTTATCATTTTGCCTGGTCTGAGGTGGCAAAGTAAACTCTGGTGAAAGAGGTAACGATCAGTAAAATTTGCATCTTAGTGAATTTGTGGAGTAACGGTTGTTCGACAGAGCGAAAAGTCTTGCTTACTAGCGAATCGTCCTCTGCGCCTGTTAGTGAATTGGCAATGTCCCTGCTGATGGGATTTCTAGCGAATTGACACTAGCGTCAGCCACTTCATTGAATCTGTCCCAATGGATGCCAACAAAAAAAAAATTGTTATAAGCACTGCAAAAAAAATGTTGTAAGCACTGACTTTTCAGTGTGAATGCAAATGAATATCTTCTTTGTTAAATGATAAATTTTCTTACTGAACAGCATCACTTACAGCTCAGAGTTTGGACAGCTTCATCTTACATCGATACTTGAAACAGTACCTATCAGAGATTGTCACCTGCAACTGGGTATGTACTTTTTCCATACATTTTGGGTTAGGGTTACACTGGCTGAATAACAAGCTTAACTCTAATTAGCATATTCAAATTTGAGAAAAATCATCAAAACTTCATTACATTTAGCGGAACAGTGGACAGTTCCACAGCCCTTATACACACACACATCTATGCAAATCTTAAACACATTAATGCAACGTAGCAGCATAAATTAGCTATATGCAAATAGATTGAAAACAAATTGGCTGCTTGCCCAATGGATTTCATTAGCATCTTGAAATCCACAAGATATTTAGGAAATGTGCTATTATCTGCCCTTTGGTGTGAGTTTAGATCCATAAACACACATTTCCTTGCGGTTTTGTACAGAAGAGAGTGTGTCATCTTTTATGAGGGAAGTAAAAAGAGATACTTAAGGGAATTCTATGGGCAGTGTCCACACTATGGCACCATTAAATGACACAACCTTTTAATATGATGTGGCTATAATATCCCATTAGCTAACAACATCCAAAAAGTATCTGTGGATTTAAAGACAACATTTATAAATGTCTGAATCATTGTGCCACAAAGTTGCCTGATGTGTACAAACCTTGTTAACTTTTTTCAGGGGGGTACAAAAATATATTAAAATGAAACCACACTAAGAACCCCATTAAGAAAAAAAAGAAACATATATCAGTGTATAAATATTAGGTAGTTAAATGATTGGAGGGCCATACCATGGTATCATACCTATTCTGAGCTTTCAATTCGAACAGTCCCCCAGATTTTGTAGGAGAACCCATTGTTTTTCTATATGTTACTCCAGAGTACTGAAAGGACCAATTAACTCTGCTAGCAGCACAAATTCTAGAGCATTGGGAGCTCACGGAGGCAACTGCAGCCTTATTTTCCAACAAACATGAGGTCAGATTCAACTTGTGGCTGGAAGTACAGCTGTATATACATTCCTTTTCTACCATATATATACATTCCTGTTAAATCCATTTCATCATTTTCATCGAAATGCAGCTGATATATTTCTGCTGAAAATAAAATTAAAAAAAAACTTGTGTAATCACATTTCAGTTATTTTATTCTGAAGTGGCAAAATTCTATTATAAGAAATATCAACTTTTAACTTTCAAAGTTATTGTTTGTGTTAAAAATGACCCAAAGACTTGTAGTGCAACTGCCTAGACCCTGTGTGCTTAGATATGTGACTTTACTCTTAGCAGGCGACCCCCTTGTAGAAACATTAGACATTTATTACAAAAATAATTGCTTAAGACAAGTTTGTTTTGAGTAGAGGTGGGTTAGTGGTTTCCTTAAATGTCACCGAAAAGGTCAACTGGATCAGGAGTGTTTTTTAATGTCTGGGAAGAAGTTCCTTCTGTTGAGAGGGTTTTTCCAACTGCTTGTGCTGGGGCTGGACTACTGTTTCAACAACCATTTCAGTAGCAGCAGGGTATCCACAATTGTATGCATTTTCAACACACATTTTTGAAAAACTGAAAGAATACTGAACAAACTTATGCATAGAGACCAAAGTCCTTGCTAATTTAGAATATCCAAGGCCGTGCTCAGTGGGGGAACTACCGGGAGGTGCAACTGCACCAGGGCCAGCACCCCTTTGGACCTGCAGTGATTTTCATCGAAGCGAATCCATCATGAAAATTGCTTGAAGGGGGCCCTGCTGCATGGTCCTGCGGGGGTTTGTTATGTTTCTGGAAGTGGTAATATGCTCAATGTTCTTTACTGGATGTTGGATAAAGCTGTATGTTCAATATGTAATACCAGCACACAGTGCCAGGCCACCTGGTATTGTTACCCAAGTCACCCGGACTGCCTCCCCACTGAACTGCAATACACACAATATCCCCAGCTTTTCCTACAAAATCCACTCTGCCACTTCTTCTTCTTTCCCTGGCTGATTGTTGTTTCCTTCAGTTGCACCAGAGGCCCAAGCTTCTCCTGCCTTACCTTAGGGGTGGTCTTGCCAGCACAACTTCTTACAAGGAAATTATCAGCTGGGTGGTCACACCATTATGGTTTCCATTGTGTCCACAATTCAGAAGAAAAATCCATCAAAATAAGGCTAATAGTGAAAATGTCATTTTGAACAATGTTACTGCCTATTTTTATGGCATGGAAAGCTGTGCCAACTTATCCAGCAGCTTTCTACAGTGTCCCATTACTACCCACCACTGCCAAGGTATGCCCCTTTATTTGCTCCTCTCCTGCATGATTCATGTATGCACAATCCATGCAATAAGAAAATTATCTTTGAGTAGAAGTCTACTTCTTCACCTCTGCCTCTGGATTCTGCAGTAAGTATCGAGCAGATGGCAAGGGGCTTGCAAAAGAGACTGAAAACATTTTTCCTATAGAAGTACCCGTATACCCATTTCATATATAAGCACCCCAAAACTGCCACACCATGAGTCATTAGATGTCTATATAAAAAATTTGGCCCTGGCTCTATACTACATTCGCTAAAGCTGCCCCTCCAGGTAGCTATAGACAAGACATTGCAGAGGCTATTTTCTAACTTTTTCTAACAGAATCATTTGTGTCAGGGTCCCTCAAATGTATGCAACCTCTCATTACATTTTTATAAACAACTTCTCATTTGATTTTTTTTGTATATGGTAATTTATACGAGTGCCACTAAAGAAGAGCAATTACTCTACCTACAGGGTATTGTAGTTCAGACAGAACTGTAGTACTGCAAGCTAAACACTTCTGTTCCTAAGAAACAAGTTATTTTTTTAGTCCTGCCTACAGTCCCCTTGCATGAAAAAGGAACTCTAATCCACTAACATTGGAAGACTGCCTTTGATACAGTGAAGTCAGCAAGAGATGTAGTTATCAACAGATACAATAGCAATTTCTGTGATTTCATTTCTTAAAGCATAATTTCTATTAAACAATAGAATCATGAAACATTGAAAGAACTTCGCACAATCTGTCACTGTGGTCTGGGCTCTGCTGGAAATAACCAAATAGCTCTTGAAAGAAGTAGATTAGCCAGGTCCCCAGGCGGACAGAATAAAGTATTTTCAATAAACTGATGAAAAAGTGCAGCGTGAATCTCTATTTTATATATGCCGTGCTGAACAAATTTTCAAAGCTTTGCCTTAGAGATCTTGTTGAAGTTTAGATGTTTCACCATAAGTTTACTAATGCTGTGTCTCTGTTTATATGTGTATCTGTCTCTCAACTAGATTTATGGAAGGAAGGACAATCCTCTTTATAACTATAACATGTAATTGCCAAAATATATGAAACTGTGATTCTGCAAGACTACTGAACTTATCTCTAGAAATGCCATCACTTAGGGGGTTAATTACTACACAGTAATTCTTTCTGGTCTGAGTTTTAAAGGGGAAAACATTTTTTTCCTAGACAAAAACTTGACTTTTTCTTGATTTATTAAACATCAGGATAAAAAAGTATTGCATCCCATAATCTGAAGAATTTGTGGTTTTCAGGTAATAATCAAGCATAAAAGGGTGTCAAGCGAAAACCAGACAATTTAGATTTTCCAGCACCAGATTTTTTTCAAGTAAATTTATTGATAAATGATACCGTAAAATGTGGATGGGAGTTTGATAGAAAATAGTGAGTAATTTTCAAATTTTAGTAATCCCCTTTTCGTTATGTTATATTGTGTGATGGGACTAGCAGGGCTGCAGGGAAAAATATGGTAATAGAGTCCAATGATTTATTAAACTCTGAATGCAAATATATAAACTATAATATCTGAATTCATAGTGGGAAAAAAGTCAGAATCAGAAAATTCTGCCGTCTCAGACCTGCCGAGGTTATATATATATATCCTATTGCATATATCCTATAGGTTGTATTGTCAATAGGAGAGGTCCCTATTATATTTGGAAGTTTCTGCGGTCTGCGTTGGAATTAGCCCGAATAGCAGACTTTTTTGGGCTTTTCTCTAAAAAAATATGGATTTTTCAGATAAAATCCCCATAAAATCAAGCAATTTGGGAAAATATCTTACAATTCGACTTGATCAAGTTTTCCCCCAATCTGATTGAATTAAGCATTTTAAATAATAAATAAAGTCTGATTGTGGATTCTAGTTTGGTCGGACTTTTTGCAATAAAATAATCATAACAATTCGGATTTTGATAAATAACCTCCTTACGGTTAATTGTGAAAAGACCCCTTTTTCATGAAAACCTCAGGACCCAAGCATTCTGGATAACAGGTACGGGATATGATTGGAATGTATTGTATACATCAATGGCATACTATATATATTCTAACAGAAGTATTTCATTAAGTAGGTGCCAAGGTAACAATCTAGTGTACCAGCTTGTTGTATGAGCTACAAGAATAAAATAAATACCTGGCAAATTCTGTCCATCCACCCCAAGGGCATATACAGCACACTGAATGGAAGTGCAGCAATGGCACCATTCATACAATCCATCCATCTACAGAGGGAAATTCTGCCACATCAGACTTAGAGGGGTGGTTCACCTTCAAGTTAACTTTTAGTATATTGTAGAAGGGCCAATTCTAAGAAACTTTTCAATTGGTCTTCATTATTTATTTTTCATAGTTTTTTTAATGATTTGCCATTTTCTTCTGTTTCTTTGCAGCTTTCAAATGGGGGTCACTGACACCATCTAAAAACAAATGCTCTGTAAGGCTACAAATGTATTGTTATTGCTACTTTTTAGTACTTATGATTCTATTCAGTCCTCTCCTATTCATATCCCAGTCTCTTATTCAAATCAATGCAGGGTTGCTAGGGTAATTTGTAACCTAGCAACCAGATAGCTGACACTGCAAACTAGAGAGCTGCTGAATAAAAAGCTAAATAACTATAAAACCACAAACAATAAAAAATGAAAACCAATTGCAAATTGTCTCAGAATATCACTCTCTACATTATACTAAAAGTTAACTCAAAGGTGAACAACCCCTTTAAATAATGGGGATTCATTTACAAGATTTCAGTACTTTTCAAATAATTTTTCTCTGGACATAACATAGCATGTAGATATAGCAGTAAATATGAACTATCAAAAACTGACCACGCAGTCACCATACTAGGCTGGACCATGGGGGTCATAGGGCAACAAACTTCCAGATGGGGACTGCCAAAAGTGAATTATATCACTTCACACTCCAAAAATACAATAAAAAGTATCCTGAATAAAAGCACAAAATGTACAACAATGACATTACATAACAAAGCATAGCAAGAAAGTAAGTTAGGTTGAAAAAAGCCACGCCCATCAAGTTCAACCTCATAAAGGCCAACCCCAAAAATGTTTTGCCTAATAAAAGAAAACATGATTCTAGGCAACGTTGCAATATACATTCGTTGTCTATGGTTATTTGTACATGTATTGCTATTGAAAGCAGTGTTTGTCTGTCCCGGATAATGGATCTTTCCATAATTTGGATCTTCAAAACTTAAGTCTACTAGGAAATCATGTAAATAGTAAACAGACCCAATGGGCTGGTTTTGCTTCTAAACAGGATTAATCATATCTTAGTTTGGATCAAATACAAGCTACTGTTTAATTATTACAAAGGAAAAGGAAATCATTTTTAAACATTTAGATTATTTTTTAAAATGGAGTCTATGGGAGAAGTCCATACCATAATTCGGAGCTTTATTGATAATGGTTTCTGAATAATGGATCCCCTACCTGTACTAGGTCTTGTAACCCAGTACAACCAATCAGCAGGTATCATTAGCTCAAGTAACATCTCATTTATTGCCATGGATTATCAGAAAAGGATAAAACTTTGTCCCTGTTACTACATCACCCTTTCCAGCTATATTTCAAATTAACAAATATGTTTGTGAATAACTTCATCATCATCAAATCTCCCTAAATTTCCGAAATGTAGTTTTTTAACCTTTTTTTTTATCATAATTGTTTTGTATTACCAATGATGAGGACCTTAAAGCCTGACACAAACGTATCACGTAAACCATCTCATATCATCTATAGTCTCATGTTTCTAAAAGGTAAACACAACTAGGCAAAGACAAAGGGCCCCTCAGCAAATGCATTTCTGTTCCCAGAAAATATTTGAGAGGATGGAATATTAGAAGAGCTTAACTCTAAACCTTAGGGGTATAATGACTTCTGAGCACCAAATCTTGTCACAATAGGGTGACATCACAGCTTTCTCACCTTCATTTTCCCACTGTCACACACATCCAAGTACGTGCACAGGGGAAGCCATCAGAATTCACTTGGCAACAAAAAACTGACAGGAGATATGAGGCAAAATATAAAGGTAAGCGTGAGGAGTGGAATCAAGATGGAGGCAACTTCCCAATGTGCATATATGCAATGTTCGTTTTTAAAAAGATTGGCTGGCAGGAATCGAGAAAGTATAGCAGATAGAGTTAGACACTTACTCCCATATGTAATTAAAGGCACTAAGTTTGCCCAGGGACAGTAACCCATAACAACCAATAAGATGCTTGCTTTTAAACAGGTGACCAGTAAATGTAACCTGCTGATTGGTTGTTATGGGTTTTTGCCCCTGGGCAAACTTAGTGCCTTTTATTACATTACCCCCTTAGAAACTTATAAATCATGTAGTGTTATGAGCAATGCTGCTTTGGGTTTCCTCCTCCTTTTCAAAACAATTAACTATTCATTACAAGACCTTGGCAAAAGTTGCACCTTTTATTACCCTATTTGTCATTACTGATAGGGAGCCAAATTCAACACAAAATACCAGCTAGGAAATCGCTAAGTCTGATTCTACACAGTGAAGCTGATATGAAATATATAATGTTGAAAAAAGATGTCTTCTGCTGGTGGTTGAAAAAATGAAGAATTAATTTCAGTAAATGGTGATATAATGTACTTGACTCAACTGGTTTGTTTCTTTGGTTAATTAAGAATCAATTAACACCAATGATAAAATGTGTCCAAACCCCCACACACAACATAAGACATGATAGGCCATGCAAAAACAAAATCTGTATATAAACAAAGTGCCATGACCTTTTACACAGTATTTTACTCCACTTGTCACTTGTATTTGCCCCATTGACTTTAAAGGGCAAGGAAAGTGTAAAATAGAATAAGGCTAGAAATAATTTATTTTGTATACTAAACATAAACATGAACTTACTGCACCACAAGCCTAATCAAACAAATGATTTATGCTTTCAAAGTTGGCCACAGGGGGCTGTCATCTTGTAACTTTGTTATACATCTTTGCAAGACTAGACTACATACACATGCTCAGTGTGGTCTGGGCTTCTTAGGGATTGTCATAAATGATCAATAAACAAAGCTACTTGGCTGGTAATTAAGGCAGGGGCTACCCCTGCTGATCATAAGTATGATTGTTTCCCTGCCAGAATGCAATGCAGGCATCAAAAAGTTCCTGTGGTTGCCAAATAATTGCTCTGTTTGTGTGCTAGCCCTCTATGTGGACTGGCTCTGTGTGGAAGTACATCTGGTATTTTTGCAACCAAAATCAAGCCAGGAATTAACAAATTAGAACAGTTTGAGGTCACTGGAAGCAACACCAATGGGTTTGGAGAGCAACATGCCTGGGGATCTCTGGTCTAAAGACTCTAAAGTTAAATGGGTTTAGGGGGTTTATGGGTCATTTATAAACCTAAAACAGAAAAAAAACCGTACCGTTTGTGAGCCAATTTTGTGCCCAAAGTAAAAGTATTGAAAAGGTTATTTCCAAATATTGGCCACTCTTATTACAAGACAAAACTTTAAAAAAAAGAACTCCCGCCAGCCCCTCTCTTTTGCTATACAAAAGGAAAAAGTATTAAAGACATACTATGCCCAGCGGAAGTTTTTTCCCCTAAAAGACCGGGCACTCAAAGGTTCCTAGGTACCCCTAAAACTGGCACGTTCGCATGCATGAACTGCATCTGTTGTTCCTCCATTATAAAAGGGGATACGGTAAACAATATGCAACCTGTGCAACTAAGAATGTAGTCTATCTACTGAAATGCCCATGTGGTAAAGGGTATTTTGGTCAGACCAGTAGAAGTGTAAAAACCAGAATCAAAGGTTAAGGGTCATCTTTGACCAGTCCCTCACCTTCTCTAATCACATTAATAATACTGCCAAAACCTGTCGTTTCTTCCTCCACAATATAGTCAAGATAACCCCGTTTCTTTCTCAAACAACAGCCAAAACACTTATCCATGCCCTTATCTTATCTCGCTTAGACTACTGCAATCACTTCCTAACTGGTCTTCCTGATTCCCATCTCTCTCCCCTCCAATCAGTCTTAAACTCTGCTACCAGGATTCTTCTACTCTCTCCTAAAAGAATATCTGCTCAATCCCAACTAATATCCTTAGCATGGCTGCCTGTTAAGCAAAGAATAGCATATAATATCCTTATACTGACATTCAAAGCCCTTCACTCCTCCACTCATCACTTCATTACTTCTCTTGTCTCGCTCTACGTTCCTGGTCGTCTTCTCCGCTCTTCTCAGAGCCACCTTCTCTTTACACCACCCACATCCACTGCCACCTCTCGTCTCAGACCCTTCTATCTTGCTGCTCCTTACCTCTGGAATTCCATTCCTGAATTCCTCCATAAGGAATCCTAAGAAAACTAAGAGCCTACCTTTTGGAGCACTAGAACAGTAGCCTAGTCCTGCGCCTACTGACTATGCCTTACCATGTGCACTTTTTCATCTCCAATTTGTACCTGTATGTTAACCTCCCATCCACTTACACTGTAAGCTCTACGGGGCAGGGACCTCCTTCCCACAAGAAGGGGGCATATTTACTAAGATTGGAGATAAATATCTGGAGAAATTTCTGGAGATGTTGCCCATAGCAACCAATCAGATCTTTGCTAACTTATAGGTGGCTGTTTAAATCTAATTGCTGATTGGTTGCTATGGGCAACATCTCCAGAAATCTCTCCAAATATTTATCTCCAAAACTCTCTAAAAACTTAAAATCAGGGAAATGTATTATGCATAATATATAGGTGGGACCCACCTATATATTATGCATAATACATTTCCCTGATTTTAAGTTTTCCCTCATTTCACACCATTTTTTTCTGGTCCCCTGAAAAACGTAAAATGGGGTTTCTACTGTATATTGTACTTTTATGCACTGTACAGTGCTGCAGCTCCTTAACAGTGTTTTACAAATAAAGTTATACATACATACATACATTCATACAAGTCTTGACAGATACTCTCAGGCCACATAGTTCCAGGCAGCCAAACTTGAGGGGCAGCATGCTGCCCAGCTGCATCTACAGAATTATTGTGAGCCATGTATAGCGGGGGGAGGATATGTGCAAGTTCGCCGGCAGGCATTAGGACCTGGTGGATGGTGCTTGTGATCAAAGGCGAGGCATGCACATGGGCAGACACTAGGGGGGAAATTTATCAAAGAGTGAAGTTCCGCCACTAGAGTGAAATTCCGCCGCTCTCCATTAATTTCTATGGGATTTTGAAAGGCGTATTTATCAATGAAGTGAAAGTTCACCCTTTAATAAATACGCCTTTAAAAATCCCATAGAAATGAATGGAGAGAGGCAGAATTTCCCTCTAGTGGCGGAACTTCACTCTTAACTTCACTCTTTGATAAATATACCTCTAGGACCCAGGCAGCCTAGGGGTGGAAAAAAAACAGAAATCCGCCCTGGATACTCTTGCTTCAGTTGTTGAGTATAAGTATGTGGTGTCAGTTAGCAACAAGTTTATATTCTAAAATGTATAGCTGAAGTATAGTGCATTAATATCTTTCATTCATTGGCCAACAAATCCCATGTTGTTGTGCTGTTTTTAATGCCCATCAGACCTATGATCTAAGTTAGAGCCCCAAAACACAAGTGAAGGGCACTTTCTTCACAATGAAAATGGGATGCCGGTGGGGTAAAGTGGCACAGCAGCACTAAGACTAATAAAACTAGCCATATGTTTATGGAATATACTTCCCCTTTAATAAAACCAGTTCAGTTGACTCAGGTGCATGGCATATTCCCATTGACACATCCCTTAGCAAAAGTGACGCAAATTTGATCATTATCCATGGAATTAAGTTTACACGTGTATTTGACCAATAAGGGCTGAAAGTATGAAATGTTTAGTCTCAGAAACTGTTTGCAATGAAAAGAAAAAAAAGATTGCACAGCATCCTGGAGATCTGCCAAGTCTAGGGGAATGAGTTAGTGACATCATTTTCTCCTCTTGAACAGAATCCATGGCTCTCGAGTGCTTTGCTTCCTGATGCACGGAACAAGAAACAAAGAAAAGGCAAAGCATGGCGAGCTTATCTGCTGATAAAATATAACACCAGTTTCAAGCTTTAGTCTTTTCATAATTAGGTAACGATCAATACATTTTAAGTAATAGCATATTTAGTAATAATGCAGCGTACTAATGCCTTTCTGCCTGTGCATTCCTACACTGCATACCTAAATAGGCAGTTAAGTCCTGGGTACAACGCTTCATCTGCACCAATGTATTTTATTAGTATAGAGGCCAATCAAATCAGATAACCACTGAATATATCAGAGCCAGATGCTGTCAGTAAGACCTTACCCAGATTGTTATATATGATGATCACTGCACATTTTATTATACAGCTCCATATTATGGAGCAGGAACACATTTCTGAGTTCATAAAGTTTATCAGACTGTCAGAAGACTGGGCATGATACTATTTTACTCTTTAAAGTCCATTTAAGTAATAGAGAGTTACACATTACAGAGGTTAAATTATGCATTTTATGTTTTCCTGTTACTGTATAGGCAGAAAATCCTCTTGCACACGTTTAGCAAATGCCAAAGAAAACACATACATAGCCTTTAAGCAATATAAAAACAAATGAATGACATAAGTAAATCCACAGTACTTGTATTCATAGATTATAGAAAAACGTCCTGGAAATAGAGAAGACCTTCCTACAGTTTTAGCTCACTGTATAAGATCAGAAAAAGGCTAATAACTTATAACTGTATGTGTGCCAGCCAGCCCCTAATCTGTACCTGTGCCAGCCAGTAGCACCCAAAATATTGCTCCCAATCTGTATCTGTGCCAGCAGCACTCAAAATATTGCCCCAAATCTGTACCTGTGCCGGCAGCTTTGCCCCCTAAGTTTATACCTGTACCACCAGCCATTGCCCCCCATATATGTATCTGTGCCACCAGCCATTGCCTCCAAGTCTCTACCTGTGCCACCAATCATTGCCCCCTAAGTCTGTACTTGTGCCACCAGCCATTGCCCCCCAAATATGTATCTGTGCCACCAGCCATTGCCCCCCAAGTCTGTAACTGTGCCACCAGCCTGTGCCAGAGCAGCAGCAAAAATATTTCCCTAGATCTGTGGTGAACTGAAGAAGAGCAGAACACTGCAGAACAGGGCCGAAGTTAAAACTTGTGCGCCCCCCCTATGACTGTGCCCTAGGCGGCCGACCTACTCTGCCTACCCCTAGTTCCGGCCCTGAATATGAGCAATTAATAGTAAAAGACCAAGAAATTATCCAATCACTCTTACACCTTGCCATTTCTGACAATAGCTGGTTTTGTGTGTTATGGAGGTTTTACTGTATGTATAGAGAAACTATTTGCAAACAGGAAATTACCAGAAAGCAGGGTCAGACTGGGACACCAGGAGCCCACCCAAAAACCTTAGACCAGGGGCCCACTCTCAGTACTATTATTCTTCTCTCCTCGTTCAACCGCTATTCTCATAGTCTCTTATCTTTACATAATATAGTACTATGATCTAGAATTCCATCTATTTAGCCTCTTTGTTCTTATAGAAATAGGGAATGGCCATGAAATAGGCCACATGTTTAGCAGCATAAGAGCCCACTGACACCTGGGCCCACCAGGAATCCTGGAATCCCAGTGGGGCAGTCTAAAAACTGGCAGAAGGAGAGCTGCTTCTGGGTATGCATATGGAAGGAAGCCTGTTATTTGGAAATTTTGGAATTACTGGAAGGTCATCTCACATAGAGTCCATTAGAAGCAATTACTTATGTTATAATAAAACAGAACCTTGTACATGATGGTAATTAAGCTACGTGAATCCATACTGGTGGCAAAACAACCCTATTGGGTTTATTTTGTGTTTAAATGATTTATAATAGATTTAATATGGAGCTCCATATTACATAAAGATCCCTCATTCTGAAAACCCCAGGTCCCAAGCAATATGGATAATAGATCCTGTACTACAACCTCATTTAGAGAGAGAAATGCTGGAACAGTAAGAGCTACAGCAATTTATGGATATTTCACAACATACAAAAATTAGAAAATGGCTTGGGTTATTATGAGTGCAGTCATCATAAAAAATGTCCTGCTCCTCAAGCCAAAAACTCTGTTTAAGAAGAAAGTTTTTATAACTGTTAAAAATACAATAACCATAGCATTTCTGAGAAAACAAGAACATCTCCATGCATCATTCTCGATTTGTTGTAGTGTTTCAAGTATCCTTGAAATGATGTTATAATTATTATGTCTAAGAGTCATATAACTTGCAATCATGTAAATAGTGTCATTCGTCTTCCAGTTCATGTTATCAATTGTGCCTAGAAATGAAGATAAACCAAACATCTACAGCATAGATATTACTATGCAAAGCACGCAATCTTTACATTAAAATCTGTAAAACTCACAAGAAGTCTCTTTAATACATCATCTGCTATGGAACCATCTAGAGTTTGGACTAAACTACATTTTTTTCACTTTAATGGTTTTCTATTAGTTTTTGTAATTGCATTCAAAGAAACAACAGTGGTCGTACTGGTGACAGATGTCCGTTAGTTCTTTCCTGGTAAGTAGTCTTTCGTTTTCAATTCTTCCCATAAGTCTTGCTTTGCCTTTTGTTTTCTATTGTAGAACATATGTATGTAATTTAAATTGAGTCTATTGGGCTGAGGAGTTCAGTTTTGCTGGGGACATTTGGGGGCACATTTACTAAGGGTCGAAGTGAAAATTAGAATAAAATTCAAATCTAAAAAATTCGAATTTCAAAGTAATTTTGGGCTACTTCGACTATCGAATAGGCCAAAATTCGTTTTGAATAGAAAAAATCCTTAGAATTCAACACTTCACCACCTTAAAGCTGCCGAATTGCTGGGACCACCTAGAACCTGTCCTGAAAGTCCTAGGAATTCGAAGGATTTTGCGCTAAATCCTTTGAATCATTCAATTCGAACAATGCAATCGAACAATTCAAACAATTTATATTTGATTGAAAATGGACCTATTCAATCGAAATAGGTTCATTTTCGAATGAAAAGGCCCTTCAAAATTCGACCATTAGTAAATCTAACCCTTGGTGTTTTTCAGTTTTTAGTTAGAAGAACTCATTTCTAGTTTAAAGAACTTCAGTATCTGTTAAAATTAGATGGTGTGTGGAAATGGCCACGTGGAGGCTTATTTATGTCTTGTTGAATTTTAGTGGTTTTAGAGGTTTTTGAAACTCCCTTTCTCTAAAAATTCAGTAAAAGATCCAAACATAAAAAAATGCAAATGAAAAAGAAATCATTGAACGATGGAATAAAAAATAAGAATTCCTTGAAAATTTTAATTTTTGTTGACAAATCCTAGTGAAAAAATCCAAAAAAACCTCTAAAAGTCTGAATTGATTAAAAGCGCAGCTCCCATTGACTTCTATAGGACCTCTAATAAATCTCAATTTTTTGAGCATTTAAGAAATATAGGAAAACCAAAACATTTTTGAGATTTGTGGAAAAAACACAATTTGATTGTTAGTGAATGGACCCCCTAGACTCAAGCTGGCCATACTCGGTGCTCTGTGAACGACTTGTCATCATCTTAATGATCAAATGAACAAGCGTTCCTCCCATTAATGGTAAACATCATATGAGGAGACTTTGGTTGTATCTTATTATGTAGGCTGCAAAATCTCACATAAATTAACTGGTGGCTATTTACTTTCACAAAATGCATGTGCAGTTAACAATTCTTTAGCAATGACTATCTGACTGTACTATCCACTGGCCAGTTTTTGTCTGACAATGAAAATTTTTTAATTTGTCCAATCGACTGTTGGGACAATTTTGTTGGAGATAAGACTGTTTGCAACCCATCAATGTAATGACAAGTAGATGATTTTATTGTATTGTGTTAAAATCAACAAAATCTGCTTATGTATGGGTGCCTTTATTTGCTGCACGATCCTATTCAATCATTCTGGCAGCAGTTGATAAAGTGGATCTGGGCATGTACTGGCCACCCTGAGCCACAAAGTGTGTTGCCAAATTCGCTAACAATCCGCTCATTTTGCTACTGAGCCAAGACACAGATCTGCCTGTATACACCCAGATTACGAAAGGCAGTGCTCTGTCCGTCCTTTTTGCAGTAAAATAATACTGTTGCAAAACATGTCTAATTATTCTTACATAACATATGCCTCCCATTTACAGTTCTCAGTCTTTTTATAACGTGTTGTGTATGACAGCTGTAAAATAGGACAATTTCCTTCAATGTAACCCTTTGAAAAGCAATGTCATAACCTCAAGCATAAATGTGATTATATAAAGAAAAATTAACAACAGATTTTGCTTGTTAATATTCTGATCATATTAACACACTTCTGCACTGCTGGAACACTCCAAGTCTTTGTTCTACAGTGAAGTTGGTATTTAAAAGCTGGAATAATTTGGTTTTGTATTTTGTCTTACAAACACACCCAAATAGACGCAAACAGTTTAATACGAGTCTGGCATCTATTTTCCAGAATGCTTGGATCTGGGGTTTTCCATAATTTTAATCGCTATGCCTTAGGTCTGCTAAAAACATGAAATAAACCCAATAGGATTGTTTTGCCACCAATATGGATTTATGCAGCTTGTAATTGTATTTATTTGCTTAAACTTAATGCTTTTCTGCAATTTGAAGCTTTCAAGACAAAAGTTTTCAAGATTACGACCCCATACCTGTTTATGTTTTATTATCTATAATGTGAACTGTCAGAGACCATTATTCCCAAATAATGTTAAATGTAAATCTCATTAATCTGGTTGGCTAATTCTTCTTGAGTTAGTGACTGACCAATTTCACATTTGTGAAATAGACACATTTTTTTCATTAATTGACTTACTTTATGGGAATGATTTACAATTGTTTGCATTTTTTTCATTACTATGAATTGTATTTTTTAGTGCTAAAATTTATATTTTTCTCATATTAAAGGTCAAGTCAACCCCAAACTTAAGATGTGTCTAATAAAAATGTTTTTTAAAGCAACTTTTCCATATACATCTTATTACACATTTTCTATGGTTTTTAATTTATTTGTATATGCATTGCTACTGAAAACAGTGTTTGTCTGTCCCTTTCTATTCTCTGCCCTGGTGGCTAAGGGTAGGGGCAGACAGGGAGATTCAGGGAGATTTTGTCGCCTGGCATTTTTAGCAGGCGACAAAATCTCCCCGAATCTCCCTGTCTGCCCCTACCCTAAGGCTGTTGATACAATGTAAGATAAGCAGCTGATTAACAGACCTGTCTTTGCTGGGGAACCAAGACAACATTGTTTAAAGAGTAAAAAGCAGGAGTTAAGGTGGCCATAGACGCACAAATAATATTGTACGAAACAAATTTTCGTACGATATTCGGTGCGTGTATGGTGGGAAATGAGCCGACCGACATCGTCAGAGGATTAAGATATCGGTCGGCTGGTTGATCGGACTGGACGGAAAATTTTGATCGGATGCCTTTGAAAGCTCCCTGAACATCGGCCATTGTTAGTGCTGAATCGTCAGATACAAGTAGAATTCTATTGTTTCTACCTGTATATTTGACGATTCAGCTCTACACGTGTGTGTTGAAACGAACAATCTTTCTTGGAAAGATCTTTTCCGAGAAAGATCGTAATTGTTACGTCTATGGCCAGCTTTAAGCAAATGCTGATTTAATAGCAAACATTTTTACAAACAGCTTTAAAAGCACTGAACATCTTTAATAAATGTATATTGGAAAGTTGCTTAGACTCATTTTTTTCTTTTGTTATTTTCTTTTGGGGCCTGTTGACCTGCCCTTTGCATAATTTTTTCGGAATTTAAGTGTAAAAACCACTAAAAATTCTAATACAAAAATAGGCCATCTAAAAGTTGCAGAGGTCATATAAAGTTAATGGGAGCAATCCTTCTCTTGTAAAAGCACTATCCCATCCACTGGCTTCACCTCGTTCACGGGGTCTCTAAAGGGGTTGTCCCTTTAGGGCCTAACACTTCTGGAGCAGTGTTGACTCCAGGCTCAATGGATCCACTGCCTAGCTCAGTGATTTTCAACCTTGTGCCTCCAGCTGTTAAGGAACTACAAGTCCCACAATGCAATGAAGGAGTCTGACAGCCACAGTCAGGCAAATGCATTGTGGGACTTGTAGTTTCTTAACAGCTGGAGGCACAAGGTTGAAAATCACTGGCCTAGCTCGACTGCTGCAGGCCAAAGAGGAAGTGCCCCTCCCTGCAAACACTTTTGTTACAGCACTGCAGGAGGCAGCCACACCCTATAACCAATAGGAATGATACCAATATGTTACATGGGATTCAACCCAGCAACAGGGAAGAGGAAGGCACTAGGCAGGGAATGAAGCCATAAGGGCCATTACACTTATGGGTCCCTACAGCTACTGTATGTTACTGTATGAACATCATCAGGCCTTGATTTACTAGCCAGATGCCCATTGAACAGTTCTGCTCATTGCCCCCTCCTTCCCCTTCCCCTCCTCTTCTGCTCCCCATCCTATACACTTCACCTTCCTTTGTGTGTGAATATGTGTGCATCTAACCTGTCCAGCACTGGGAAAACATGAGATTATCTCCTTCATGCCAGTCTCCAGTGCTCATATCCAATTTGGATGCATCTGGGTGGCATTCTGCCCCTGAAATTCTGCTCCCCTAGGCCTTGTACAAATCTGGGCCTGAACATCATTCAGGAAATAAAGAAACAGATCAGTACCTTACAACCTCCAAATATCAAGCACGAAAAAAGACATTTCAGAGCAAGTCACTGTAAATTATTAAAACATTAAATAGTCATAAATGGTCAATGGGGTGGATCACCTTTAAGTTTACTTTTAGTATGTTATAGAATTCAAAGCAAAATTAACAATTTGTAATCGTTTTTAAATTATTTGCAAACTATTTCCAGCTTTCAATTGAGGATCACTGACCCCATCTATTGCTACATTGTATTAGTTATCTTTCTATTCAGGGCCTCTCCTGTTCATAGTCCAGTCCCTTATTCAAATCAATTCATGATTGCTAGGGTAATCTAGACCCTAGCAACCAGATTGCTGTAATTGCACACTGGAGAGCTGCTGAATAAAAAGTTAAATTATTCAAAACCCAAAAATAATAAAAAATGAAAACCAATTGCAAATTGTCTAAGAATATAATTTTCTAAATCATACTTTAAAGGGCAAGGAAAGTGTAAAATAGAATAAGACTAGAAATGCTGTATTTTGTATACTAAACATAAACATGAACTTACTGCACCACAAGCCTAATCAAACAAATGATTTATGCTTTCAAAGTTGGCCACAGGGGGCTGTCATCTTGTAACTTTGTTATACATCTTTGCAAGACCAAGACTTGCACATGCTCAGTGTGGTCTGGGCTTCTTAGGGATCGTCATGAATGATCAAAAAACAAAGCTGCTTGAGTTCTGCATGGCTGGTAAGTAAGGCAGGGGCTACCCCTGCTGTTCATAAGTATGATTGTTTCCCTGCCAGAAGTTAGGGACCATCTGACAATTCCTATCCACAACAGTAAATGAAGGGAGAATTTCACTGCATACAGTCAGGTTTCTTATAAAAACGGTACACAGATTTTAATTAAAGTATATTGGAGATAGATTTCTGTTTCATTAAAGAAAGTAAAAATGGGATTTTATTTCTTGGCCTTTCCTTGCCCTTTAAGAGTTAATCTACACTTAAACATTAAAGAAAGAAAATAAGTCTCAAATTGCAGAAAGATCTGTTATTATTCAGAACCTGCTGGGAAAATGATCCTGTGTGGGATTAACTACTATTACTTCTGATCTGAAGACAACTTTACCATGTCATTGATTTTGCCTTAATCTACCTTTTATGATATCCATATGAGAAATATGCCAGAGGGCTGTGACTTTTCATCAAGAATGTTAATTGTATAACAAAAACCCAATTCAATCTCTCTAGTTCATTTCAATTGGTCTTCTCTACAGATGGGTGAATAAATTTGCCTGGCACAAATTTGCGGCAAATTTCCACGTTTTGCCGCGGGCAAATAAATTCACAAATCTCCCATGACAATTCACCCACAAAATTTCATTGGGGTCAAAATTTTTTGGATGCATGTCTATTGACTTTAACGCCAGCGTCAGTTTGGATGAGGCCGTCAATTTCCGATTTTCACAAGTTTTTGGGAAAATGTCCGATTTTCACAAAGTTTTCGTGAAAATGTCCGATTTTCACAAATGTTTCATGAAAATGTCAGATTTTCATGATTTTTTGTGAAAATGTCCAATTTGCATGAATTTTTGCAAGAATTTTTCACCATTTTTGTGGGAGAATATGCTCATCACTAGACTTCTCTCAACATACAGTATTATCAAATAAACCTCTGAAATAGCAAATGTATTCTACTAATTAATTATACTATTAATCAACTATTAATAAACCTAAGGAGTCAAACATTTTCATGAATATATATGAAAATAACTTTTTACTGCATTTAAAAAAGTTGCCTTTGGGGTAAATATTTTTCAGTCACAACTTTCCCCCATTTTTTTTCTTTGACTACAGAATACAGTGTTTTCCTGCATTAAGATAGCATAAATGATCATAATTACTATATTATTCCAAAAAAAAAGCATGGGCAAAACAACCATTTGTGAAGAATTATGCTCTGTGCAAACTTTATAAATGAACCCAAGTATGGCAGATCCCAATATTGTTAAATGGATCTATTCTATAAAGTCATCTATCAAGCAAGGAAGCAGAAGGTCCCTTCTTTATTTCCTATAATAATTTAAAGTATGGACATGGGTCCACTTCAGCAAAAACTACAGCCAGGTTTCATGACACAAATGGCCAAAATAATGTGAATGGATTGATTTTGTCTGATCCCACCAGCAGATTTCCCACAGCATACAAATTAGCTTTAGAAGGTGGCCATGATGTAACTTTCTACTAATGTGCACATTTGCCTTGTTATTATCATTCTTTTGGAGACACCTTTAACACAACGCAATTTTAACACAGTAATTATTTTCTAAGTGAAGGAATGCGCAATTAGTGCCTTCTGTGTCATTCTGTTTTCTGAGCAGCAATTGGATTGTTCCCTAGACCTCTGTTCTAACATGTCATTTGGAGAACTAACTTTCATCTGGTGTTTGTTAGAAATGAAAACATATCATTAAGTTAATTTTCTGTCAATTATACTCTTTGCTGACCTGGTCCATGGGAAAATTCTTTACAAAGAGCTTTACTAGCCATATAAATGATGCTGTTGTATAGCTGAATCTAGAGTGGTTATGAGCGGGCTTCATGAATACATAAAACGGCATTTTTAATAAGGTATGGGAAATATATTTCACCAAAAAATAGCATTCTGTGTTATTTTGACATTTCAACAAAAATAATTTTACAATAATGTACTGTCTCCCAAATGTGAACCATAAAGAGGATTAACTAGTAATAAGAGGTAGCGATGGGCGAATCTCAGGCGCTTCGCCAAATTTTATGCACAAAACCTCGGATGCCGGCATACTTTTTTTTTTTGGTGCATTTTATTGGGCGTTTTGCAAATTTATCACTAATAAGAGGCTTTATAGTAAAAAAAAACATATACAATGCAAACTATGTAACTTTTATCATGGTGCAGCCAAACATGGCTGGCTAATTAACTGTTGTTAAACAACTCTGTGAAAATTTAAAATAAACAACACAAGTATGGGCAACGTTATCTGAAAGCATGTTATCCGGAATGCTTAAAATTATAGGCCATCTCCCATAGGCTCTATTTTAATCAAAAGAATTAGATTTTAATCATATTATTTTTCAGTTTTTTTCTCTCTAACAACAAAATAGTACCTTGTACTTCACACTCAACCATAGGGTTCAGTAAAGCTTGCACATGACTAGTCCTGATTAAAGCCCAGTTTCAATGTACAGATGAGATCATCATACTCAAGGTCTGGCTACAGGGAAGCCTTAAAAAGAGTTCTAAGAATCCATCATTTGTGCATCATTTTGCAATGTGCAAAATACAAAATTCACACTCATATTCTTTTTTTTGCCACAGTGCAGCATTTTTTTATAGAATGTTCTAGTGAGCGCCCTGCTATATTTTGCTTCTCTATTTTACTATGTTCTTCTATACAACAGATGAGGTCTGCAGTGTGCCAGTCCTCAGACCCAGTTGGTCCTGGTGTAATCACACCCACAGTAATACAGGCACTCTTACTGCACTCAACATCATAGCAACAATAAGAGCATTGCTCATCAGAAGTCAGTTGTAGGGATGGCGCGAACTGTTCGCCGGCGAACTAGTTCGCGCGAACATCCGGTGTTCG
>CM044432.1:165882170-165905282 GCA_024363595.1 Xenopus borealis
GGAAGTTCGCGAACATGTTCGCGAACTTTTTTTCGGCGGTTCGCGCCATCCCTAGTCAGTTGTGTGGATGCAAACCACTAAAGCAATTATTGGCACATCTAGGCTGCTATTAATTCCAGCTCTCCCAAGCATCTATCGAGTCCTATACTTTACACTTACATGAAATACATGGGAGCAGGCTGAGTGGGCACATAACTGCTAGATGCTGAGGAGCGTGTATAGGCACAAGTACCTTCACAAATCACATCAAATCATGCAAATTCTTTTTTTAAAAAGTAAACCCTATGTTACTTAAAATTGCTGCATACCTTGCTATATAAATAGTTGATTATGATTCCCTTTGTCAATAGCTAGTAAAACCCACACAAGAGCTCAGCACATCTCAGGTCACTTATTCAGACATGTTTTAAAGGTACAGTAATGCTGAAGTCTGTTAACTGTCTATGCAGAACACAACTATATATATTATAAATTCCAGTTGTGTCTGATGTGTTACTATAAAGGGCCTGTCAGCATACAGCGGCTGAGGCTGGAAGTGTTCAGAAATACAAAACAACAAAATAGCGGGAAAACAGAGATCAAATCTTTGCTTTCATAAAATGCCACAGACAAAGATGGTGCCCAGGCCACACTAGACTTCCTTTTCCTTTTGTGAATAACATACTTGGATTACTTAGCCTCTAGAATTTGACTCAGAGGGGGGGAAAAATTCCTTCCTAAATACAAGATGGCAGTCGAACTAGTCCCTAGACCAACTTGTATAATGAGCTATCTTCCATAACCCTGTATTCCCTCACTTGCTAAAAAGCCATCCAACCCTTCTTAAAGCTATCTAATGTATCAGCCTGTATGACTGATTCAGGGAGAGAATTCAACATCTTCACAGCTCTCACTAGTAATTGAGCCCTATGGGTCGTATTCACTAAAAGGCGACGTGGCTAATGCTAGTGACTTTTTGCCAGGGTTGCCACCTGCAAGGACATCGCCAGTTCACTAACAGGCGCCAATTCACTAGCAAATGGGACAGTTGCTAGCGGTCATTTGCACTCTATTGCCAGGTGACTTCGCTCTGGCGAACGATCGTTACACCGCAAATATACTTAAGTGTGGATTTAAGTGAACGTTACCTCTATCTCCAGACTTGACTTCACCAACTCAGACCAGGCAAAGTGGTAAAAAGAAGCTAGATCTGCCTCAGTCTTCTATGACGTACATCATATCCTGTCTGCTGAAAATGCATTAAAGTTCAAAAAACACTGTCGACTTTTCCTTTTTTTTTGAAGCAGGATTGCCTGCAAAACTCCTAACTTAGACTTTTTTTGGGTTACTGGTTTTCTCAAGACATGTTATAACATATGGAACATTAATTTTACAGTGAGCTCACGTTCAGGGCATTATACTAACTTTCTTGTCTTTATTAAGGTTCACTGGACATGTGTAACAAAAAATTATAACAAACCATTTGCAGCAACATTTACAGTAAAGATGTTCATACAACTTTAAATTTCCCTCCCTATACAAATTGACCTAAGTGCAAGATCTAGTGACGCTAGGCACAAATGAATGCTTACGCATCTTCGCTATGAAATGCTCGCACAGCCAAAGTAACAATAGCAAAAAGTGGCCAGTGTTTGATACCCAGGAGAAACACATTTTAGTGAATTAGCATATTAGTATTGCATTTGCACCTGGCGAAGTTGTTTGAGGGGTGCAAAGCTGACACAGGCGAAAATTTGCCCCTATGTGTCTTAAGCTCAAATGGCTTGCAAGGATGTAGAAAAAAAAACCTCACACAATAATGTTCTTTTAGAAGTTTGGGAATGTACACATTGGCACTTGCAGATTTATTTCTTACACTTAACTTACACTTAATTATTTGTGCAGAATTTGCTGAATTTCCCATCTAATTTAACAAAGCAAAGAATACAAAGGAGAACAAACTGGTACAGTTTCAGACCTGTCAACATTAAAATTTAATGGATGCCTGCAGATAATTTTTTTTTGTTTGACAACAACACATTTACATCCTTTTGCCCAGTGCTTGGTGCATTACATACTTTTCAGATTTCAATGCCTCTTAACATATGTTTGAAGAATGTTCTCCCCCTCCCATCCCTGGGCCTGGAGGCCATACTTTTCTATACCTTCAATTAGTCTTAAACAGAAACTGTCATAAAGTTGAATTCAGCTTATAAATATTGATTCCTGTTACATAAAAGAATACCATGATTTTTTCCCCACAATGCAGCTGTTTTTTTCCCCAGAATTCCTGCATCATTGCAGGTGTGAGTTTTGCATGTGATGTATCAAGATAAGTGTTGCACTTACCTTGCACATTGCTGACAACATGTGGGGGCAAATTCAATAAGATCCGAAGTTGCGCCAGTGACAGCTTTGCTGCACTCTGTCAGGCGTAGTTTCACCAGCACTACGCAAATTCACTAAAATGCAAAGTTGCGCTCAGGGAGGCGAACAGTAGCGAAGTTGCGCTACTGTTACTTCATCAGGCGAAGCAAAGTTATGCTAATGATGCCTAATTTGCATATGGCGCCAAGTTAAAGTATAATGGACGCATATGCTGCAGCTGTTCTATTGCCCCACACGTGCCCACTGTATAGTTGAGTTGCCATATGTTAGGAAATGTAGGGGGGAAGGAGGGTACCCTAAAAAAATCCACATAGAATTAGCATAGTTACTTCCCTTCGTCAGTGCGCAACTTTGCACGGTGTAAGGGTGTGAAGTTGTGCTAGAGTCTGTCTACTTCGCTAGTGAAGCTACGCCCGGGACCGTTAGTAAATCGGCGAAGTTCTGAAATTATGTAACGCAAGCAAACGCCGCTTCATGCTTTAGAGAATTTCCCCCGAGTAGTGAAGATGGTAAAATTTTGCACCAGATAAAGGAAGTGCAAAAGAGAGTGAATATTGCACCATCAGCCATAACTTTACACTCAATATCAAGGAGAATAGAAGCCCTCTACCTAGCCCATGGTCAAAGTAGATGCTAGGCAAAAGTTTTTCTCAAGCACAAGTATACGAGAAGTGCCTTATGTATGTTATAAGGGGGTGCAACCACTTTGGGCCACATTTTTGGGCACTGTTTCAACCTCCCTTCATTTGGTACGTGAAAGACTTGGTGAAGGGTGGTTGAACTACCCTACCCCACACTGTACATGTATCTATTAAAATAGCATGGATGTGGCAAAATACAAGAGAACAAATTTTGGCTGCCCAAAAACTGAAGCTTGGGCAAAATGTAATCTTTCTGCAGAGCAACTGTGAAGTGGCTCAAGAATAAAAAAAGTCAATGTCTTACAATGGGCAGTCAAACTGGGGCACAATTTAGTGAGGTGCACTCACTCCCTGAATACATACAAAATCGAATTATAAGAATGGGCAAATATCCTTGCCAATCAATGTACAACTCTGGCACCTAATTACCCCAATATAGTTAAAAATGTCTTCATCAAAATGATGGTCCTGGTAATATTTGCTTCTTCTTGTTGCATTCCATATTCTTATTTTTTTATGTTTTAGTGCAACACAGTAGACCATATTTAGGAAAGCTGCCATTGTGGATTGCTCTCTTTATGTTCACAACCCAATCTCTATCCTAAACTCAAAATTATATAAAGCCCTTTTTATAAATCAGGTGCTAAAGACAAGAGGTCACCTGTCTTGCGAGACATGCCACTGGTATCACTTCTTCATGACAGGTCTCATCTTGCCATACAGCTCATAATTTATTTGGATACGAGAGAAAGTGATAACCTTTGCAAATTACCCTTCCCACAAATGTAGAGTTCTTGCCATATGTCAGCCTCTATTGGGTTTGACACTCACTTGCTTGGATTTTAGTGACATACGTTTGATTATCTTAGTAACATTCAACATTAAATTAAGAAAGAATTTTCCAAAACATTCAACATTAAATAAGAAAGAATGTCCAAATCGTCTCTAGAATATATGGAACTGGCAGGAAAGTTAAAGAGTGCCACCACATAGATTTTAAGTTTCTAGGTTCTACTTAAATCAATGAATGCTACTGTACATAGCACCGTCCTGGAGTGATTGTACTGTTTCCTCTGTCAAGGTGAAATAACATTATCTATGGTTAAAAGAATCTGCACCCAGTAGCTGTTATCATGAAATTTCACTTGGCTTTACTAAAGAATAACTTTTAAACTTATCATGTCAGTCATTCACGCGTCCTTGTTTTACTCAATAAGAGAAGAGATAGACAAATTCTATTGCCTTCAAGATATATAAGTGGTCATTATAATACCAATTTCAGTTTCAACATTTAACAAGCTGTGAATAGTCAGGGCACATTTTCCCAGAAGAAATAACCCAAAGCATTAGTTTGGTCAAAGCAAATCTATTAGACAACATTTCCAGGTTCTTTTAATTTCAATACAGAAATCAGTTCAAATGTAAGTAAATAACTAAAGGACCAAATATTTTCCATCTCAGAGTCTGGCTAATTCCCGTCTTGGCAAATTCCTTTCATTCAATTATTTAAATCTATTTTCCATGTAGAACTGCTTACAATCAATACTGCTGCAATGTGCTATATTCTGGCAAGCATTATGCATGTATGCAACAAATTAGAACAACTGAAAACGGTCAGCTGAAACATGGTTGGAAGATTGGGCTAGAGATAAACTGGTTTTGTAGCTGTAACTGAATCATAGTAAATGGAATCAGGACTGGTTCTTCCATGGAGAGAAAGGAGGCAGCTGCAGTCAAGCCCATAACTATATGGAGATGTATTTGGTTTTTGTTTTAGCCTTCTACCAGATATACTGTATTGTTGTTGATGTTACATGACATAATGAATGTGGGATGAAAGTGCATTTAATTGCCTTGATGTAATTTAGATCTAAACGTGTTTATGAACAGTTCAGGAATTACATCACTTTTTATGTATAGCTTATTCCCTTCAAGAGACCAAAAGTAGTTGAACAACTGACTGACAAGCTGTTCTATTTGTAGGCTGAAAAAAGAATTAAACAAACCTACAAGACAGCAGGGGTGGACAAAATCAACAATTTAGTATGTTCCTAAAAAAATTTGCGCAATGTTGATCTCAGCAACACCAAAAGGCCTGAATGTCCATGGAAGACTAGAATACTGGATGATCACAGAATTCTTTTCATGGAGAAGAAAAAAATCCTTCAATATATCTAGCCAACTCAACTGTAAATCTAAATTCCAGTATATTTTATAGTTAAATATTAACTATATACCCAAAATTCTCATAGCTGTAGTAGGGAAAGTGATAGAATTAAAAAAAACTAAACTTTTGCAGGATTCAAGTGAGCATGGGTTTACTTTTGGTAGATAAGGACAAATGTAAAGTGGGTAATTTTTTGCTGGGTGTTTTTTCTACAGATTTGGTAAAACAGTGCTGTTTGGCATATTTGCTTAGGAAATTGTAGGATGTGTAAATTGAGTATATTTGATTTCAACTGCCTTGATGAGCCCAGGGATGAATCAAAGCCATTTCCTTAGAAGAGGGTACTTGAAGGAAGTTTAGAAAAAAGGGTTCAAGAGGTGCAGGGAACTAAATAGGATTCATCTGTTGAGGAGAAATCCAGGGAAAAGAAGCAAAGGACAAGAGCAGCACAGATAGGAAATATATAATAAGGGTCAGTTAAATGTGAAGTGCTTCAGTTCATTCATATTGACATTAATGGGCAGTCACAGAGGAAATTACACAAAAGTCCTTAGACATAAAAGCAAGTTACGGAGAGTGCTGCGGTAAATAAAAAATTTCCTTTGCAGTGCTCTTCTTAACGACACTCTCATTTTTACAAATTAGTCCTTTCATTAAATGTGAGCTGGAAACTTTTTCATGAGAGTGAGTGGCACAAGGGCTGCTTCCTGATACAGATAGAGTCACTTGGATTTGTAAGTTAAATGCGTCGTGACTCAGCATTAATTGAAGAAACTGTGTTATCTAAAGTTATCTTAACTCATTTAATGCATTTAACCTTTTCATTAGCATACCAAAGCTCCATTGTTTTCAATGGTGAACTCTTTAATTGGATGGGATGCTGTGACACAATATTCTGTGATAAGTGGGATAAATGAGATAAATGAGTTAAGTCGTGACGCATTAAACTCACCATCCAAAGTGACTGCATCTGTACCAAACAGTAAAACTAAAATAATACAAAAAAAGTTTGATCTTATTTTGTAGTATAAAATTGTCTTAATACAGCTCTAGGATTCATAAAATTTTCTTAATACAGCTCTAGGATTCATAACATTTTCTTAATACAGCTCTAGGATTCATAAAATTGTCTTAATACAGCTCTAGGATTCATAAAATTGTCTTAATACAGCTCTAGGATTCATAAAATTGTCTTAATACAGCTCTAGGATTCAGATTGAAATGATGGTGGGGTTAACAGAGGGAATAAAAACAGACTTTTAATGTGGAAATTTACTTTTTGGGGGTTTATCTGTATTTTTTGAGAATTGTCACTGGTGTTTATTGGAAGAAAAAATTCACAAGCACAAATCAGCCAAGTCATTGGGTATTTCAACTCTTTCTGCACTCAGTAGTTGTCTTGAATTTGTCTACCAATAAACTAAACAGAATCTTGAATCATTTTCTTAAACATTCTTGTGACCAAAATAATACAACAAATACTAAAGTCAAGAACACTCAGCAACATTCAATGAAAACATTTTAAACTACTTTTTGAGTTACGATAAATCTGACCTGCACTATCCACTGTTCCTCTCTCTAAGGGGCAAATTCATTATAGCGCGAATCGTCTAACACTAGCGCTAATTCGCCAGCGTGACGTCAATTCGGAAATTCGGAAATTCATTAACACCGGTTCTGGCAAATTTTCGCTAGCAAAGTAGATAGACTTGCGCAACTTCGCACCCTTTCGCCAGGCAAAGTTTCGCACTGACGAAGGATAGTAAATTCGCAAATTCACTAAGATGAACATTTTCCTCTATATTAGCACTTACGCTAGACATTACTTCGCCTGGTCAGAACAGGCGAAGTTCAATACAATAGATAGGAGGTTGAAAAATTTTTTTTAAATTTTTTCTAAGTCCCAAAAAAACGCTGGCGTATTTTAGCATAGGAGGGTTATAGTCTGAAAAAGATCGATATTTTTTGGGGGGGGTTACCCTCCTTCCCTCCTACATTTCCTAACATATGGCAACACAACTATACAGGGGGCACATGTTTAGGGCAATAGGACAACTTTATTTTATTTATTAAAGGTTTCCTGGTCTTTTGTAGTGGAATGTAGTGGCTGTAACATATACTTCTATTATAAGGTAAAGTTCCCGTCGTATGCAAATTAGGCTTTGCTTGCGTAACATCGCTCTGCCTAGTGAAGTAACACTAGCGCAACTACGCTACCGTTCGCCAACCTGAGTGTAAATTCGCACTTTAGTGAATTTGCGTAGCGCTGGCGAAAATTAGCCTGGTGAAGTGCGGTGAACGCTAGCGAAGCTAACGCTAGCGACTTTTTGGATCTTAGTGAATTTGCCCCCATGTCACATGGTGAATCAACAGAACTCATAGCAATAACATCAAAATATATTTCAGGAGCTCAGTGTGGTATATGTATTTACCCTGAATAGAACCTGGCGGGCTCCCGATGAATATCTGCTCACTGGGTATTCATATTAAGTCTATCCAGGGTCTACAAGTCTAATCAAGATCCAGCCAGAAAGCACTTAGGGCTAATAAATTGCAATTTTTCTGTAAACCAGAACAGAAATGAATTATTTGGCTCACCAATATTAACAAATGACTAAAGGGAACCTGAGATATTGGAAAAAGTGTGTAAAGAAAGTGTGGGTAAGGCTTGAGATATTTTCTCCTCCACATACAATACAGGCTTTGTCTGCAAGAATGTAATGAACCTTTCAGTCTTGTATATTACAATTCATATTATGCCCAGGTGTACATATAGGAAGATAACGATGACAATTCCTTTCATGAACCATTTCAAAAGAATTTGTGTTTATAAGATAGCTATGAAATGGAAATGTTGATTATTTAGGGTAATAACTGATCTTTGGTTCTTTGTATCATTTTAAATAACATTCTATATGTGAAATCTGCTGCATTTACAATGGGTACAGCCAATCTTCCATAAAATTAGTATCCTATATAATATATATATACTGTATATATATATATATATATATATATATACATATGTCTTTCTGTAATTTGGATCACCATACCTTAAAGCTGCTAAAATAAAAATACTTTAAAATGCCAATAGGTTTGTTTAAGGATTAATTATATCTTAGTTATGTTGTTACAGGGCACATGCGTACCACAAACTTTTAGAGAAGCCATAGATTAATACCAGTCACAGATATGGTTTAATGCAATGAAAGACAAAATAGTTTCACTAAAAGAGAATAATATATACACACTGACCACTCTACCAGAAGGTAAAAATGCAGTGTGGGGGGGGAGGGGGTAGATGGGTCTATGCAATGAAAAGCAATGCAGATGGATCTAAAACATACAATGGTACATATGTGATGAGATATTTGAAAGGTAATATTGAGTTAAGCTACAGCTAGTTGGACCTCAGACCTAAATGACAGAAGAAGCACAACAAGATATTGTTTTAGTCTATCCACAAATGGTGCACTGATTTCTTGGAAGTCAAAGAAACAACCCACAGGTGTCTTCCTGTAAGGATGAATATAGAGCCTGCAGTGTAAGCTCTGCTTGTTGTGCAACTGCTAAAATGATAACTGTGACCCAAGAAAAGTCAATCTTGATCACCTGCCAATTAAAAGAAGATATAAATAAGTATGTTGTTGAAGAGAAATTAGTTACTTTATTGTATATATCATAGTTACATAGTTAAATTGGGTTGAAAAAAGACCGAGTCCATCAAGTTCAACCCCTCCAAATTAAAAACCCACAATACATACACACACACACATCTCCTCTCTTTCACACAAACCATGCAACATGAAAGAGCTTAATCATTTCCCCGGCTACCTCACTGATTACCACACAAGATTACAGCCTCCTTAAGGAAGCATTTCAGTAATTATGCGGCAGATGCATGTAAAATAAAATGGAAACCATTTGGAATCTCTTTTGATCACTACATGCATTTTTCACTCTTCTGTCTCTAAGATTTCTCCATAAGGGGGTTGTTTTATAATTTAGTTTCCATGACTTGATTTTTGTCTCTTGCATCTGTCACCTTCATATATTTCCAGCAGTCTGTGAAACGCTGAGCCAGAACGGGGCTCTATAAAGTTTGCTTTATAGTTAGCTAAACATAACTGTTCCATTTATAACACAAGCTGGTAAGCTAATCATGCCGAAACTTCAGCAGTGGCCTCAGGTACTCACTGAAATGGCCAATTCTGCTAAATAAATAATTAATTTGCTAGGTACCATTTCATGTTTACATGACTGCTCTTCAAAATTTAAAGCAGTTCTCTTCAACCAGTTGTTCATGAGAAAACATGTTGCCCTCCAATCCTATAGTTGCCTTGAAATAAGTGCCCTTCCTAAATTAAAGGTAAGTTTTGGAGGTATAAGAAAACAACAGGTGTATTTCAAACAGAGCTTCCTATAGGCTAGCAATCCACATGGGGCTACCAATTAACCTATCACAGCCCTTCTTGGGAATCGCCAAGGAACTTTTTTCATGCTTTTGTGGTCCCCAACAGTTTTTCCCTGATTACAGGGAAAAAAAAATTTCAGGGGTTCCTGATTTAAAGCGACAGCATAAAATCATAGAAGAAAATACTGATTTTCACATGCAGAATAAAAGGCTGTCACAGACTCCTTCTTTACTAATAGAGCACTTGACATTGTTTAGCTAGATTATAATAAGGCTTTGGACACTTTCAAGGTTAATTTGCAAGGTTTAGGACCTCGGATAGGTTAAAGGACAGTTATGTGGTAAATTATGTAAGCTTGAATGAAAGAAGTGTGGAACAAGGCGATCTTTCCAATCTGGGTCTTGTTCTATTTAAGATAAATGTATACCTAATAGCATTATAATACACAAAAGCTGTGAATATCTTGTAAAGTAAATCCTTATAAACGGTGAGTTCTGATGTCATCAGTTATAAATGGTGAATTCTGATGTCATTTCTGTCACATGACTCACTGAAACAATCTGGATTGTTACCATGTGTAACTAAATAAAGACCTTTTATTCTAAGAAGACCAGTGCTGTGCTTAAAACTTCTTCCATGTATGCAAATGGTGATGGCCATTAACTGCACCTGCACTGGCGTTTTTCTCTGAACTAGAGTGAAGTAGAGCTGAACCAAACAAGTGTACAGGCATCCATTGTGGAAACCCTAACTACACCCTAACTCTAACTATCCTATTCTAACTGCACTTGAATTCTGAGAAATAAGACTGCATTATGGGTATGTACATTGCTAGCAAGCAAAAATTAGTAAGTTGTATTGGAAGAGTCAAAACAGCAATACACATGTAATGTACAATTCATGATATTTATGAGACTGTTAAAAAAAAAACCATGTTCCAACCAATAAAACTAATAAAATAAACAAATTCAAGGAACATTTGAGAGACTTCATTCTCCCTTTGGGTGGTCAAACCGAGTCATGTGGAAAAAAGTCATATTACCAACTCAACTTTTACAGGAAATATTTTTATTGTTTCAGACTTTAAAATTGCAAGTGTATTAAGCTATAATACAACTAAAATATGCTACTTTACCCATCATACCATAACTCTATATTGTGTCTGGCCATATAATGTTAATAAAGGTACATAAAGCATTAAAAATACACGTGACAGCATCTAAATTCCATAATAAAACATTGGAATTATTTTTTTAGGAACATTTTAACATAAAAAACCTTAGGGAAACTAATATGAATGCATTGAATGCTTGAGAAACTTTAGAATATCTATTTGTCCAGAAAAAAGGAAGTCCAAAAGCAGCAAGCCACAATTTAACTGTCAGAGATGCATGAACAATGAACCTTAAGTTATTACATCATCAGTTGCACAGATCTCAGTTCCAGATTTTTGGGTGGGTAAATGGAAATATCACCCCAAAGGCTTTTTTCCCCCCCTCAGTCAAGGGTATCATATACAACCTGAGTAAATTCATGTTTAAAGTTATTGCATTTTTTAACAAATAGGTTGACATAATCGTTATGGCTCCTACACGAAAGACCAAACTGTTAATCAGTATTTTTATCACAATGGAAAGTAATGCAGTTTTCACCTCTTTAATCAACACAACCCACAAGAACATGTCAGTGGTTCATGACAAAATGTGCCCTAGGGTGAGTAAATGTATTAAAATAATACCTGTAAGCAAGAGTTGGTTTACATATAGGTCCTTTTATAAAGTATGTTTTGTTTTTTGCCTAGTGCTTAGTAGAGACGCCACTTAGTTTTAAAAGGTATAGAATCTATTACCCAGAATTCTTGGGAATTGGGGTTTTCTGGATAAGGGATGTTACTGTAATTTGGATCACCATTTCTAAAGTCTGCTACTATTCATGTAAACATTAAATAAACCCAATAGGATTGTTTTGCCACCAATATGGATGCATGCAGCTTAGTTACCATCAAGTACAAGGTACTCAGTCTACTGTTTTATTATTACAGAGATAAAGGAAATATTTAAAAAAAAATTAGGAACTATTTGTTTATAACAGAGTCTATGGGGCAGATTCACTAAAGGGGGACGTAGCTAATGCTAGCAACTTTACGCCAGAAATCCAATCCGCAGGGACATCACCAATTCACGAACAGGTGCAGACGCCAATTTACTGGACCGCTTCTAGCGTTCATTCGCACTCTATCACCAGGTGACGTTTTGCTCTGGCGAACGGTTGTTACTCTGCAAAGTCAGTAAAGTGTGAATTTTATTGAACGTTACCTCTTTCGCCAGAGTTGACTTCGCAACCTCAGACCAGGCAAACAGATAAAATGAAGCTACAACCTAATTAATCTTATGTCAGTTACATCATTTCCTGTCTGCCAGAAATGCATTAAAGTTTTAAAAACTCTGGCAACTTGTCCTTTTTTTAAAGCGGGATTGCCTGCAAAAGTCCTAATAAACTTTTTTTTTTTGGGTTACATTTTTTCCCCAGACATTTGAGGGGCATGGAACACTCATTTTCCAGTGGGCTCATGTGTAGGGCATTAGAGGACCTTTATGTCTTTATTAAAGGCCCAGTAACATCAAAAAAGGAAATTGTTTTAAAGTAATAAAAATATAATGCAGTTTTGCCCTGCACTGGTAAAACTGCAGTGTTTGCTTCAGAAGCACTACTATTGTTTATATAAATAATCTGCTGTGTAGCCATGGGGGCAGCCATTCAAAGGATAAAAGGCTCAAGTTACACAGCTCTGTAGAACATAATGGTGTTATCTGTTATCCATTAGTTAACCTGTGCCATATAGCTGTTTTTCAATTTCCACCATTGCTACAGAGCAGCTTGTTATGAATTATATTAGTGTTCTGAAGCAAACTGATCAGTTTTAACAGCACAGGGCAACACTACATGATATTTTCTTTACTTTAAAACACTTTCATTTTTTGGTGGTACTGTTCATAGCAGAAGGAAAGTCGAGAATTACTTGGGGGTGCCAAATGTTATGAACCCCCAAACGGTACTCCTATCAGCAGAAAATGGGATTGGCTTTTTTGTTCTACTGGGCATGTGATTTCCCCAGGAAATGTGAAGATAGAAGAAGACTGAAATCTATTGCTCCATGGTGCTCACTGGTAAAACTGGTGCAGTTTTCTGCTCATAGGAGCACCGGCCTGGGGTTTCAGGTAAGTAATTCCAATCACTTGGGGATGCCTAACATTTAGCACCCCCAAGTAAGTCTCAACTTTCCTTCTCCTTTAAGGTTCCTTGGATATTTGTAATAAAAAGTGGCCACTTCAAGCACACCAAGATCTCTAATAAAGACATCCATACAACTTTACTGAACCACCCTATTCAAATTTACCTAAATGTAAGATCACTAGCGACTTTTCATTAGGCATAAACAAGTGCTAGCGAATCTTCGCCACTGGAGAAGTATCACTAGCGAAAAGTCGCCTAGTGAATTAGCCTTGTGGTAACGAATTTTCAATTGCTGAAGTGGGATGAAGTATGTGACTCAGTCGTTGGCAACAATTCGCTCTTTAGTGAATCTGCCCCCATGAGAGATGGCCATCCTGCAATTTCTGAGCTTTCTGGATAGCAGCTTTCAAGATAATGGATACTATACCTGTATAACAATGTGTGTGTGTTGTAGAACAGATTTATGTTAATCACAAGTACCGATATGGGATCCATTATCTGGAAACCCATTATCCAAAAAGCTCTGAATTATGGAAAGGCCATTTACCAATGGGGGATATTTGCTAAAGGGGAAAGTGGCCATCGCTAGCAACAATTCGTCCAGAAATCCAATCTGCAGGGACATCAGCCATTAATTAACAGGCGTAGAGGACAATTTGCTAGTAAAAGATACTGTTGCTAGCGTACATTCGTACCCTGTTTCCGGGCAACTTTTTGTTCTGGCAAACAGTCATTCAAATTGAATTTTAATGAACATTACTTCTTTTTCCAGAGTATCCTTTGCTACCTTAGACCAGGTGAACTGATAAAATGAAGCTGCATCCTCCTCAATCTTATGTCAGTGATATCATATCCTGTATGCTGGAAAGACATAAAGTTGCAAAAAACACTGGCAACTTTTTCCAGACATTTGAGGGGCATATCACACTTGTTTTTTATGTGGGCTCATGTCTAGGGCATTACAGGATCATTTATGTCTTTATCTTTGGACATTTCTAATAAAAAGTGGGCACTTCAAGCATTTGCACCAACATCACTAATATAGATGTTCATACATCTTTTATGTTCCCACCCTATTCAAACTGACCTAAGTGTAAGAGTACTAACAAAGTTTTGCTAGGCAGAAAAGAACGCTATTGAAACTTTGCTATGAAATGCTCTCAGTGCCAAAGTAACGTTAGCGAATGTTCACCGGCGTTCAGCTGCTGAGATACAACATTGCATTTTAGTGAATTAGCGTAGAGGTAGCGAATTTGTGCCTGGCGAAGTGGCGCAAAGTGTGGTGAAGCGGTCACTGGCGAAAATTTGTCCCATAAACTCCATTTTAATTAAATTTTGATTTTTAAAAATGATTTCTTTTTTTCTCTGTAATAATAAAACAGTACCTTTTACTTGATCCCAACTAAGATATCATTCATTCTTATTGGAAGCCTATTGGGTTTATTTGAGGTGGTATTTATTAAAATCCAAATGCCAAAAACTCTAAAAAATTTGAGTCCAAATTTGTAGTGAGAAAAAATTATTATAACCTGAGGATGGAAAAATTCCAAATCTGAAAACCTGGCATCTCCAATTTACCAAGGTTGTATCTAAGTCAGGCACAAATCTGAAAAGTGCTGGATTTTCATGAAAATCCCAAAATAATTGAGAGATTCGGCAAAAATTCTGAAAAAAAAATTCAGGAATTTTTTTTGTTTGTCCCCGATCTGATTAGTTAGTGCTTCTTTTAAGTAATAAAAAAGCTCAAATCATGGATTCTAGTTTGGTCAGATTTTTTTATTAAAATTTGGGATTTTGATCAATTTTCCCATTTATGTTTAAATTATTTTTAAGTAGATTTAGCGTATGGAGGTCCAAATTACAGAAAGACCCCTTATCTGGAAAACCTCAGGTTCCAAGCATTCTGGATAACAGGTCACATAACTGCACTGACATCACGCGGTGTTTGCAGCTAGTGATGGCACTTGTGTGGCCAAAAGAGAGAACTAATAGGCAGGAACTTTAAACTCTGGTAAAATAAACACAATTGTCTTGCAAGATCCCCAGGCTCCCCAAACTGTTTTCCTATTCTATACAGTATTTTAATGGTGATAATGTTCTCTAATTGGCCAAGAAAATGATGAAATGCTCAACATAATTTTCATTTGACTACAGACCAAACTGCAGCGTTTTGACTTAAGTTCGTATTCTGCCTATGAATAGGTCTAACAATGCTCTAAACATCTGGTTGACCTTAACTAACATCTGTATGAAAATAGGATTGAAAAAGGTAGTTCACAATCCCATTGATTGGATCCCTTAAATAGACTCTGGCAACTGCTCTAATTTACCTTAGATGGTCTCTCAATAGTCTGTAAGGGCTGAATGTAAAGTGATATTCCTGCAATTGCAGACTAATTAGGTTTAAGTGAAAAAATAAATCATCCCATATGCAGATATAACTGAATATTGAAAGAAAATATTAGGCTTTGAATTTCAGTATAAACAGTTACTCTCTGGGTTTTATCTAACTGACTATTAAACAAAGAACACACTCATAAATATCCATTTTCAGTCCTAGCTACTAAGAGAAAATAGAATCAATTCTTAGTTAATGTAATTGATGGCAAGAGTAAAACAGTCCATTTAAATCACAGCAACATCCTCTGTCAATAAAGATGTATGTCACAATTTCTGTGCCCCAAAAATGGTTCAGGTTTGTCTATGTAATTATGGTTCTGACCTTGCCTCTATTACAAAGTGTTTCCGACATGCACATAAACTAATGCGCCCAAGGTCAGAAGGAGACAACGCCACAATTGATCAAGGTTTACCTAAGTGTTGTAGTCCATGGAGACAATCATTCTTTACTTACAATTTGTAAATAAAAAATTTCAATTGACCAATCAATACTTGTAATGTAATGGAACAATATACGTGCAGTTTTTGCATCTCCATTTGCAAAAAAAAAGAAATACAGGAAACAAATGCCTAAACAAATTTGATAAAATCACATGCCTTTGGCAGAAAATTTGCAAAATTTTTTATTTTTTTTGCTGCAGTTTTTCTTGAGCCAAATGCATTGGAGTCAATACAGTAGGTGTTTTTTTACCTGTGACAGATGCATTGGTGTCCTTCTAGTTCTCACATTAAAAGCTCTGGAGTCAATGGCCAATTTTATTTGTGCAAAATAAACTGGAGTCAGTTAGGGGCAGATTTAATAAATTCGTGTGAAGGATTTGAAATTTGATCGAATTTTAATGAATATTCGAATTCAAATTTTCGAATACCTTTTTTGGACACTTCGACCACTGAATTTTAAAAATCGATGGTCGTATTACTTGCCCTTAAAATTTTTATTCGAATCCCTAGTTCGCCAGATTAAACCTACTGAATTGCTTCCCATAGGGTTTTTTCAGCTTTCTAAGATCGAATAAAAAAAATTCAATCAAATGGTTAAAATCATTCGATTTTATGGTGCGATCAAATTTTTACTGTTCGATTAGTCGATTAGATTTTAATTCTATTAAAATTCGATAAATCTGCCCCCTAGTGTTTTTCTCTCAATAAATGAAATGGAGTCCGGGGGCATTTTTTCCTTGCACCAAATACAGTGGAGTCAATGTTTCTCAGCATGTTATTTGTGGCAAATGCTTTGGAGTAAATAGGAGTTTCATATTTCCTGTATTTTTCTTGCTCCAAATGCATAGGAGTCTTGAAAAATATTTGTTCATGCACATTTTGTCTCAAATATGTATCAGAGGAAAGAAATTGATAATCCATCATCAAAGCTGATAACTAAATAACACTGTTGATATATAATTCTGTTTACGGCATTAGATGGACAGGTTTCTGTAAATATTTGAGAATTTTTAGCTTGACATATGCATGTACTATAGGTCTAAGCTATGTCTAAGGGATATATTATGGGATACTGAAATGTTAAGTGAATCAAAACAAGGTATGAAATATCATCTTGTTCAATTATAATGAATAGCATTTGCTTCATACGACGTAGAAATGAGTATACCAACGATGCTGCTTGGCACAGAAGCCTTTGAATTGAAAAAAGTATGTTTTATGAGATCTGCATGGAGTAAACAAAAAAGAAAACAGTTGGAGGAATTATTTCCAGAAATATTTTTTTTCCAAAATGCATCAGTTAATAGTGCTGCGCTAACAGAATTCTGCACTGAAATCAATTTCTCAAAATAGCAAACATATTTTTTTATATTTCATTTTGAAATCTGACATGGGGCTAGACATATTGTCAATTTCCCAGCTGCCCCAAGTCATGTGACTTGTGCTTTGATTAACTTCAGTCACTCTTTACTGCTGTACTGCAAGTTATAGTGATATGACCCCCTCCCTCCGCCCGCAGCAGCCTAACAACAAAACAATGGGAAGGTAACCAGATAGCAGCTCTGTAACACAAGATAACAGCTGCCTGATCTAAGAACAGCACTCAATAGTAAAAACACATGTCCCACTGTGACTCCTTCATAGTTACATAGTTACATAGTTAAATTGGGTTGAAAAAAGACAAAGTCCATCAAGTTCAACCCCTCCAAATGAAAACCCAGCATTCACGCACACACACAAACACACACACACATCTCCACTCTTACACACAAACCATATATATATATGCACATAGCTATACTAACTGTAGAGTTTAGTATCAAAATAGCCTTTGATACTATGTCTGTCCAAAAAATCATCCAAGCCCCTCTTAAAAGCATCAACAGAATTAGCCATCACAACATCACCCGGCAGTGCATTCCACAACCTCACTGTCCTCACTGTGAAGAACCACCTACACTGCTTCAAATGAAAGTCCTTTTCTTTTAGTCTAAAGGGGTGGCCTCTGGTGATCCTCTTTATGGGTAAACTGGTCCCCTGATATTTGTCTATAATGTCCTCTAATATATTTGTAAAGTGTAATCATGACCCCTCGCAAGCACCTTTTTTCCAGAGAAAACAACCCCAACCTGGACAGTCTCCCCTCATAATTAAAGTCTTCCATCCCCCTAACCAGTTTAGTTGCACATCTCTGCACTATCTCCAGCTCATTTACATCTCTCCTAAGGACTGGAGTCCAAAACTGCACTGCATACTCCAGATGAGGCCTTACTAGGGATCTATAAAGAGGCATAATCATGTTTTCATCCCTTGAGTTTATGCCCTTTTTTATGAGACAGAACTTTATTTGCTTTAGTAGCTACAGAGTGACACTGCCCAGAATTAGACAACTTGTTATTTATAAAAAACCCAAGATCCTTCTCCATACACACTGCCATTTAGTGTATAACTTGCATTTATATTATTTTTGCCAAAGTGCATAACCTTGCATTTATCAACATTGAACCTAATTTTCCATATTGCTGCCCAGTTTCCCAACTTAGACAAATCACTCTGCAAAGTGGCAGCATCCTGCATGGAACCTATAGTTCTGCACAATTTAGTATCATCTGCAAAAATAGAAACCGTAGTTTCAATGCCCACATCCAGGTCATTAATAAACAAGTTGAAAAGCAAGAGACCCAGTACAGAGCCCTGCGTTACCCCATTAACAACACTGGTCCAATTAGAAAATGTTCCATTTACCACCACTCTTTGTAGTCTATCTTTAAGCCAGTTCTCTATCCAGGTACAAATATTATGTTCCAGGCCAACATTCCGTAATTTAACAAGTAACCTTCTGTGTGGCACTGTATCGAATACTTTAGCAAAGTCTAAGTAAATCACATCCACTGCCATCCCAGAATCGAGGTCCCTGCTTACCTTCTCATAAAAAGAAATTGTTAGTCTGGCAAGATCTATTACGCATAAAAACATGCTGGCACAAACTTATAGTTATTTGCTATGAAGTCCAATATCCTATCCTTTATTAATCCTTCAAAAAGCTTTCCTACCACCAACATTAGACTAACTGGCCTATAGTTTTGAGGCTGAGAAAGGGATCCCTTTTTGAATAGCGGCACCACATTAGCAATTCGCCAGTCTCTCAGCACCATGCCAGACCTAATGAATCCTGAAAAATTAAGTATAGAGGTTGGGCAATCACAGAGCTAAGCTCGCTAAGTAACCTGGCTACCATTACATTTTTGTGAGGTGTCACTTCATGTTTTGCTTTTCTAGGTTTAGCCTTGCCTTTTTTATTGCACGCTCAGGTGACATAACTCAACTTCTTCAAAAATACTAGTTTTCATTACTGGCATCACAGTTCATTGTATAAAGCTTATTTCTTATCTATGTAAAGTGCTAATAAATAGGTTCCTTTTTCAGGCTAAATGCCTTTATAGGGCACCAAAGTGTCTTCTAATATCCTTATATTTTACAAAAGGGGGCACATTATGTTTTATAATACACACATTTCAAGAGTTATGCAACATGACCTAACTATACTTAACTATAACTGATGACATCACCACTTGTAATAGTTATATGGCAGGACTGGACTGGGATTCAATATAGGCCCTGCCATTGATACTACACAGAGGCCCACACCCCCCCCCCACCAGCCCACTTAATAGTCACTTTCTGTGGCAACTTACTGCAGCCCTTCTGGCATTTGCCAGAACCCACAGATTGCCAGTCCGGGCCTGTTATATGGTTTAAATGTTTGGACAGTGCCCTCTCAGGCCTCTTGACAAATAAGAAGAATAATCTCACTCCAGTTGATGTAATTATAAAAAAAAAAAATATATATACAAATTCCCAAATGCGTTATCTCTGTGTTTCTTCTATAGTGGTTTTAGTATTATTAGTTACTACATCTTTTTGGAAAGACTTTTGGTTTTCTGCTTGGTGCAACATCAGGGGCATCATCAATTCTGCTGACCAGTGATCTGTGCTGGCATTTTGCAGGTGTAGAACTACAATAATACATTCACTGATCTTTGTAAAAACCTGATTGAAATATCAGAAGGAGCTACATTTATGGAAACTAAAACATGAAAGCTTAGCAAAAAACAAGTAAAAAAAAATCATAATATTAGAAAAATACAATGTAAGTATTTTAATACACATTTTACATGGGTAAGGTGCTTAAAAGAGCCACAAAAGAAAGATTGTCATGAAATGCCATGTGCAAAAGGTTGGTATTAAGTACAGGGAGCTCTAGATCCTGTTAGTGTCACTTTTTTCTTGGGTTGGGAGCTGGGTTAAGGGTGCAGCAAACTTGTGTACACATGAAATGAAAGTTATTTGTGAAAGCCCAATATGCCACAAGCCACTTTGATCTGCCATTTTTAATAATATAAAATAAGGGCCCATCAATGTTTGCAAGCACAGTTGTACTCCTGCACTTTTCCCTACAGCAAGTTTTGTATTAAAACTCTTGCATTAAAAAGCAGTTCACACTTAGTGCGGCCTTCCGCGTCACTGCTGTACCTATTGAATACTTTTCTGAAAACAGAAGAACCCCCCAATTTAAAAAATTTTAGGGAACCAGAAAAAATTGTGTAAAATCTGTGCAAATGTAAAACTAGGAAAATACATCATGCATTCTATTTTGGAAGGGCCACCAGCAAACAGTGTAAAATACTGAAAACTTATATCAGAGGATGTTATATTGATTTTTCATTCTAGTGCCAATGCACACTCAAATTTCCGTTTTTCTGTGTTTTTTTAACCCTTGGGTGCTTCCATTTGCTGTTAATGTAAAGGGATCTGGGGCAATTGCTTGCAATTGCTTCTAGCAGTGATCAAAATGCTAAATATATTATGGCCCATAAATTCATGTAAAACCAAACCACTCCAGTCTATTTAAGGCTATTAGCAATATACAAATTTTCAGTTTAGTAAAAATACATTATTACATTTTTAGATCTCCTCAGAATTTGTGTATGTTTACATTTTTAATTGAATGTATCCCAACTATGGGAAGCAGCACTTACCACAACATTTGATGTGAAACAAAACAGTAAGGTCATTAAAACAAGCTCCTAAAATAACAGTTTAAGATTGAAGTTATGTTGAATGGTTTCTGATTAACATCTACATCTACAGTGTGTCTAATGGACACACTGGGGGTCATTTATAAAGTTCGCGCAGCGCATAATTGTTTGCAAATGATAGTTTTGCCCATGCTTTTTCCTGAATGCTACAATATTGCACTAATGTGAATGAATTTTCGCAAACAACTCGCAAACAAGACGGGTCTTTGCGTGAGTACAGGCACTTTGCGAGGTTGTTTTGCGTGAAAATATCGTTAACAGTAACTTAAATTCGCAATTTGCAAAACAATTTTGCAAATATTTTCTCTGCTACCAAAGTTGTGGCGCAGAGTGTTCGCAATTTGTGATTTTTGACATATTTAAAAAGCTCCTATAGACATCCGCAATGTGAAAAACAAATTCGCAAATCTGTTTGCACACTCTTATTCAGCTTTATAAATATAACCAGGCGCAGGGCAAATATATTCACTCTGCGAACCAATCTGCCCTGCGTGAAGTTTATAAATGACCCCCAGTGTATACATCCAACTATTAGCAATATTCTGCAACTCTAGACAATGCAGTTGGGCATCACTTTCTAACAAGCCTGAATATGTGAGCTGAAACCTGAGATTGCCTTACGAATGCAGCAGTCTCAAGGGCTCTGCCAGAAATGTGTCAAAATAAACCAATACCACCAAAAAAGGGAACCTGGAGCAGGATTTTCTGTTTATTTAAAAAGCAGTTAACCCTAGTCTTCCTTTTGTTAACATTAAGCAACCATCACAGTCTCCTAATCACTTTTCCTGTTTTACTCACCTCTGTGTAAGACTTTTTTTCTTTTAATCGTGCATGCAGTTTGTATTGTAATATATAAAAATGTAAAATAAAAGTAAAAGATCATCACAGTGAAGTAAATAGTGAAGTTCCGCCACTAGAGTGAAATGCCGCCACTCTCCTTTTATTTCTATGGGATTTTTAAAGGCCTATTTATCCAAGGGTGAAATTTCACTTTCACTTATAGATAAATACACCTTTCAAAATCCCATAGAAATGAATGGAGGGTGGCTGAATTTCACTCTAGTGGCGGAACTTCACTCTGATAAATTTACCCCATGGAGTCCTCACTCCTTCTAAGCAAATGAAAAGCTTCCCACTACTGGAACTTACATCAGTGGCACCCATATACAGTACCGTACTAGGGTTCAACTTGTACACTAGGCCTCAAGAAGGGAATATAGCAATACTGTAAATAGCACTTGGCTCAGTAAATGTTCTTAGCCCATAAAATCACTTAATTTTAAACCTAAAACAAACAAACATAAACAGAATTACATACATTAGTGTCATTGCTTTATTTCCGTGTAAAACATTTAACGTAATTGTAGTTAACATGGCTTTGTACCACTGACAATGTTCAACAAAAGTCATGGTGTAATTCAAATGCAGGGTACACGTATACATATTCGCAATCTGCGTTTTTGCAATATTTAAAAAGCTCTTGTGGACATTCGCACTGTGAACAAAAAATGTGCAATTCTGTTTGCAAACTCTAACCATGTGCAGGGCAAACATATGTGTAAACCAATCTGCCCTGCACTGGTTGTAGTCTTTGCCACATACTAATCAATGGCAATAATACCTCAAGATACAAACAGACAATAAATACTGTAAAAGAACAAGCCATTTTTCTCAGTGCAGAGCTGTCAACTCTCCTAATTTTATCTGGAGTTTCCATATTTTACACGGTGTTCTCCGGTCTCACATCACTTTAATGCATTCTCCCTATTTCTAATGATGTTACATGAGTTGCAGGGAAAAGTTGTGCGCATGCTCAGATGTCTGCAGAGTGCCATGTCCCGTTACCTTATCATGAAAAATTGACAGCTATGTCAGTGTACCCAAAAATAAGCATAAGGTCCATATATTATTAGCTTTATAAAGACCACAAAAGTATGGTTCATCAAATTCTGGGTTATATAATTACATTTGCTGATGCATGATTTGTATTTAAAGAGACTCCCCCACTTATGCTCAGTTTTTTTATTGCCTGTCTACTGCTGCCCATCCAACCTTCTTCAGCAATGTCTGCCATGGTGTGTCAAAAAGAGCCATCTCTACAGTGCCAGATACTTAAAAATGTTGCATTTGTAAAAAAGGCACATTCGCATACAGACTGAATTCACTAATTAGTAATTTAAGCTATATTCTGTACATACATCCAGACACTTGGAAGTTTTAAGTACATGTGGGCTAAATTACAAGAGGATATGATAGCTGAGAAACCAGTGCAATTAGCAACTGAATGTAATAATTAGGGATGGCGCGAACTGTTCGCGCGAACATCCGCTGTTCGCGCTCGCAGAATA
>CM044432.1:165908724-165936343 GCA_024363595.1 Xenopus borealis
ACGTTCAATATGGGAGCTATCTCTAGAGAATGTAGTTATAATACGTGGGAAATCTTTTTTTTTCTAGTAATAATCATCCTTGTATCAGCATCAGCTTCTATGGCTTGTGAAGCTTACTTTCTGCTAGATGGTATGCAACAACCCTAAGCTTAGCTTCTCAGCTGCCCAGACTCACAATAAACATGTGCAACGTCACTGCCAATCCCACCAGAATACAAGATGGGAGCTCCTGTGACAACTTTGGAGGCATGATCATTACTTGTATTGGACTGCTGATACTTTAGGCTGGGACAATGCGTTCATTATATAATATAAAGCATTTCTAACTAAATTTGTGTTCAGGGGTTAGTTATCCTTTAAATAGACACCAAATTACCTAGCTTTTTGCAAAGTGACTTCCAGTGGGAGGAATAGGAGAAGCTCATCCTCTTGCAGAGCCCATGTTAACTACCTGATAAAATGTATATGTAAATTAATTGTAATTTATAAAACTATATAAACCAGAAAAATCCAAAGTGTGCTCCATCTGGGGGAAGGCTGAAGTGCTAAGAGAGTAAGGGGGAAATGTAATAAAATTTGAAAAAAGCAAAACTTTTCAAATAAAAAATCATCTGTTGCAATGTAATATTCTTCATCAGGCTTTTATTGCATTGAGAATCTTAATTGCACATTGCAAAGCTTTAACACTTGCTCTGTAGTTTCTGTTGTGTAAATATTTTGTTGCAAAAAATGGTTTGAGATTGAGATATTTTATAACATACACTGTGAATGTTCAGTTCACAAACTAGATTACATTCTCCCAAAAAGTTTTTTAAAAAGTGGTCGGTGAAGATTGGTATAAATCCTCCCCAAAGAAAAGCAAAAAGTGCAAGATTATTTATTAATCTACAAAGAACATTTACTATATACATTTAGCATGGCAAGAGATGAAGTTAGCAAACCTAAGTGTCTGGTGAAATGAATATTGCTACCAACAACATTAGGGCTTTCATCAGTGTCAAAACACTTCTCACAAATCAAAGTCTCCAAGTGAAAAAAAAAAAACCCAGTAACTTTCTGAAAAATGCAGTCCATAAAGATTTCACCAATTTCTATTATTATTATTATTATTATTATTATTATTAACATGTATTTAGATAGTAGGAGGAGAAAAGAGAAAGCTATAAGTGTCGCACCATTCAGAATTCCTGATACCTTATGTCCCTAAAAAGTTAAAGCCACACTTATTTACTTATAATCGTGAGCCTTCTGGCGAAACGCGCGTCAGGCACAGAGCATCGTGCTTTCCCAATCTAGGCCTCCATGTTTTTTGCAAATTCAGATCAGTTCATCCATTAATTTTAACTGTTTTTAACCCAAACAGATGCTCTTTTTTAAATAATCGTATGGTTGATTTTAACATAATGAATTAAAGGTTATGTTTTAATTTATCAATCATGTTCGCAGATTTACACCAATTATTCCCTACGGCAATGAGTGTGAAGTGAGGTTGATATTCACCTTCACTTGTGATATTTTGTAAAACGGAGAAACTGAGGCTAACACGGATGAAATATATTTAATCACGTTATTCACTTTATTGAATATACAGCTGCACAATGAACTTAATCAGTAGATCACGTACATTAATTTGTAACAATCATGATCAATAGATTCTATTTTTGCATTAATTTCTTTGAATAAACGGGTTTAACGATTGATTTACCCATTCACATTAACAGTAATTTGGATCACTAAATAACAAATGAATTTTTCACTTGCTGATGTTAACTCACACAAGTAATTAATTGTGTATAATTCACCTCACGATTATAAGTAAATAAGTATGGCTTTAACTTTTTTGGGACATAAGGTGTCAGGAAATCTGAATGGTGTGACACTTATAGCTTTCTCTTTTCTCCTTCTCCTAATATATATATGTAACAAATGGATGCTGTCTGCACATTCCACTATAACAATTAATTCACTGCATAAGGCGTGTTAGGAGGTGCGGATAAACAATTGTATATCGTATGTATTTAGATAGTGCCAACAAATTGTGTAGTGCTGTAAAGTAAATGTGTTTATACAACTAAATCACATGAATTATATACATATGGAGTTACAAACATCAAAATCAATGCAGGTACAAAAGGTGAGGAAGGCCCTATACAGAAATAGCTTAGACTCTTAAAGGAAGGGACTAATACACAACGTGTGGGCAAGATCAAATTAAGTGGGTGGGAAATGTGGTACTGTATGTGGTGTTGCGTTTGGTAGTTGAGGGTAGGCTTCTTGAAAGAAGTGCATTTTAAGAGATTTCTTGAAAGCAGAAAGGCTTTGAGAAAGTCGGACAGACTGTGAGAGAGAGTTCCAGAGGAGGGGTGCAGCCCTTGCAAAGTCTTGAATGTGAGCATGTGAGGAGGTAATGAGAGAAGAGTTAAGTTGCAGGTGAGTAGAGGAGCTTAGTAGGCGGCTGTGTGAGTATTTAGAGATGAGTTCAGATATTAGGGTGGAGTTATGAAGCTTTGAATGTCAGGGTCATTAATTTGAATTTAATTCAATAGGTAGTGGAAGCCAGTGCAGGGATTGGCAGAATGGCATGGCAGAGGAGGAGCAGTTTCTAAGGTGTATGAGCCTCGCAGCAGTTTTCTGTATGGACTGGAGAGGTGACAGTCTCTGACAGGGTAGGCTAATTAAAAGAGAGTTACAGTAGTCTAGACGTGATATGACGAGAGCGTGAATAAGAATTTTGGCAGCATCTTGGGTGATAAATGATCATATTTTGGATATGTTCCTTAGGTGGAAGTGACATGATTTAATAAGTAACTGGATATGTGGAGTGAATGACAGGGCAGAATTTAGGGTAGCCCCAAGGCTACCTGAGGGGATGATAGTGGAATTATTAGCTATGATGGATACTTCCGGGATGTTACTGGTGATAGTTGGAGGAAAGAGAACCGTTTCTGTTTTCTATACAAATGCAAAACTACTCAAAAAATGTTTATCTATGTAGAGGTAATTTCATACATTTCTTTTAATTCAAATTACAGTTGACAGGCCACTTGCTTCTGTCCCCACTTACTGCAAAATTAACAGTGGGCCTAAAAAACGTGTAAGGTTTAGCACAATGGCAAAATCTAATGAAGATTCAAACAACACAAAGTTCTAATAAGCCAAGAAAAATGTTGTCATAAATGGTTATCTTCCATTATTGGAATATTATTGCAATATTTAACCCTAGCACACCTATATAACTTATAATAAAGACTAGTATTTGGATGGGCAGGAAAGAATGCTGGGATGCCAGCATTTACCATTCAATCTGTCAAGATACCATAAATAATAAACCATGGAAAGCACTTTAGTGGATAACAGGTTTCAGATAACTGAAATACAACTTCTTAGCTTTCACCAGCTATATAATTGAAGCCTCTATCTCTGACCCATGTCACAGAGTGCATTACACTATATAATACATTTATTGTTGCACTGTAAGTCAGTTCAAGTTTTCTGCTAGACACATTCTTTAGTGCTCTATAATATCCAAGATACAAATATGTATTAACAGACCGCATTAATGTAATAAGGAAATAATACATAAAATCTTAAAAAGAGAAGAAAAATAATACTAAAGAGGGGTTAATGAAAGCTTGAATCGAGATTTGTGGAATTTTCTTAGTAGCCTAGAAGTCTGCCCCATATTCGATCACTGCACTGATTTGTAAAGTTTCAGTAGAAATTTCTAAGACGGCCATTAGGCAAATGCCAGTTTATGGAGCATATTTATTAAACCTCAAATTATTCTGGTTGTGATTTTAAGAGGAAAAACTATTTTTTTTTTTCGATTTATTATGCTTCAAAGCTGCTAAAAATCCAGATCCAAAAATACTACAGCTTAGACCTGCTGAAGAGATGTAAAAGTCAATGTCAGATGTCCCAAATGGAACTGTTTTTTGCCTTCATGTTGTTCGTTTTTTTGTTGACAATTCGAAAAGATTGCACGATTTTGTGGAGACTATTCCCACTTATTCAATTTTTGGTTCAGATTTTTTAGTAATTTAAGCTGAGTTATGGAGAGGAATTAAGTCACAATTTTATTTTAAAAATGAGAACAATTTGAGTTTTAATAAATACCCTCACATGTAGTTTGTGCAATTCATTAAAATCATTCACATATCTTATCATGTGGAAAAAACACTCAGGGGCAAATTTACAAAATTCACGTGAAGAGATCGAAGTTCGATTTTTTTGGAGGATTGAATATGCAAATTTGTCCACTTCGATCATCGAATACTGAAAATTCGAATGATCGAATAGATCGAATGATCGAATAGTCGATCATTCAACCATTCAATGATCAAAGGATTTTAACTTTAAAATTTATTTGACTGCCTACTTCGACAGATTGAACCTACCGAATACCAATAGAAGCCTATGGGAGCCTATGCCTAAGCCCCATAGGCTTCTTTTACAAACACCTGCTCGAATACCATTTGTACGATCGAACACCTTGATCATTCGAATTGTACAAATTTTCCGAGCACTCGAAGGAAAAAGTAAGATTTTTTGATGAAATAGAACGATCGGTATTCGATCGTACAATTTCATCGAGAAATCGAATATAGAGGAAAAATGCTTATCGAATTTCAAGGGGATTCAAGGGATTTTTGGGTGAATTATAGTAAATTTGCCCCTCAATGTGTTAATCGTGGTCAAAATCATTCTATTATTTTCCAGTAGTAAAACCCCCAGTTAAATGCACATCTGCCTACCCTGTAATGAACCTTGCCTTAGTTATGTGCCCTTTGAGTGTATTGCCTTCAGACTACATTGTTACAAGTTCATAACATATTTATGCCAAAAGGGCGTTATTTATCAAACTCCGAATGCCAAAAATACAAAAAAATTGTGATTTTTTTTTTTATAAAATAGGACTTTTTAAAAATCATGAATGTTTCAGAATTTATTAAATCCTGAGGATGAAAAAATCAGAATATTAAAATTCATCATCTCAGACCTGCCAAGGTTGCATATAAGTCAGCTTTCGGTTGAAAAATTCTAGGGGGCACATTTACTAAGGGTCGAAGTGAATTTTTGAATAAAATTAGAATTTTTAAAATTAGAATTTTGAAGTAATTTTTCGCTACTTCGACTATTGAATAGCCCAAAGTTCAAATTCGAATTGAAAAAATTTGAAAACTGTCTCTTTTAAAAAAACTTTGAATTCGACCCTTTGCCACCTTAAAGCTGCCGAATTGCCATTATAGCATATGGGGGACCTTCACTGGAACGTTTCCTGAAATTTTTTCTAAGTCCTGAAAATTCAAAGTTTTTTTAAAAATGATGTATTCGAACTATTTTTATTTGATCGAAAACGGGCCTATTTGATCGAAATAGGTCCATTTTTGATCGAATATAGCCTTTAAAAAATTATTATGGTCGAATTTTGAAGTTTTTTCACTTCAAAATTTGACCATTAGTAAATGTGCCCCTAAGAAATCTGAAAACAATCGTGGAAATCTGAGTTTTCCCGCAGAGAAAATTTTCGGGAAAATGTTATAATAAATATGCCTAAAAAACCCCATCGAATATGCTCAGAGTTTGGAACAGCAAATGCTGAGAAAAATTCGGAGCTTGATAAATAACACCCTAACATGTACATTTACTAGGCGTCGATGTGAATATTCAAATAAAATGATAATTTATAAAATTCAAATTTCAAAGTAATTTTGGGCTACTTCAACTAATGGATAGCCCAAAATGCGATTCAAATTGAAAAAATTCGAAGATTCGAATTTTCCAATTTTGAAGTACTTATCCTTTAAAAATCCTTCGACTTCGACTATTCGCCAGCTGAAAGCTGCCACATTGCCATTTTAGCCTATGGGGGACCTCATAGAACCGGTCCTGAAAAATTTTCTAAGTTCCAAGAATTCAAAGGATTTTGCAGAGAATCATTCGATCAAATCGGATGATTCGAACGATTTTTTACTCATTTCGAAAATCGACCTATTCAATAGAATTAGGTCCATTTTCAATTGAAAAAGCCCTTTAAAAATGCTTCAAGGGTCGAATTTTGAAGTTTTTTAACTTTGAAAATTCGGCCCTTAGTAAACCTGCCCATAAGACTATGAGCAAGTGGCTTTTGACATTCTCATCTTTTTCTGGTGTCGAAGCTTCGCTCAGTTCCTGGACCTTGCTACGGTCTGTAGATTTTGATCTCTTTATCCATGTGATGAGCCATGGCTTATATTCTCAGGTCTTGAGAATTTTCTTTCTTTACTAATTTCTACTTTCACTGCCTGCCCCTGACCTTTGGATGTCTATTACTATGAGATCTTGAGTAATTATATATATATATATATATATATACATATTCACAAACATTTTCAGAAGTGCAGTCACAAATATCTGTTTTTCCTAATCAAACTAATGCAGTAAAACATTTAATAAATTGTGAGAACATCTTTACTGTCCAATTCACAACTGCAAGATATATATAAAGATACACGGTGTGGAATTATTTTCTTTATTATAAAGTAAGACATGTCCTAACCAGTGGTGCAAAAGTAAGCTCTTGGGAATACAGTTCCCACAAGAAAATAGGAAATTACAAATGTTCCAGGAGAAAGAGGTCAAAATAAATCAAAATTGGGGGTATTATTTATTTAATTTCCCTTATGCCAATTTGACAAATGATTGTAGTAAAATGACCTTTATTAAAAGGCAAAGTACATGCTTTGCAAGGAGTTCTCTCTGTTTCTGAGAGACATTATTTTGAGTATTCTTGTTTACCACCATACTCCATTGGAAATAGTTCACTCAAAATCCCTTCAGTGAACATTTTTGTATGACGAAGTGAATGCACCACATGGAATGCCACGATTACAATGCTAATCAATTCAAAAATATTTTAGGAAATTGGTTGCCTGCCAATAGTGATGGGCGAATTTATTCGCCAGGGACGAATTCGCGGCGAATTCCCGCGATTCGCCGCTGGCGAATAAATTCGAGAAACTGCAAAAAAATTTCGGCCAAAAAAATTCGCCGCACAAAAACGAGTCGCGCATCGTTTTTGACGCGACGCACCGAAAACGACTAGAACGCGCGCCGAAAATGACGCGACGCGTCGGAAACGACGCGACGCGCGTCAAAAACGACGCGACGCGCGTCAAAACCGACGCGCGACTCGTTTCGCGAATCGGCGAAAAATTCGCGAATTTCTCTGGAAATTCGTGAATTTTTCGGCGAAGCGAAACGCACCCATTTCGCCCATCACTACCTGCCAAAACTGAATAATGCACAGGTGACAAAGGTGATGCTGCCCCATGTGCCATAAAGGTAAATACACACAGGTTCAATAGCTGACTCCTGATAGAAATCCACAGGGCCATGGATCTAAAGTAAAAACAACTTTTATTGGAAAAAAATGTAAATCCAGAGGCCCTTCATTTTTTGTGCTCCACAAGCACTTAGCCATGGACCCAAGACATATTTACTTTTATATTTATGGCCCTGTGAAATTCCTAGAGTGCAAAGAGGCCCACATTTGTTTATTCACAAAATTAAACATCTTCTGCTTCCTAAGCTAAGAGTCTGGGGCCAGAACACCTGGACCCCTTATTCTACTTGGTGAGTTTATCTAAATTGGTCACTTGAGACACCTGTCTGTTGTTTTTCCTGATTAAATTGACCCTTGTATGTGCACATGTTTATTGTGTAAACGTAATTGCAACTTAAGCACAACCTACAATAAACCAACTCTGTTGCATAACATGAGAACACTATCAATATTTAAAGGAAAATAGTTCCTCTACAAGAAACTATCTTGGCATCATAACCTAACTGACTATACAGTATATTTACCTTCTAAATATGAGTATTATTATGATTATTATTATTATTATTATTATTAATAACATGTATTTCTATAGAGCCAACATATTTCATAGTGCTGTAAATATTCCATGCATGATCCTCACACCACTGGCAAGAACAAGCTAAGTGGGTCACAGCTCTAGAGTCATCTGATTTTATTACTTAACCATAACCCGAAATCCTTTAATGGCCCTTTCTCCACTGACTGTGGTATGGTTCTCCCTAGAGAAACACCCAAAGTTTCCTGCATTCATTTTCCTCAGGATATGAGTGGGAATAGTTGAGAGATGTAAATCTCTTTACACGCAGATACATGTTATGATCATAACTTTGTAAAAAATAAAAACAGAAGAAAACAGTAGAAAAGAGGACCCAAATTTCCTACATGTTTTAAGTATGTAACTGTAGATAATTTGGATCATAATACATTCTTGAGTTACTAGATATATCTATATGTATATATATATATATATATATATATATTTAGACAGGGGGGTTGTGGGAGCACTCTAAAGGCTTTAAAGTATTTATAAGTATTATAAATGCTAATACATATACACCCAAAACAGGGGTTATTTTGTTACAAAGTTATGATCATAAAATTGATAAGCCACCATTCCACGTCAAGGTAAACCCCGAATGGCGGTCCCTAACTTGTTTTATTTATTACGTGCATTCTAGCATTACCTGTAATCAGTGTCCGTTGAACGCTGTTTTTTCACTGAAGGCTAAATCCTCCCCAGCCAGCAATCAGGCTTTTAAAGGAGAGATATTCCCAAAACAAACGCCCAATTTTAAAAGCATAGGATCACCACTTGTTCAAAGGGGGGGGGTATGGGGTGCTACAACCACTGAAGCTACGCCACAGCTTCCAACTATACATACAATATCAAAACAGGGGGGTTGTGGGAGCACTCTAAAGGCTTTAACGTATATATAAGTATTATAAATGCTAATGCATATATACCCAAAACAGGGGTTATTTTGTTACAAAGTTATAATCATAAAATTGATAAGCCACCATACCACATCAAGGTAAACCCCGAATGGCGGTCCCTAACTTGTTTTATTTATTATGTGCATTCTAGCATTACCTGTAATCAATGTCCGTTGAACGCTGTTTTTGTAGCACCCCATACCCCCATTTAAACTAGTGGTGATCCTATGCTTTTAAAATTGGGCGTTTGTTTTGGGAATATCTCTCCTTTAAAAGCCTGATTGCTGGCTGGGGAGGATTTAGCCCTCAGTGAAAAAACAGCGTTCAACGGACATTGAATACAGGTAATGCTAGAATGCACGTAATAAATAAAACAAGTTAGGGACCGCCATTCAGGCTTTACCTTGATGTGGTATGGTGGCTTATCAATTTTGTGATCATAATTTTGAAACAAAATAACCCCTGTTTTGGGTGTATATGCATTAGCATCTATAATACTTATATATACTTTAAAGCCTTTAGAGTGCTCCCACAACCCCCCTGTTTTGATATTATATATATATTTATATATTTTAGTGTAGTCACTTGAAACTGTGCATGATTTCCGTTTGTAACTTTTTTTGCAGTCAATTTGGAAAACAAATATTCCACTAGGGGTGAATTTTCGAGAATTTTTGTGCAAAAAAAACACAAAAACTTGAATATTTAAATTCAACATCTAAAAGCCAAAGAGTTAATTTAGATATCAATGGGTGTTATTTCCGCAATATTCTAAATATTTTTCACTGCATTTGAGTTGCTTTTTCCCATTTTACACAATCAAGCTTTTGAAAGTATTTTAATAAATAGGCGAAAACATTTATTTCATACATTCTTAATAGCAGTCATAGGGGAGGAATGTAATTTAAGTCACAAAGAGAAAAAAATTTGCACCAATAAGAATACAAATGCACATCTTGCAATGTAATATTGTTCCTTAAACTGTTATTGCATTGTGAATTTTAATTGAGCAGTGTGAATTTTAATTGGGCACTCTTAAGAAGTGATTGAAGGTTTTGTAATCTCTTGAAGTAAACATAACACATATTTCAGTAAGAAGCCGTATTACATTGACTGCACATTGGTGCAAGCTGTAAAATTTGCAAACTCTCTTCCACTGTCGGAAGTGGTCCCTTAACAATTTCTGGGTTAGCAAAAGCTATATTGAATTTTCCCCTATTAACTCTAAACTGTTAATATCTCAAAAACTACTAAAAACAGAAAAGTACCATGAAGGTTATGAATTCTTTTTGGGGTTTAGATCTTTTAAACACAAAAAGCACAGTTCACAAAAAACATCTAGCAATACTTGATCTTTTTTTGTTATTGTGCAATACAATATTCAACCCATCAACAAAATGGATGAGTTTATTATTGACAGAACATTTTACAAAATCATTTGTTGAAGGAAAAATATAGGGGGGGGATATTTTACTGCAATGGATATGGATTTATAGATTGGTTTTGAACAGGAATAAAATGATCTCTTAAATCATCAAGCATAGAATGACATGTTATAATGATGTCAACACAAAGAAACACAACTTTTCTCTTTAAGAAATAAAAAAAACTTTAAAAAAAAAACAATAATAATCAACTGATTTTATTCTACCATCAGCTTGTTAATTTGTAAGTTGGACTGCAAAATATTAAACATTTGGGCGCATTTAAATGGAAAAGTTCTCTACTAGGTATAACCTCAAACTTTAATATCCTTAAAATACTGCAAATATAAAGTACTATAAAATTCACTTTACTAGTAAGCTGTTTGGACAAAAATCAGACTCTGGAAGTAGATTTTATCTAGAAGATCTTTATATCTTTGTAATTCCAATAACCAAAGTTCCATGTGGTTTTAATAATAATTTAATAGTCAAACCAAAAAATACACAATATATCACAGGTTTCAGATATATGCATTACACGTGCTACATGAAGTTTCATGTTCTGCTTATAAAAATTAAACAAATGTATATGGAGATTACCACAATGTTCTTGATGAAGATGTTCACCCTGTTAATGACAATGTTCTTTTTAGCAATTAACTCTGTTTATTAAATGAGACAGCAGGACCCACTCCAAGGATAATGTAGCCAGATATTTATGAGGCAAAAGCACACAAAAGTAATTAAGATGCTTTGAAGCTGCTTTATCAAATGAGATAATTCTCTGTTCAACAATGCAATTTAAGCCACATAAATAAAAGAAGTTATTCAGTCAACAAAATGTAATCTTAGCAGTGATATGGGAGAAAGAACACACACAGGATGATAACCACTTCTATTGGTTATATAGGTCTGTCTGAGCTATTTTACTGTATAATAACTTTGGACATAAATACACACAGAGTTAAGTTAAATCTTGAACCAAGACAACAATGTATAAAGTAATAAAAGATTTAAATACAATAAGAAGTCAGTCTTGATCTTAACTGTAATGTACATTTGCTTAATACAACCCTTCTGTGTTCCATTATTTAACACCACTTGTTTTTGCACTTGATGGTCTTCTTAATTTTTGCTAGACTGATATGGCACAACATTTCTGTCAAACAAGTTTTTGTAAATTAAATCCTTAAATTCTAGTTGCTCCTGAAAAAAGAAAGGTGTAAAAACACCTAAAGCAGTTTCCAATTTGTACAAGACTGATTCCAAACTGCCAATCTGAAATTTCTCACTTGCTAGCATAGTTACATAGTTAAATTGGGTTGAAAAAAGACAAAGTCCATCAAGTTCAACCCCTCCAAATTAAAACCCAGCATACACACACACACCCCTCCACTCTTTCACACAAACCATATATGCCCACAAGTGACAAGTACAAGTATCCGGAAAGCTTAAAATTATGGGAAGGCCATCTCCCATAGACTCCATTTTAGACAAATAATTAAAAATTTTACAAAAAATGTCCTTTTCTTCTGTAATAACAATAGAGTACCTTGCCCGTGACCCTAACTCAGCTGCATAAATCCATATTGACAGCAAAACAACCCTTTTGGGTTTATATAGGTGCAGATTTACTATTATATAGGTGCAGATTTACTATTGGTCGAATTGGAGGGTTAAAAAAAAAATCCTTCGAATTTGACCATCGGATTTTGGTCAAATTGAAATCCTTCCAATTTGAATATTGAATTCGAAGGATTTTACTGCAATTCGACTAATTGATTGATTGATCAAATAAAAACGATTCAAATGATTTTATCCATTAATCAAATTTTTTTATTCGATCTAAAAATGCTGGAAAAACCCTATGGGAGCTTCCATGGGGTTTAACAGCAATTCGGTAGGTTTAATCCGGTGAACAATGCAATTGAATTTTTTTTTTTTAAAGGGCAAGTACTTCGACCATCGAATAGTCGAATGATCAAATAGATTTTCATTTGAATCATTGGAATCATTAGAATTTTTTTAAAAATTGGATGGTCGAAGTATCCATTACCATACCCATTGATTCATCCTCTTATCTTATAAATACATTTATTAATTTAGCTGCTGCAACCTTGTAATGCTGGGTCGCAAAGTGGGTTTCTAGCTGTATATATTTCTGCACAACTTCCACACTGCAAAAACTGCATTTGCATTTAATACCTCAATGTACACTACGGGGCATATTTGTCAAGAAAAAAAAAGAAATTTGTTGAAAGGGGCTGTATATCTGTATATCTGAGTGAATTGTTTTCCCAAAATAGAAGTATAGTATTGTAAGATATACTACATTTGAAATTGCTCATTTTATGCACAAGAGCTTGACATCTTGAATCTTGTTCTTGTAACATTCAAACGCTTTGGGCAGCTGTTAAGAAGCTTAAGGGTGGAAATCTTCAAGCAGAAAATGAGGTGCTTCTGTCAGGAAGTACAGGGTTGTATACTGAATTCTAAAGAAGATAACTCTGGTTTCTGAGTTGTTGGGTAACTTTAATGTGAGCTCATTTGCCTTGTATTATTACTTTTGTATGGGGATTATTATTTTCTTTTATTACTTTTAGATGGGGAGCTACTGGAGGCAGAAGACAGAAGACAGAGACCAGTTATTTTATTTCACAATTGTACTGTATTTACTGGGATGGTCTTCATTCAGACTATATGGCACAAAATATGAAGTATTATACATCTGGTGCCCAAGCCTATTCAGCAAATGTTTGAAACTCTTAGGGCAGATTTGTTTAAAAACACACGTTTATGAAGACAAAACTTGGGCAAAAATGCTAGCTTAAGAGAAAAATATTTAATTGTGAAAGTAAATAATTAAAGTTAAATGTTCCCATTGACATCTATACAACCTTGCCAGCTTTTACTTGATGAGCATTTTCTAGTGACTTTTCAAGATCTTTTCCTGAAATAAATTCCAACTATTTGCACAATTTTTTCACTTCAAAATCCGACTCGATCTTTGATAAATCAGCTACTTATTTTTTCAGATTATGGAAAGAAACCCCTAATGCAGGGGTCCTCAACCTTTTGTGGCCTGGGGACCGGTGTCGAGGCAAAAATTTTTGCATAGACCAGGGTGGGGTTGGGGGGGTCAAGGTGGGGCCGTGAGGGCGCGGTGGGGTCAGCGTCCAACTCTGGCAGACCATCGTCTAATTCAATGTGCCTCATTAATTGCAGGCTAGACTCGGCGGCCTAGTTCTGTCTGTGGCCTGCTTCTGGGCTGCAGCCCGGTGGTTGGGGACTCCTGCTCTAATGCACTATTGCAAAATGATAGACAATGAATCTTGCATAACCTGCACACAGAATAGGAAGGGAATAAATTATTTGCCCAGTTGTTGCATTTACAGAATTCAGATTGTGGAAACTTGACATTTTATACATAACCGAAATAAGTTGGTAAAGCCCCAAGCCCAACGCTATCCACAGGGCTTCATGATAATTCTAAATTTGACCATTCCCATCAAAATTTCTTCAGAAATGCAACTGTCATGTTAGAACCCATCCATCGCAGTCATCAATACTAGATGCCTTCCTTTCAACCCCAAGGAGTTTAAGGTTATGTGTTCTGTCAGTCTTTCTTAAAGAAACAAGTGTTATGACCCCAGAGCTTACAACTTGCAATCACATTATAGAAAAAGACGTACTGAGTATGTTAAACTGACTGGGAGAACAGAGAACATAGACGGGTTCACAGACCAGGTCAACTTAATAAACCAAATGAGCTTGAGGTAGGGCCAAACACTAATAGAAACATAGAGAATCACACACAAAAACTAATGAATAGACCTTTATGTTGGGCTAAGCAACCTACACAGTGAGCGCTTTGAATTATTTGAATTTCATGCCACCGATGACGTCACATTTGCCACTTTCTGGATAAATTCGGAAATAGCCAAGTGACGCAAACCCAGAAGTATGCACATTCAAAAGACTGTTCAAGGCATCCCTGCTATACCACCAGGCTGAGTCCTTACAAACAGTTAAGAAGAAAAGATAAAGATTGAAGTAAGTATCTAAAATATCTGATTCATGAAAACTGCAATATAGGAATAGAATGCAATATACAACACTAACAGGTAGTGATGGGCGAAACGGGCGCGTTTCGCTTCGCCGAAAAATTGGCGAATTTCCAGAGAAATTCGAGAATTTTTCGGCAATTGGCGAAACAGCCGCGCGTCTTTTTTGACGTGCGTCGCGTCGTTTTCGACGCGCGTCGCGTCGTTTTCGGCGCGCGTCGCGTCGTTTTTGGCGCGTAAAAAACGACGCGCGACTCCTTTTTGGCGGTGAATTTTTCATGCTGTTTCGCGAATTTATTCGCCAGCGGCGAATCGCGGGAATTCGCCCCTGGCGAATAAATTGGCCCATCACTACTAACAGGATCATAAAACACATTTAACAATACAGTATCTCCACATTCTGAATTAGGCCAAATGGAAATGCAGTTGAGTTTATACAGAGTTCATAGGGAGAGGCTGCAAATGCAAGAAAAGATAGATATGTAAAAGGGGAAATGGCCCCACAAATGATTATATTTACTTACATTACCTTATTTACTTCTGCGAGCGAGCACCACAGAAAGATCCTCTTCCTTCTTCTTCTTTCTTCTTGTGGCTGTGCATATACAGTAGAGTGAAAAATTAACTTTAACGAAAAAGCCAACTATTTCATTCTAATGTTCATGCATCTCCCCCGGGAAATTGGAAGAATGAAGAAATGCTCCGTGGGGCTCGCTAGCAGAACCTCGGGTCAATGCAATTTTCTTATGATTGGACCACTGGCCTTGGTGTGAGGTAAGTAAATACATCCATTTGGGAGTGCCTAACTTTTGCCACTTCCAAGTTAAATAGGCTGTGTTTAACGGACATGTTAAGCCCCCCCCCCACAAAAATTTAATCAGTGAACAGTCTCTTTGAAATCTTCCCACTAAAAATCTGTCACTGTGGTTGTTAAAAGGTTAACAGTGAGCTGCAGTATCCCCTTAATGACTTAGAAATCCTTCTCCTTCTCTAACATACTCAGCCCCTCCTTCAGGAATTTGCTTTGACTGTTGACTTATGAGCATGATCAGTTCTTCTTAACTCCGATTACTAAACACACCCTTCAGTCTAACAGCCAATGAAGAGGTAGCATTGCTGGTTCCCATAGAAACTCTGCTCTACATATTAACATAGTAAGTTAGGCTGAAAAAAGACACACGTCCATCAAGTTCAACCTCTAACTTTTTATTTTATTTTTATTATTTTAACTGCCTAACTGCTAGTTGATCCAGAGGAAGGCAAAAAAACCCCATCCAAAGCCTCTCCAATTTGCCTCAGAGGGGGAAAAATTCCTTCCTGACCCCAAAAAGGCAATCGGACTAGTCCCTGGATCAACTTGTATAATGAGCTATCTTCCATAACCCTGTACTCCCTCACTTGCTAAAAAGCCATCCAACCCCTTCTTAAAGCTATCTAATATATCAGCCTGTACAACAGTTCAGGGAGAGAATTCCACATCTTTACAGCTCTCACTGTAAAAAACCCCTTCCGAATATCTAGGTGGAACCTCTTTTCTTCTAAACGGAATGGGTGACCTCGTGTCAGCTGGAAAGACCTACTGGTGAATAAAGCATTAGAGAGATTATTATATGACCCCCTTATATATTTATACATAATTATCACATCACCCCTTAAGCGCCTCTTCTCCAGCATGAACATCCCCAATTTGGCCAGTCATTCCTCATAGCTAAGATTTTCCATCCCTTTTACCAGCTTAGTTGCCCTTCTCTGTACCCTCTCTAATACAATAATGTCCTGTTTGAGTGAGGGAGACCAAAACTGTACGGCATATTCTAAATGTGGCCTTACAAGTGCTCTATAAAGTGGAAGAATGACCCCCTCGTCCCCTGACTCTATGCCCCTTTTAATACAGCTCAAGACCTTATTGGCCCTTGATGCTGCTGACTGGCTTTGCTTGCTACAGCCAAGTTTATCATCTGTTCCTATTTTATTTTTCTGACCAACACTCCTCAGCTCTGCATAACTGGTACAGTGCTCAGCCCCAGCACTTTTTATCAAAGTATGTTGTGTCTGTGTAAAGCTGCATTCTGCATTGCATGAACTTTACAGCATACATGTCTCAATGTTACTGATGATGTATCAGAGGGAAAATGACTGCTGGGTGAAAGCTACTATTTGTTTTAGGAAAATGTGATGGAGCTGGCAAATGGAGGGGGTTTGTGCAGTACAAATTATGTGGCTTTGATGAGAAAGATATGCCCAACTTATATACTGTACATGGAGGGAAAATGTAGGAGTTACATGTCCTGTAATGGTTAAATGATTTTTGCTGACTTAAGGTAAAGTAATGCATAGTTTCTTATACATAAAATCTCATTCTCTCTCTATAGAGAGAGAGAAAGAGAGAGAGAGAGAGAGATGTACATTTGTCTTATTATATATATATATATTATATATATATAGGGGCAAATTCACTAAAGCTCGAAAATGCGCCAGCGACAGTTTCACCGACCGCCGCACTTCGCCAGGCGAATTTTCGCAATCGCTATGCAAATTCACAAAAATGCGGTGGCGAATGCTAGTGAAGTTGTGCTACCGTTACTTCACCAGGCAAAGCGCATTTCCGATAGCGATGCCTAATTTGCATATGGCACAAATTAGATGCCAGCGTTTTTTGAGACTTAGAAAAAAAATTTTTTTTCAAACTTCTATCTATTGTATTGCACTTAGCCAGGTCTGACCTGACGAAGTAACGTCTAGCGCAAGAGGTAACATTCTGTAAAATGTTCATCTTAGTGAATTAGCATAGTTACTTCCCTTCGTCAGTGCACAACTTCGCCTGGCGTAAGGGTGTGAAGTTTCGCAAGTCTATCTACTTCACTAGCGAATTTTCGTGAGGGGCACTGTTAGTAAATCGGTGAAGTTGCGAATTGACGTCACGCTGGCGAATTAGCGCTAGCATTAGAAGCTTTGCGCTTTAGTGAATTTGCCCTATAGAGAGAAAGAGAGATAGAAAGAGAGAGATGTACATTTTAACCTACAATTTACATTTTAACATTTTAAAATGTTACATTTTAACCTATACATACATTTATAAACTATGCATACAGATTTAACTATAAATTTATATATATATATATATATATATATATATATATATATATATATATATAAATACAGGCAAAAGTATCAATATTAATGCTTCAATTTACCAAGTTTAATATACAAACAGTGGAGATCATTAGGGCCTTTGCATAGAGAAACATGTGTTGCTACTACCATTTCATCACAGACCATAAATATGCATAGACATGAGAAAGTACCCATTGATAATGTTGTCTTTAACATGAGAGGTCATGGTTCACAAAAGATAAACATTCCCTTTTGCTACCAAGGCTCCTACATTGTGTGTTTGTTTTGTTAGCATTGTATTCCACACAACCACAAATGTTCATCTCTCTCAGCTGCTCTACATAACCTAAAGAAATCTGAAGCAGGCAATCGAATGATTTAACAGCTAATATTCTTCCTGATCGCTCTCAACAAAAAGTTCTTATTTAAAACATTTTTTACAACTATGTCAACAGATGAACAAAGTTGAAAGGTTTCTTCCCATGGTGAAGAAATGTAGTCATTAGTATAAATCACTTACAAAGTCACTAAAACCATTTTTTAAAATCAGTGAAGACAACACATGCATCTTCTCTACTTTTACTGTAACCCTTTGGAGTTAGGTTCACTGTGGATTCTATATTCCAGGGATTTTGCCTTACAGAAAAATCTATTAGTGGTAGGTATAAAGTACCTCATTATTCCTGCATTGTGCTTTGTACCTTAGTCATATCATTAAGGATGTTGCTCTAAATTATCTTTTGTGTACCATGTAAAATTGCGTGGGATTAAGAGTTTGTGAATCATAAATACATAATATTGTCAGGGCATTAACATCAAGTACCTTAGACAGATGGATCAGCAGGTCAAACATAGTCCTTTTCCACCTGGTGCAGTTACATTATTTCACTGGGGCTTTTAGACCTTTAGATGCAGCACAATAGTACAATAGTCATATTTATGGGGTGTTAGGCTAGATTCCAGCCAGGGCATTAAGCCATAGATGCACAGATATAGTCCTACGAAACAAAGTTGTGCTATTTTCACACCATTTCAATTGATCTTTAGTTGATTGGACAATCTAGAAGATTTCAGATTTTAGAATATCTGTGCATGTATTGTCTATCTCATGATATTTATGGATGTCTATCACTACTGTCTCCAGGATATAACATTCATGCAATTGTTGTCTGTCAATTAATGGTCAGAACATCATCTGTTTGTTATTTTTCCTACTCTTATTTATAATTTAAATCTAAATGGTTGGGTTACAATCATTGCATTAAAACAAACAATTGATATCCAAGCATTTGTCATACAAGGAATAACATCTATGGCCAACTTTACTTGTAAGGAGGTTGTATGTCCTAGTGTCTGTGTGAGTTCCTCCAGTACTCGGTTCCCTTCCACACTCAAAAAAGTTACAAGCAGGTAAATTGACTCCTGAAAAAATTTACCCCAGTGTGTATGAGAATGTGATAAGGATGTCTAATCATGGTCATTTTAACCATGTTAAGATTCAAGGAACTGAACAGGTTAAATTAGGAATACGAGGAGGAAATCTATATAAAAATGTAGACCAGAGAGAAATATACCAGATATTTACATTAAAAACACATTACCTACAAGGGTTAAATAGCGATTGGGAGGTGTTGTGTTTTTTCTGATTGTAGAAGTCCCATAAAGGCAAGGATTTGTTTAAATAATCTGCATACATTTCCCATTTATTGATAAAATGTATGTGTTTACCTGTGGTAAACTAAAAGTGTAATTGTTGCATAAAGTTACATGAAGTTTTTTAATTACCAAAACTATATAAGTAAGGCATTGAGTACTGGCTTAGCTCCACCTCTAATGAAGTGCCAGAGTGACTAGACACATGATATTTAGCTAAGGATCTGAAGATGGATGTCTGTCCATGTTTTTATGCTAACTTCGCAATAAAGTTTTCTTTTTGAATTTCCATCCGTAGCTTTGTTAACCTCCTGTTCACCTTACTCCATTTAACAATAGGGATTTTAGACCCTAAGGTCCATTGAGATGCAGACTGGTGTGAATGATGTATAATCTCATGAAAATGCTGCCAAAAAGGTTGGTGTTATATAGATCCAAAATATATATTGAAATATAGGTTTTTGGAAAACAATGAAAAGAGCCTATTGGCTATTAAAATGCCTACTATGGGCAAAGCATTGTATGACACTACACATATACTTTATATACATCATGCTAAAACGTGGAGAAAGAATGTAGATGAAACAATGTTATAAGTGTCTGATATTTATTGATTACCGTAACAGAAAATCCCTCTGTGATGGTGACCCCCTTTCAGTTGTTGATTCACAGAAAAGATCCCTATAATAATACAAAGGTTCATTTTATCCTACGATTGCAGTGGGGATCTGACCTAAGTCAGCAAAATCAAGAAGAGAAACAGTACCCCACTTGTACAATCTAACCATATAATATACTTAATTAGGTAGAGTAAATATCCAATTGTATATAAACTAAAATGTGCAGATTTAGGACTTAAGGGCATGTTTACTAAGATTGGAGATAAATATCTGGAGAAATTTCTGGAGATGTTGCCCATAGCAACCAATCAGATCTTTGCTAACTTATAGGTGGCTGCTTAAATCTAATTGCTGATTGGTTGCTATGGGCAACATCTCCAGAAATCTCTCCAAATATTTATCTCCAATCTTAGTAAACATGTCCTTAGAGAGTTAAAGGGAAACTGTCATGGGAAAACATGTTTTTTTTAAATGCATTGGTTAATAGTGCTGCTCCAGTAAACTTCTGCATTGAAATCCATTTCTCAAAAGAGCAAACAGATTTTTTTATATTCAGTTTTGAAATCTGACATGGGGATAGCCATTTTGTCAATTTCCCAGCTGCCCCAGTCATGTGACTTGTGCCAGCACTTCAGGAGGGAACTGCTTTCTGGCAGGCTGTTGTTTTTCCTTCTCAATGTAACTGAATAGTACTCAGTGGGACATGGGTTTTACTATTCAGTGTTGTTCTTAGATCTACCAGTCAGCTGTTATCTTATGTTAGGGAGCTGTTATCTGGCTACCTTCCCATTGTTCTTTTATTAGGCTGCTGGGTGGGGGAAAGGGAGGGAGTGATATCACTCCAGCGTGCAGTACAGCAGTAAAGAGTGATTAAAGTTTATCAGCGCACAAGTCACATGACCTGGGGCAGCTGGGAAATTGACAATATGTCTAGCCCCATGTCAAATTTCAAAATGAAATATAAAAAAATCTATTTGTTCTTTTGAGAAATGGATTTCAATGCAGAATTCTTCTGGAACAGCACTATTAACTGATGCGTTTTGAAAAAAAAAAAAAATTCCCATGACAGTATCCCTTTAATACTGAGACCACAGTGCCGGCTTCTCTGCCTTTCTCCCCTTTGTGGTGTCCTAGGGACTAGAAACAATTTAGGTAGTAGATTTGGGACAACTACACCTCTCCTTTTCTTCTTATTTCCAAATTCTTGATTTCAGAACCGTAGCATGGTTTTTAAATTATCCTAATTAATTTGTGTACTTAATGAATTAGCAATCAACTATTTTTTTTTAATATCCAATTATATACATTAGCCTTTTTCAATATTGATTTATATTGACTCAGTCTGAAGCACCATGAACTAATGGTTCAGTAAAACGCAATCATATTTTATTCACTAATTTATGGGCACGTTATTGATAATTCATTGATTAATTGATTCTCGTTTGATGATATTGTCGAATGAATTGTAGATTGATTTTAATTAATTTATAGCGTTGCACCTCATATAATTCTAAATTTTTAATTACACCACAAGAATTCAATTAAGTTACACAGTATATAATTAGGGTTATAGTTACAGGGTTATTGAATCAATAAGGGGTCCTACCTGAGGTAAGGCCAGTATTGGGTCTAGTATAACATATAGTAATGGGCGAATTTATTTGCCAGGGTCGAATTTGCGGTGAATTCCCGCGATTCGCCGCTGGCGAATAAATTCGCGAATCACCAGCGAAATTTCGCCGGAAAAAATCGTCAAAAGCGTCCCACGACTCGTTTCGCGAATTTTTCGGCGAAGCGAATCAAGGGAGATTCGCCCATCACTAATAACTTACTTAAATCCCAGGTTACTTGATCAATGTCCACACTGCACTGCACTTTATGAACAAGTAATTGTTCTTTTCAATAGTGGTGATTCACTCCATGAATTTTTGATCATAATCAGGAATTTCTATGCACTTTATTTTTTAGTTTATTTATAACAATTTAGTGTTACATTTTAGTTTATATACAATTGGATATTTACTCTACCTAATTAAGTATACTATATAGTTAGATTGTACAAGTGGGGTACTGTTTCTCTTCTTGATTTTGTTCCCCTTTCAGTTGTCTAACTGAATATAAAATATATATTTATATATACACGTCTATGACCAGCTTTAAACAGAGCAAATTTTTACTTTTAACTGTATGCATGCAATCTACACAACTTATTTCTTATTTTTAATACTATTTCTCAATAAGATGAGAGGAGAGAAAGGCACAGCTGTGATCATTAAATGCAGCTGCTAGAGGAGCTGGGATTGGGAAGGAAATGTGAATTAAAGGCACGATTTAATCAGAAAAGAGCATGGTGTAGACTTGAGTAGTGAAAAATAGTTCAGGGAAAATAATATTTTACTTTACTTTCTTGGGAAAGTAATTGTTACATTTGTGCTTACACAGCACAATAAATTTCTATGAGTGTCCCTATGTTCCCTCTAGCAAAAAGTAGCAATTCCATTATTCCATCCTTATTTTCCAAATATGCTCCCATGTGCATCACCTGACACAGAGCAAAGACCATTAATCTTAATCTATAGTCCTTACTGAATTATTGCCTAAAGAGGTCACAACAAAAACAACACAGGTGTGCAGTTGTTGCTAAATTGTCTTGCAGCATTCGTTTCCTGGGTTTATTTCTAACCACACCACTAACACATATTTTATTGAAACACTAACTGTTATAATATCATTCCTTTCCAAATTCATAAGACCGTGAACATATTTCATTACGCCTACATGCAAGGAGTTTGTAGGTTTTCCCTGTGTCTGTGTGGGTTTCTTCCCAATACTCTGTTTTTCTCCTACACTCCAAAAACATACTGGCAGGTTAATGGACTGCTAATAAAACACTGTGTATGTGTGTGTAAATATCAATTGTAAGATGGAGTATTTTTGGATTCAGATTTTTTTAATCCTTTGTGTATAATAAATAAGTATGTGCTATAACAATGCGGGTTAGCATCAACGTTTCTTGGAGATAATTCCTGATATTTCTAAGATCAGAAAATGTAAGCTCTTCCTGAAAGCCAAAGTAACAAACAGGGCAATCATCTAAGCTATGGAAAAAAAGATACTGCTCAAAGTCTAGAAATGTACAGGGCTGCCATTAGAAATCACGGGGACCCGTACAACAACACCCAAGCCCCACCCCAGATCCTGTCCACCCCACACCACAGTTAAAAGAACACACAAACATCAGCACTAAAAACTGTAACCCCCCTACACACAAGTCATAAAAAGCCATTGATGGTCAGCGCCCCCTTATAAGTTAAAACAAAATCTGTGGCACAAGGGCCACCCATAAAAGTTGTTTTTAAAAAATTGGTTGTTAGGGCCCCCTATAAATTACAAAAAACTTTGGTGCCAGTGCCCCCCATAAAAGCTATTAAAAAATCATTGGTGGTCAAGGCCCCCATAAGTCAAATAAAATGTTTGCACCAGGGCCCTCCATAAAAGTCTTTTTTTAAAGTTAAAAAAACATTGGGACCCCAGAAAATATTTTTTTTTAAAAAACAATAGTGGCAGGGGCATATAGTGTATTAATAATTAATAATACATTGGTGGGTAGGGGTTTAAAAAATTAAACACACACTGGCAGTGGCATAACTAGATCTTACTTGGCCCCACAGCAAATTATTTTTCAGGCCCCCAAAATGTCCACTGGTTGACCTGTTTTACCAATATTTATTGTATTTGTATATGAATTAGGGCCTCATGGGGCCCCTATAGCTTCTGGGCCCCCCTGCAGCTGCAGGGTCTGCTTCCTCTGTAGTTACACCCCTGCACATTGGTGTTCAGTAGAACTGAACTCGTGGCTTCAGGACTTCAAATTCAGCTCCTTCCATGACTTTGGGTATTTTTGCGGCTTCAGGACTTCAACTTCGGCACCTTTTTTGGTTTTTGGTCCTTTAGGAATTCAACTTCCACTCCTTTGGGGACTTAGGACTTAGGAACTTCAACTTCAGCTCCTTTTGTGGCTTTGGGTCTTTACGCGGTTTCAGGACTTTGGCTTGGACTCTTCAGTGGTTCAGGACTTTGGAAGAGGTGGCACGGCTTCGCTGTCAAGGGATGCCTGCCTATTTAAAAAAAAGTGCAGCAGAGCTGGGCCTGGTACAGCAGTACCCCCTGTGCCCCCCTCCCCCCCCCCGATGTCAGCCCTGGAAATTTAGTTTAATGAATTACTTTTTACATATGACAAATTAACGTAATTGATGTAAAAGAACAGAAAACATCTGCCTACACGCAACCTGTGTATTGTGTGTCTACTAAACCAAGGGAATGTACGGACATGTAAAGCATTAGTTCTACTGTACATGTCTTTAAGGGTGGCTAATAAAAGAAAACCTTACTGCACATTAAAAAGTCTCACAAACAGAAAAACTGACTCGCATTGCTATTTTCCAAGAATGAAATTATGGAATTAAAGGCCATGTACACTTTAATATTATTATTATTAATATTTTAGATATTATTATATATTTATATAGCGCAAACAAATTTAGCAGCGCTGTAATCACATGAATTATATACATAGAACATAAGGACATACATCACAACCACTACTGGTACAAAAGGTGAGGAAGGCCATGTGAAAAAAGAGCTTACAATCTAAAGCGGGGGTATCCAACCTGCCGCATGCAGCCCAGGATGGATATGAATGTGGCCCAGCTTCACATGCTTGGTTACTGAGAAAACGTCATGTTGCAAAGGATATAGGAGTAGGCAGGAGGGGGTCTGCCCATTGCCCGGTTAGTAGTAATAATAATATTATAATAATAATAAGTCTATTTAATACCCAGGTGTCCCATATTCCAGTGTATAGTTCCATCTGGTTATCCAATTTGTATTGTAGTTCTTTTCTGTGCATTTTCTTTACTTTTACAAATCAAAAATGTTTGTGTATTTCATGTGTGGCCCCAGACAATTGTTCTTTTTCCAATGTGGCCCAGGGAAGTCAAAATGTTGGACACCCCTGATCTAAAGGGAAGGAAATAATACACAAGGTGTAGAAGTGGACAAGGTGACTTACCTCATCATAAAAATGAATCAGATTTGTCTGACATGACCTATCCTTCATAAAGCCATGCTGATTGCTGCTCATAATACCATTCACTAGGACACAATTTTGAATGTGATCCCTTAACAAACCTTCAAATTATTTGCACACCACAGAGGTCAAAATGAGAAAATCAGAAATAGGGGCTGATCTAAAACTGAACTAAGCTCTTTTAGAACCAAGGGGTGTATGCCATTAAGCCTTGGAGCCTTTTTTACATTATTTTTTATCAAAGCTTTATGAATCATATTCTGAGTCAGCCACTAACTAAATTGAGCTGAGCCATCGGGGCAGTTATGAAGTGAACCTGGGAACTCAGATTCCTCTATTGTATACACTGAAGAAAAGAACCAATTTAGCACATTTGCCTTTTCTGTATCTCTTACAACCATACTGGTACAATTATTTAAAGGAGCAACACTCTCAACCTGCATCTTTTTACTATTAATATATTTAAAAAACTTGTAAGGGTTAGTTTTCACCTCCACCACAATGCATTCATCTTTTCTTTTCTTTGCCTTCCGGATTGCTGATTTACAACATTTATTATATTGTTTATAATACACAAAAGCTGTGAATATCTTGTAAATTATATCCTTATAAACAGTGAGTTCTGATGTCATCAGTTATAAATGGTGAATTCTGATGTCATTTGTGTCACATGACGCACTTATTATTTATAATAAATAAAGTACCCCCAGTTTCAAAATATGAGGATATTAGAAGTTACCTTGGAGTTCCATGACCTGTATAAACTGTATTTTATATGGTCATGAAGCTCCTCGGTAACTAATATCCTTACAATTTACAACAGGGTGTACTTTATTCACTATATATTCATTAAATGCAGCTTCTGTCCCAACAAACTTGTAATTTTTAAATACCTTTCTCTTCTTTCCTATTAACTTCTTTACTTCTGTATTAAACCAGGGATTCAATGACTGGCACATTTGCTATACATTCTGGGTCATTTGAGATCACTAATTCCAACTACTAGAATGAACAAAAGTTATTTGTGCAAGAGAACATCTCAAGCATCAACCACCAGTCCCAGTTAGCCAATAAGACTCCAGTCCTGTGATTCATTCTTTGTGCAGGGCCAGGTTTGTGCTGTGTAAAAAACATGACCCATTACACCACCAATCACTAGTGGACTAAACAAATGAGGTATCAGCACAGAAACTCTGCTTTGCTCACCACCCATCACAGTGTAAAAAATTATCTACTGGTTCCAAGTTTCAAAACTTGGTTCCCCACAGGACTGTAACTCAGTGGCTTCATTAGAAAATTTGTTTTTTTACTACAACTGTGGTGGGGGTGTACAATGAAATTGAGAGCCTACTGAGTTCTTCACATCATGCAGTCACCTTCATTAATTCAGTAACCAAACATAAAGTATAAGTTTATATATATTTTTTTAATGAATTCAACACTTAGGGCAGATGTACTAAAAATCGAATTTGAGGGTTAATAAACCCTCAAATTCGATTTTAGAATTTAAGGGGGAGTGGTCGAATTTCAAAAACATTCAAATTTGAATGTTTTTAATGCAATTCGACCAATTGAACGGTCGAATGAAAAAAATTCGATTCGAACTATTTAACCCTTCGATCGAATTTTTTTTATTTGATCTGAAAAAGCTTTAAAACACCTATGGGAGCTCCCCATAAGGTTTTAAAGCAATTCGATAGGTCCAAGTTGGTCGAAAAAAATATGAATGAAGCTCTAGAATTACAATCCAGTATTGCATTACTGTTGTACTGCAGCACAACTGAACCTTTATAAAGTACAACGAACTTGAATTAACTTTCATAACCAGTATAAAATCATTTGACATGAAGACTTGATATCATTTGCTTGGGGGAAAATTTACTATTATTCCCCAAAATTAATTAGACCAAATTCGAAATTCGATAAGCATTCGAACCATCGAATGCGTATCGAATTGTTTTAGGCTATCATTTTGCTCGCAATACGATTTCTCGATGAATTCGTATGATCGGATAACGATCGTTCGATTTCACGAATAAATCGTGAAATTTCATTCGAGCGTTTGAAAAATTCGTACAGTTCGATCGAACGCTACAGAGCTTCCCATAGGCTTCTATTACAATTCAGTAGGTTCAATCTGGCGAAGTAGGCAGTCGAATAATTTTTAAATTTTGAATCCTTCGATCATCGAATGATCGAATTAACGAATATCCGATCATTCGATCTATTCAATATTCGATGACTGAAGAGGCCAAATTTGCATATCTGAAAAATTCGTACGATCGGTATTCAATCGAATTCGATCGAACTTTGATCATTTCACGTGAATTTCATAAATCGGCCCCTTAATGTAATTACATCAATACTTTAATGTAATGTATTTGAAAATCTTGTTTCAAAAACCTCTAAACCCACTAAAATCCAACCTTTAATAAATCAGCCTCCAGATGTTGTCACTTTGGGCACTTGGCATCAAAATGACGTGCTCAGTTCTTTAGGTGGAAAGTGTGCTGCATGGATTGACGCAGGTCACTTTGGGAATCCCCTCTGAAGGCGGCAGTAGTTACTAGGTTCCCCTGCATCAATGGATGCAATTGGGCAAAATTCTGAACAGAAGATCAGATGAAGACAGCAGCACCAAGCATGACTACATGGAAGATCAGCTTTGGACAAAAATAACTTTAACAAATGAAATTTGTTTGTGCAACGACTGCAGCAAACTTTGCACTTACGATGAGTATTATAATTTGCATGGTATTTTTTTGTACTTAATGCTTGCATTTGTAAATGAGCAACATAGTGTAACATAGTAACATAGTAACATAGTAAGTTAGGCTGAAAAAAAGACTTGCGTCCAT
>CM044432.1:165938153-165958044 GCA_024363595.1 Xenopus borealis
AAAAATGCTGGCGTCTTTTACTTTTTTTAGGGTGATAGTCTGAAAAATAGTGTCATTTTTGGGGGGGGCTTACCCTCCTTTTCCCCTACATTTCCTAACATATTACAACTCAGCTATACAGGGGCACGTGTTTAGGGCAATGTTACAACTTTATTTTATTTATTAAAGGTTTCCCAGGCTTGTGTAGTGTAATGTAGTGGCTGTAACATACACTTCTATTATACTTTTAACTTTGCGGCATATGCAAATAAGGCATCGCTAGCATAAATGAGATTTCCCTGAAGAAGTAACAGTAGCGCAACTTCGCTACTTTTCGCCTCCCTGAGTGCAAATTCGCATGTTAGTGAATTAGCGGCGGACTGGTGAAAATTCGACTGGCGAAGTGCAGGTTATAGTCCAACAATTTCAATGAAGAAAATGCAGGCTATAATTCAGCAACTTCACTGCAAAACATTCAGGGGTTTTCCCCACTCTGGTCTCTCACCATTCAGAGAAACTCTCACCCTCTGGCACTTCAGAACATTTGGGACTCAGGCTCACTAGCCTCTGCCAGTTCTTTTCTCTGCTCCAGGGATTTAGGTTCACCAAACTTTTTGCCAGACACTGTCTCTCCCAGCAGCACCACACTTCCTTCCACTCTAGGAGGTATCTGGAGAGCTCTAAACTATGGAACACAGTTATTTTACATTTACAGGTGACACTTAAGGGAATATTAACACTACCTGAGCTGAGTATTCCTCCTCAACACATATAATGCAGTTTAAATTGACTCTTTTCCATGTACTTTCCTGCAAGACAGTGGTGTTTCCCAAACATCCTGTCACACCTGTTATATATTTATTGTGTTGGCTTGCTTTTCAATAAAAGAGAAGCACACGGTTTTATTATTGTATTTTACAATGCCCAATGCTGCCTGCTTTTGCCTCACATCTCAGATGTACAGAGCAACGACACACCTTGATAGAGAACATACCTAAAAAAAAGCTAAAAAGCTTAAATTCTAATCACCAATCTAAAGTTACCAAGCAAATATACTCTCATTTGGCAGAGAAAATCTACAGAAGATGCCCACAGCCATCTTCCTAATAGGATCTGTCCTCCTTCTGCGCACGGGCTCGTTTGAGTTGATGTGCACGTGATGTCATTGTGCTTGGGGCGATAATTCAAATATTTAAAAATTCCACTACCTACTTCTTGTTGTCAAGTGTCTATTGTTAGATAGTTCCTGGGTTTGCTTATTGTTTGGTTTCTTGTTCTTGACCTTTGCCTGTCCCTGACCACTGCTGATTCGCTGCCTGTACCTACCTTATCTTCTTACTGACATTCTTCCAGATCCTGACTTTGCACTGTATTTACTGTTTTGTTTGATCCCAGCCTGTGTCCTTGACTATGCTTATGGTTCCTGATTGGTTTAGACCCCGGCCCGCTACAACTGCGTTTTGCTCTAACCCCGTTCCTCCTGTTGCACACAGTTCCCTTGTCTACCCAGAGCTCTTGCCTTCGTTCTGTCACTTTAAGCCCTGGCAAGATCCGAGTTGCAGAGAGCTCCTCCTTAAGCAAAAAAAGGTTGTTATAGGTGGAAAATTTGCAAAACTTCCTTTCTGAGAAAGACCACTGGGGATATTGAATATTTGGAAGAGGAGAGTATTAAACCTAGTGTTTCAGACATGTATCTTAACAGGCATTTAAACACTTGTTAATGTAAACTACACATTAATGAAACTGGAGTTCAAGATTTATGTTGCAGAAGGAATGAAGTCTGTAAATGCATTCCTTTTAGAGTAACTGTCACTAGGAAGCACAATGTAGAGATCTTTATATCTTCTACAGTGTACTATACCAGAAAAAAAGCATCATTAAACAACTACATCAGTTCCTGTTACAGTGGAACTTACAATCTAAGGTCCCGATTACATTCACACACAATTGGCAATTTTATCACACACAAAAATAAACATATCTTATATAAAGATGAAACTTTGTCCGTTTGTCATGATTTGTTAATTATGCATTTGTACACATTATGATTGGATGCAAAACATTTTTCCTTATTTGGGAAGAGTTACCCTTTAAACTGAAGGTCTCAGCTGTTCTGCATTGCTACATTAAAGACATGGTGGTCCACATTCATGGTTGGAATGGCCTGACAAGAAACCGGGAAAAAACTAGTTGGGCCCCCAACCCTCTTGGGCCTCTAGACACCCCTCTCCGAATAGTACCCCAAAACTTTTTTCCTGTGCCGCACAGCACAAAATGTGCATGCACCGATGCGTGCCGAGTGGCACCATTAACGCATGCCCAGCATTGTTAGCGAACGCGTACCGTCTTTTATACATGCGCAGAGGCTTTTGTACAAGCTGATTCAGCTTGACAAAATAGGGGGTAGGGGCCTGGAGGGGGGCCCTGTGCCCCCCAGTCTGACCCTGCCCACATTATTGAACAACCTAACATATTAGGGTCTATTATCAAGACAGAGTGGGCCCTGTAAATAAAAGTTTCTATGTGAATTTTTTTATATAAATGTAATATAGTGGAAGTTACTTTGGTTGGTACAGTAGTTCCCTGGTATCAAGATTTATGCATATATTTTTACTAATGTAATGATGGCTCGCAAAGCATTAAGGGGCAGATTTATCAAGGGTCGAAGTGAAAATTTTAATTAAAAAAATTATAATTTCGAGGTAATTTTTGGGTACTTTGACTATCAAATAGGCCAAAATTCAATTTGAATTGAAAAATTTGACCATTCAAAAACCAAAGTACTGTCTGAGGGAGTGCAATATGAGTAAAAGCTCACAATTTAGCTGAGACATTATTTAGATATCTCTTATAACATAAAAAGCTATGCAAAGTGTTTATTTTGCTTGAGTCTCAGTATCTGAATACAATAAACAAGTAGTAAATAGACCCAATTGATTCTAGGAAAAAGGGTACCTAGAAATAGTTGCACATACACTGCCCTTTGTATGTATGGGGACAAGGATATCAAATTACAATTTTAGCTGTGCATGCAATCAGTTTTAGTTTGAGAAGCATATAAGAGAATCAGTAAAGGAACAAATTAAAGCAAATGGAAAAAGTTAAAAAACACAATTTAGTTGTAAATCACCCCAAAAGGCTTTGTTTCTTTTTTTATCAGATACACTATTGGAGTTATTAACGTTCATATTGTTTTTGTACACTTCAAATGTTTGTGCTAACAAGAATGAATTTGAATAATGTTTTTAAAAAAGATGTATTAAACAAAATTACACAAATACAAATTTTGACAAATAGGCCTCCAAACGACGTAACTGTAAGGACCGAAGGTTGAGGTGAGGTTGCGGACCAAGGAGGAAACAACAGTCAAAGCACCAGTCCAAACTAAACGTTACAGGCACGGTACAGGAGCAAGACGTGGTCGGGGTCCAGGCAGTGGGTCGGTTCAGGCAGCGTAGAGTCGTAGTCCAGAAACAAAGCAAGGTCATACACGAGTAGAGTCCGTAGAGAAAACAGGATAAGCGCACCCAGGAACAGCAAAAGTGAACCTATAATCGGGCAGTAAACCAGAGTCCAGTGCTGCCATAAACAGGCCTCAATTGGCGCCAAACGGACACCAGCGTGATGACGCAGGCGCGTCCATTAAGACACACGCCCCTGCAACGCGCGCCGGCGCGAACACGCCCGTGGCCAGCCCAGCGCTGATGTAAATTAGCAGGTACCCTTACAGTAACGTATTCAGACACATTTTTACTGTAACTAAAAGTATCTAAAAGTTTTGTCTAAAATTATATGTTCTCAGTTTGAAAACTTACTGTTGAGCTCCAGATTGTCTTAGAATGAAGTCAAAGCAAGAACAGGAGGTGATGTTTATATGGGCGAGCAGCAGGACACAGGCAAAGCCAATCAATGGCTTGCTTTAGGCAAATGTGTCTGCCACTGGACTCTGGAGCAGCAAAAATGCATCCTGAATAGGGTTCATCACAGGTGTAGGTGTAGGTTCAGTCTAGAGTCCCTGGTTCTATTAAAACCAAACAAAAGGCTAAAGTGTACCATGCCATTCATGACCATCCTGCGTTTCTGATTTGTGGCAACAGTTTAGGACAAGCCCTACCCCATTTCAGCACAAAGCATTATCTGCACAAAATGGGATTGCTGAGATGCAAATTGAAGTCATGTACAAAGTCATGACTTGAAATGAACTAAACGATAGTAGTATGGCAACCAGTCTTGATCCCAAATACCAGTAGTCAACCTCACTAATGCTACCACCAACAATATTCCAGCATCTAATGGAAAGCCTTCTCAAACAAGGTGAGGCTGTTACAGTAGTAATTAAAAGACCAACTTGATGTTAATAGCCTTGGTCTCAAAAAGAGAAAATTGGCCTCCAACTCTATAAAATGTTTTGAATACTTAAGATCCTTTCTAGTTTGCTCCTTCTTTCACACCTTCCTTTTTTGCTTCAGCCTTTTCTTTGTCACATCTGTCTACAACACCAGAATACTGCTTCATCGTATTTGTAATTTTTTCCAAATTCTAATGTGGGTTTTCTATTTTTAGTGCTGATAAGGGATCTGCATCAAACTGTATAGACATTATAATTCTGCTGTCAAAGTCTTCTGTAAACAGTAGATTAAGATATCTTCACCCATGAACTGTGGATGTTGCTAGTGTTTTTAGTGTCAGTTTTTCTGTCAGCAGCTGCTGTTGGCCTGCCCTATTGCTGATGACTGAAATGTGCCCACTGCTTTTTCTAAGCATATTTCTAATTTTAGTTTTTGTGCATTCAAACTGCATGTTTTTTAAGAAAGCTCTCCAGAATTCGTGTTGGTTTAGACATATGGGTAAGGGCACCTATACTGTCAAGAATTAAACTGCTGAAAAATAATGCACAGCTACTTTCTCCAATTTATCATGTAGAAGAAAAGCCAGAATCACTTCTTTGCACATCATTACTGCAATTGTACCAAAGCCAAAGACTGCAGATCTGGATGTTACATGCCAAGCAAAAAAATTTAAGTTACACAGCTTGCCTGGTCAAAACATTTCAACCATAGCAAACACCCTTAACTCCTTATCTTCTACAAAGGATAAAGATTTAGTACATAAAACAAATACACTATGTTAAACATGGGTGAATTTTAGGGACACCACCCATTCAACGCCTAAGTGGGAAAGGAGAGATAGCCATGACTAGCCCCCAGCCTATGAGATTACATATATAGTGGTAGTATGTTGTGGTAACATTTCATCTATTTGACCAGGCAAAACACATGCCAGAAAACTTCTAAGCTCCTGTATTCCTTCACCCCTCTGAACCTTTCTGACAGCTGATACAACCTTTAAATCCCTGTTCTCATCAAATATTTCTCCCCCACCCACCTATTCCACTCCTGTGATGTAATAGTCCCAACCTTTTTTTACCTGTGAGTCACATTTAGATGTAAAAAGAGTTGGGGAGCAACACAAGCATAAACAATGTTCCTGGGGGTGCAAAATAAGTGCTGTGATTGGCTATTTGGTAGCCCCCATGTGGACTGGCAACTATAAGAGGCTCTGCTTGGCAGTAAACCTGGTTTTTATGCAACCAAAGGTTGTCTCCAAACCAGGAATTAAAAAAAGACCTGCTTTGAGGCAACTGGGAGCAACATCCAAGGGTTTGGTGAGGAACATGTTGCTCATGAGCCACTGATTGGGGATCACTGCTCTAAACAGAGGCTGGTAAAATAAACTCAGCACGGTTGCAACCCTAATCTCTGTTGCTGACAAAGAAGGAAGAAAATAGCATTTTTGGCCACATTAGCCCTACAAATTTCTTTACCTTCAATCTCTAGTGAAACTATGCCCCATACATGGGCCAATAAACTGCCTGCTCTTGAGTGGTCAACACAACAGAGGACGGTGTTTGGTGTATGGCCAACTTGAGATATAAACATATTGGGAAGTTTTAAACAGGTTTTTGCACTTTTTTGCATTAATTGGCTTTCCCTTATAATTATGCTTAGGCAATGTGCAATAGGCAATATAATAATAATTTCTATGAAAACACTTATAATCACAATACCACTCTTAGGTTAAACAAACAAACAATAAATCAGACTTCGAGCCATGCTGACATCCAGCTCAGTCTCACAGTGAAACATTTATTCTTACAGATTTTAGTCTGGAAAACATTAAGATTTCTTTAGTTCCCTAATCAGTCAGCAAGTGGTCTTGATTTTTTTTTTTTATGCTGAGCCACCATTATCTCAAGGGAAATTGTGCAAAAGTAACCATGACGTCTATAGGTGTGGCATGGAACGTCTCTAGTTGAATGTTACATTATCATAGAGTTGCAGAAAAACGAATAGCTTATATTACTTACTGGCAAATCCTAGTAAGTTAGACAGTTACGGCTGCCAGAGGCTGTAGCATTGTGCCCTACAAAAATTACTGTAAAAGGCTGTCTTTTTCCACATATGCTTTTTTTCAAGAACCGTTCATTTCAGTAAAAAGACAAACAGATGGCAACAAACTAGTTACTAGAATACTAGATCTCATAAAAAACACAATCTAAAAATCAATATGTTTTCATTATTAATACTTAAAGGGCAAAGAAAGTCTAAAATAGAATAAGGCTGTAAATGCTGTATTTTGTATACTAAACATAAACATGAACTTACTGCACCACAAGCCTAATCAAACAAATTATTTACTGTATGTTTTAAAGTTGGCCACAGGGGGCTGTCATCTTGTAACTTTGTTATACATCTTTGCAAGACTAGACTACATACACATGCTCAGTGTGGTCTGGGCTTCTTAGGGATCGTCATAAATGATCAAAAAACAAAGCTGCTTGAGTTTTGCATGGCTGGTAAGTAAGGCAGGGGCTCCCCCTGCTGTTTCCCTGCCAGAAGTTAGGGACCGTCTGACAATTCCTAACCACAGCACTAAATGAAGGGAGAATTTCACTGCATACAGTCAGGTTTCTTATAAAAACGGTACACATTTTTTAATTAAAGTATATTGGAGATAGATATATTTCTCATTAAAGAAAGTAAAAATGGGATCTTATTTATTTGCCTTTCCTTGCCCTTTAACTAGTATGTATATTTAAATTAACTCCAGACAAACATCCCAGAAACAAACGCAATGTTGAACTTACTGCTTTCAATGGGGATTTTTTACTGATACACGAAGGCAATTGGACAAGCCAACGAGTAGTAGGCAAATGTAGAATAGTGTAGGTAAAGCAGCATGAGGGAATAGGCATGGACCACAAAAAAATAGTGGATTTGCTTTAAGATACCATATAAAGTCACTATTTATTGGGCCTTTGGGAGGCTGTTTGGGCTTTTTTGTACTTGAAATGCCAGGACCTATTTTGAATAAAATTCTGAACCTTCGAAGCTCAAGAATATAGGGGAAGAAGGACTCATTTTACAACATTACCTGCTTCTATTAAGGTGCTATTGCCACTGCAGACTTTGCCTTTTCAAGTCTCTGACACTGTTTCCCCCATCCAAATCCTTAGTTCACCTAAAATTGTAGTCAATAAACAACACCTAAAACTGCAGTCAATAAACTTCCAAGGTTTCTTCCTTTGTCTTGAATTTGTAATATCTAGGAACTTCCTCCGACACTCTCCTAAATCAGTAAATCCTTAAGAAAATAGACTGCATAATTCAAAACATGGCTCGTGAAAGCATTTGAACATTTATAGGAAAATAGGAAAAATATCTACCATATGGCAACTAATTAATATGGGAAGTGTTGCTTTGTAATGATATTGTATATGCCTATTATATGGAATAAATTCTGAGCTGCTTGCCATTGCTTACATAAGCATAGCAAGTGTTTATACAAAGGCAGAACACAATCACAAACAAAATGCAATTGGAAATATATTCAAAGGAGCTACATATGCTTGAGATTTAGGGTAAATCTGTTTCTTACCATATGATTTGAAAACATCTTTTTGTTGAAAATCCTAATCTAAAAGCCTGATTGTCAGTAAATCTTAAAATTAAACCATACCATGCCCTGAGAAAAGTGCCACATTGTTGGTTTTCTGGCCATCAGAAGAAATGAAAAATAATGAAATGGGGGTGAGATAGATATAAAAGGCCTGTTCTATTGTCAGTGCTGATGACAGAATTGTTTTAAATGCATTTCTCATGGATTTCACTAGAATTATTGAAGGCTATTTAATTTACCTTGAGTGAGGAACAATAGATTACAGTTTAGTGGGAAATTACAAGTACACATGGCTTCATTACACTATCTATTTCCTTGTTAAAGAAGCCATTCACACTTCTAGAACGTTTGATACAGCAGTCTAATAATACAACCATTTGCTTCAGCTCTGAGCATAATTCTGTAGTAAATGTTGCACATTTATGGCATGATTCGTCTGTGCATACTGTGGTGAATGATGTTCCAATGGTTTTGATTGAGTTATTCAAGCCACCAGTACTCAACTTTTATCCACCAAGGCCCTGCTTGCTTATGAAAATGGAAAATTTAAGCTACCACCATTTTCAAAACCACGACCAATATTCCAGGAAGAAATGTAACACGATCTACTGCAATAAAGATGAAATAATTAATATCTCAGTGGGTGTTTTTTTTTCCTCATCAAGTTTAAAGAAAATCTGTTGTCCCTGGAATGAAAGGAGGAGAGTGAATTGGTCCTCCATCACACCTGCCTACTCCCAAAATTTACCATGTTAGGTTGAGTCTTCTGGATTTTCCTATCACTTAGACTAACTCCCCCTCTATATGATTATCCCATATGGGACAGATATATCTAACTTTTGCTACAGAAACCAGAGGTGCTTGCCAGCAGATTGCTCATGACACAAATTGCATGGCCAGAACATGGGCATATAATTACACACTCTTCAACTGCATGCAAATCAGCTGATGTAGAATCAAAAGCAATGGGTACTCATATGGGACATATATATCTAACTTTTGCTACAAAAACTTTTGCTTGCCAGCAGATTGCTCATGACACAAAGTCCATGCTTCAACATAAGAATAGCAGTCCCGCTTAAACACTGACATTGGGATATATAGAAACGAAAGTGTCCAGCACTTACAGCACTAGCAGTATTTAGTCCCAAAGTCCTCTGTTAAACTTTTAAGTCACAGTCTTTTAGGAAGGGTTTTTCCAGTTCCTTCTTCCAGTCACTTGGTGATCCTCCATATAGTCGCAGCTCAGCATGGAAAACCCAGTCCCTTTCCCAGCTCCTCGCACACACAGTCCTACACTAGGAAACTGTTTAAATTAGCCCACCTGAGTCCAAGAAAACCTGGACCGGCTACATGGCCTGGAACCATTCTGACAGAAACCTGGGAGAAATATAAACTGTATCCAGGACTTTACCAGGTATTCTGTCAGCTATTCTGTTACAATAACAGCAAACATGGTATTGGTTATTATTAGTTAGTGCTCCTGGGTTAACGTACACATGCACACGTACACTATGGTCAATGTTATCATAATCATTCTTGAATGTTTTTGGGAGGAAACCAGAGTAGCCAAAGGAAACCCACACAGACATGGGAATTACATTAAAAACTCTTGTAAAGTGTCCTGGAATATAGACCTAGGACTTCAGCTCTGCATGGCAGCAATGCTAATAACTGCAATACCATGCTACCAACAGTTTTCCCAAGGCATTACAGCCAACCAAGTAGTCAACAGGCCTGGGTTGGCCTGGGTTGCTGTCTATATTTTTGATTCTGCTGTAAATGGCAACATTGTCATAGCATTCACCAGTTATTATATGTTGCAGAGTTTAATACCACCACATGTACATGCCAAAAGTTAGGCACCTCAAGTGATTGTACTGTATATAGTTAGATGAAACTTACCTGCAGAGAAAGAAGAAGGGACAGATCGATCCGTGGTGCTCACCGGAAGAACCCCTGAACCGGTGCAGTTTTCTGCTGATAGGAGCACCTGGCCAAGGGTTCTTCCAGGGAACACCACAGGGTGATCGGTCCCTTCTTCTTCTATAATGATATATCATTCTACTTCACATGTGTCTTTCTTTGAAGAAAGAAGAAGGAAGCAGATTGTTTCATAGTGCTCCCTGGAAGAACACCTAGAGTTTTCTGCTGATAGAAGCACAGGCCCGGGGTTTCAGGTAAGTAAATACAATCACTTGGGTGTGCCAAAAGTTAGTAAACTCAGCCTTTATTTATTCTTTAAAGTTAAAGATTGTCAGTCTAAATGAAAATTACCAGGCACACAGAATACATTTCAAACAAAAAAGTAGCTAAACTGTCTCTCAGTCTTAAACGCAACAAATGACTCAGGCGCATAGAATGACACATTATAGTTAATCTTAATAAAGCTGACTGGGATAGCTAGCAATGAATCCCAAACATATGGAATGCAGGTTAGCTCCTTTTAGTATGCTGACCTTTAAAAACAAATGAGAAGAACATGGAAAAAATGTCACTTGAACACTCCCTTACAGCTAAAAGTGTGTCTATGCAGTGATGCTTTCCACCTTCTGACAGAGCAAGAATAGAGAGAGTTAACCTGAATTGTTACCAGAGCTTTGCTTGGAAACTAAGTCCTATGCCCCTGTGAATAAGCATGAGATAATGCCTAGACTAAGGAAAAATAAAAGTTTTACCGAAGTGTGCGCTACAAACAGTTTTCCAGAATGAGTAATAGCAAGGATTTAATGTGAACAAACCATTGACTGTTTGCTTGTGTTCATTCTACTGTTCTCAGGACTGCAAAGACCCCACCTTATGAAGCCTCCAAGTCTAAAAGCAACTAATAAACAAAAAAAAATCTTAAAAGTGTATTCATTTTCATGCAACATATTTGAAAATGTTATGTAGTTTATGTGCACACAGGCAACATAAAAGCTTTACCCATTTCTGATGTTACAAACTAATGGCAGGCATTTTTCAAGTTAACATGCCACCCTTAATGGACAAGGAAAGTTAAATTAAAGAAGTAGCTAGAATTATTGTACATTGTGTTTTGGGATTTTTTACCAGCCCCAGGCAACCAAAGCCCTTTAGCAGTAAAGATCTGTGTCTCCAAAGATGCCCCAGTAGCTCCCCATCTTCTTTTCTGCTGATTCACTGATTCACATGCTCTGTGCGGCTGTCACTTACTGAGCTTAGGGACCCACTCACAATATACAGTACATATAGAATAGAAATATAGTCACAATATAAGGCTGATTAGTCATTAATACAGATAATTACTACATGGCAGCACAGAAACCAGTGCAACTAGCATCAGAATTAATTAATCAGCACTGTAGCATCAGCTTATATTAAAGACACACCTCATTCTCCTTGATAATTTGTGACAATCCTTAATTTAGCTTCTCACCAAGTAAAAAGTAAAAGAAGAAACAGAGACAATAATGGCATGGTGCTCATACAGAAGCACATGGGCCAGTGCAGTTTTCACTGACTAAGGGCATCAGATAAGCTATTACAATTTCCATAATTTGTATCATCATACTTTAAGACTACTAGAATATCATTTTCATAGTTACATAGTTAAATTGGGTTGAAAAAAGACAAAGTCCATCAAGTTCAACCCCATCAAATTAAAACCCAGCGTACACACACACACCCTACACTCTTTCACACAAACCATATATGCCCATAGCTATACTAACTGTAGAGTTTAGTATCAAAATAGCCTTTGATATTATGTCTGTCCAAAAATTCATCCAAACCCCTCTTAAAAGCATCAACAGAATCAGCCATCACCCGGCAGTGTATTCCTCAACTTCACTGTCCTCACTATGAAGAACCACCTACGCTGCTTCAAATGAAAGTCCTTTTCTTCTAGTCTGAAGGAGTGGCCTCTGGTGCGGTGATCCTCTTTATGGGTAAAAAGGTCCCCTGATATTTGTCTATAATGTCCTCTAATGTATTTGTAAAGTGTAATCATGTCCCCTCGCAAGCGCCTTTTTTCCAGAGAGAACAACCCCAACCTGGACAGTCTCCCCTCATAATTTAAGTCTTCCATCCCTCTAACCAGCTTAGTTGCATGAAGGGGGTTGCCCCCGAAAGGTAACATCTGACGAATAAAGTTGCAGTGGTTCACCCTGCTTCCCCCCCTACATTTCCTAACATATGGCAACTCAACTATACAGGGGGCACATGAAGGGCAATAGGAAAACTTTTTTTTTTATTTATTAAAGGAACAGTTCAGGGTAAAAATAAAAACCAGGTAAATAGAAAGGCTGTGCAAAATAAAAAATGTTTCTAATATAGTTAGTTAGCCAAAAATGTAATATATAAAAGCTGGAGTGAGTTGATGTCTCACATAACAGAATACAACACAACATCCTGCTTTTCAGCTCTCTAAATCTGAGTAAGTCAGCGACTTGAGGGGGGGCCACATGGGACATAACTGTTCAGTGAGTTTGCCATTGATCCTCAGCATTCAGCTCAGATTCAAAAGCAACAGTTATGTCCCATGTGGCCCTCCCTCAAGTCATTGATTGGTTACTGCCTGGTAACCAGGGTAACCAGTCAGTGTAAACAAAAGAGAGCTGAAAAGCTAGGTTAGACTTACAGTCACTCCAGCCTTTATACATTACATTTTTGCCTAACTAACTATATTGAAAACATGTTTTATTTTGCACAGCCTATCTATTTACCCAGTTTTTACTTTTATACTGAACAATTCCTTTAAAGTTTTCCTGGGCTTGTGTAGTGCAATGTAGTGGCTGTAACATACTGTATACTTCTATTATATAATTTGCGCCGTATGCAAATTAGGCATTGCTAGCGTAAATGCGCTTTGCCTGGTGAAGTAACAGTAGCACAACTACGCTACTGTTCGCTGACCAGAGAGTAACTTCGCACTTCAGTGAATTTGCATAGCGCTGAAGAAAATTCGCCTGGCGAAGTGCGGCAAACATTAGCGAAGGCAACACTAGCGCATTTTTGCCGCTTAGTGAATTTGCCCCCTGGTGTCTACATTGTTCTTGAATTCAGGCTTTACATTCAAACACACTCCTCCCCCTGTTTTAAACAATAAATAAACACAAAAGGCTTGTTTTGCCTTCAATAAAGATGAAATACATCTAAGTTTGGAGCAAGTACAAGGTACTGTTTCATTATTAAAAAAAAAGAAAATTGTTCTTCAAAATCTGGATTATTTCATTATAATGGAGTCTAGGGGACTAATTCGGTGCTTTCTGGATAATGAGTTTTCTGGATAACGGATCCCATACCTGTATAATCACTGAACATATAAATCTTTCAAAAACCATACAAACATAAAAATACAAACTAATAGCAAATTGTTTTCATCATACTTAAATAACTCACATCAGCAAAACGGCATAAAATTAACGATGTACACTAGAATGTTGTTTATCTAAACCATTTTTCATATGAAGAAACAATATATGACACATTCTAAAATGGAATGCTATGTTTGCTCTTAGTGAATGTTAGAGACAGTTCTAGAAAAAGGACGCAATCAGCCCTTGTGCATTTCCCCACACTAAAATTAAAAAAATAACTTTTTTGTTACCAATAGAGAACCTGACCATGCCATTCTTTAAAGAACTTTTTTTTTATCAATAGAGAAGCTGACCATGCCATTCTTTTTATTGGAGGTTTATGACAAATACCCTCAATTCAATAAAATAATGAGAAGCACCACAGAAGACTTTCTTCCTTGAAACATAATATTCTTGTGGCATCAATTAAACAGGTATCACAGAAAGCATAAAAAATACAGAAATAGCTGTAAGTAGTTCAATAAAACTTATATTTATTTATAAAATTTTTGCTTCTTTTATTTTTAACCTTTCCATTGCCAGCAATCATGCCAAGCACTTTTTTGCCATTTGTTATTCTTTTTAGGGGCATTTACAGCAAAGGAGATATAAAAGGGCACTTGATTGCAGTGCAGTGAGGAAAGTGCAAGTTTGAGTACAATACAACATTTTTCCCCAAAATGCATTGGTTTTTCCCGAAATTCAAGCATTATTGTGGTAGTAGAGAGGCCATGGTCTTGGGAGCCATTGCATTGAGCCTTGTAAAATTGCGTCCAGTTTGCCTAAATTAATGCAAATGTGCATGTGCTTCAGCATAAATGAGAGTTTGTCTGATGTTATTTCTGATGTTTCTGTGTGAGTGATGTCTATGCCCTAATCTTTTAATGAGATTCAACTGCAGTTATCGATGGAGGGTGCTGAGGGAACCATTGAGCTACCACCTTGTCTGGAGGTGGTGGTAGCTCCTGGGGTTCCCCTGAGTCAATAGTAGAAGAAGCTCTCGATCAGGAGCAGAAGGCAGGAAGGCCTGAGTGGTGCTGAAGTGCAACTATACAGAAGTGCAAGGAGCACATTCTGAGTACCCTTTCTCTGTACCATAAATACAAAACTATTAGTCTGATAAAAATGTGTATTTTACAAACTTTTCACAATATTGTTTATAAAAGCTTGGGATTAAGGATTCCAGAAATTCACCTCTGTAGCCGTTTCTATTCTGTTCTCCAACTGGTTTTAAAATTATTACTTTCAAAATCTGTGAAACAGCGCTTCAAACCGAAGCCCAGGGAGACAAGAAAAAATGACAAGGATATAGTGTATTAGGTTATGCTTATTTTTACTACCTCTTTGTGCGGGTAAGTATCTACTTGTGGACCCACTCCATTATTCACCTCAATCTCTAGGGCATCAACCTTAGGGTAAGGTGGGTACTTACAAACGTTCAAAGTATTTAGCGCTTATCTAGAGTTGTGCCATCTTCAATGTGCAGAGTTAACCTGGATATGCTAGGAGAGATATGCTTCATATGGTGTAAAAACGTTTTTTAATAAATTCAAATATTTTAAAAATTTTACACTCACATACGTAGTAAGTATTAACTAGCATTTTATCAGTTCCCGAGTGCTTCCACCCGCTCCATTGTGTTGGGGATTGGTTTCATTCAAGCCGTGTGTTCCCCTTGTTCACAGCGTGTTTTTCCTCGGACACACCTCTGCTGACGTCGCTAAGCCCCGCCTGACGCATATTAAGTACCCACCTTACCCTAAGGGTGACCAGCTAGAGATTGAGGTGAATGTTGGAGTGGGTCCACAAGTAGATACTTACCCGCACAAAGAGGTGGTGAAAATAAGCATAAACTACTACACTATATCCTTGTAATTTTTTCTTATCTCCCTGGGCTTCGGTTTGAAGCACTGTTTCCCAGATTTTGAAAGTAAAAGTTTTCATAATATAAAACTCAAATTTCCCTTGCGTCTTTATCAAAAAGATAAAATGTAATAAATATGAATTCTGCATATGTTGTGAATTGTTTGACACCACACAAGCATATCATTACTATGTGGCAAGAAGAGACCCCCAAATATGAGTTACAAGCGGACTATTTTTAGGGCTTAACTGTTCCTAATAATAAGTAAGAGAAGCTCCCTGCTTGTAGAATGTTCAAAGTATGATCAAACCCACTGGTTCTTGAATGCACATTCAAGGGCAGAAACCCCCTGCGATTTTGCAGAAGTGAATGCATATGTAGTCTTGGATTAGAGAAACAAGGAATAACACTTTTACCGGCCTGGGGTTTTGGGGTTTTCTTCTCTTTTTCTTCTCTTTTTTTTACTTTACATTTTATACTATTGCTTTTATTTTCTACCAGCACAAGGTCCTATGTTGTCAGCAGTAATGCACCAGTTGGCGGCCAACGCTATATAATATAGTAAAGGTAATGTTTCAGGAGGCTTTTTCAGCAGACTTTGGACTAGAAAAATGCTGATTTTGAAAAGATGCCAAATCTTACTCAATGTAAATTATGGTTTTGTAATTCAAAGCCACATTCTTCCTTTAAAATACTGAATTTGAGGTCTATGTCATAAACCTTGATAAAGATGTATATTGAAATTAATAAGAGTGTAAAATATTCAGCTACTATTCCCTGGGGAATAGCGATATGATACTCATTTTTCCAACATCTAAATGTACTAGTGTGACATATACAAGTTCAAATGTTATAGTGTCTATAATTTTTTGAAAAGATCTAAATCCAACAAGCCTATCTGGCTGCAATGAACGGAGATTGAAAGTGATGATTATTAATGGTATTTTACTGTATATATTACATACATATTACATATTACATACATACATACATATTACATGCACTGAATCAAAATAATATTCTAAATTAAGTTTGATACGTAAAGATTTAAATGTGAATCATCAAAGTTTTGATTATTTTTTTGTTCTCAAAAATCAATAATCATCTTTTTCTCACATAAGGAAATATAATGAGGGTTAAAGTGCTCTAGTGCAGAAAAGACTCTTGCCAGTAATAAAGAAGAGATGCTGCGCATATACGTCCTTAAAGGGCACCTATCGCTGAAAAACTGTAGGGACGTTGCATTTAACACAGGCTACCATTCTTTTCTTAAAAAAAACGAACTATTGTTTCCTTCTACTGGAGTGCAGGCTCTATTAACCTGGACCTCATGTGGGGGAAAGAATGTTCAGCAATAGGTGCCCTTTAAGAGCCAAAATCCTAATTTTAATGTTTAACTAAGCCAGACATGCTATGTAGAAGCATTGTTTATTTTGTTTGTTCATAGTGAGGTATGCATCTACTAGGTCTTAGTTAGTCTTTTTACATCTTTGTTTTTTCTTCTCCACTACAACGCTACAAACGATTGCCCCTGCTACAGAGCATACTGGGGAGAGTGCAGAGGCACCCAAATCATATATCAAATTTCCTTCTACATTGGCAGAATTTGTGGAAGGCAAAATATTTCTTGTCATAGTGTATCCCTAAGAAAAAAACAGACAGAAGAAATATATTTTGTGTTTGGTGATCAAAGAAACTGGCCAGATCTGACATTTACAGTATATTTTGAATATTCATTAATAAGATTCCACAATATATTGAGCAAAACCATTAGATTTCACTTTAATTTCAACACTATGATAATTATATTATGCATCTGCATTATGCATTAATACTGTTTGTCGGAAGCTGTTCCATTTGATATTTTACTATACTTTGGGGAACTGTTAAGTGAATTCTGGCACAAGAAAGCTTCCTAAGTCACACCATCGCTTAGAAACTACAACCTAGAGATTTAATATAGTACTTTTTTTCTTTCTTTACAACTGCCAGGTTCACAGTCAAGAGGTATAACCTGTCACTCAACTATTTCCAGTAACATACATATGTATTGATATAGGAAAACCTCTATTGCTTCACTTACAAATATTTGGTCAGTTACATATCAGATAAGCATATTTTAATATCCCTAAGCGCAATGTAAACTATAAAAGGTAAGGGATAGAAAGGGTTGGAGGTAATTTGATATCAGCATGGTCAGTGAATCTCAGGAATAATCTTCTGCAACTTGTGAATCGGAGGTGCTTCCTCCACAAAGGTTTTGATAGTTCCCCACAAAATTTGTACAGAAATAATAAAGATATGTACCTATTTTGTGGGGAACTATCAAAACTCATCTCTACATGGAACACCACACCATCCAACCTAACGATACCAGCTTTTAATTAGAAGACCCTTAAGTAAGTTTTTATCAAAAGAGAGTGACAGTAAAAAAGGAAAGTAAGAACATGCTGATGTAGAGTTCATTTGACTGATTCAAATAAAGGATCTATCATTTCTGTAGGATGCTTGAAGCTAAAATTATAGCAGATTAAAAAAGGTTTGATGGTAGGCATACTTGTAGATGTCAAATAAACTACAGTTCCTTCCTATACCCTCATTCCAGTGAGTGTTTTGTGCTTTTATAACTGTACATTTCTGCAGTACCGTTACATACATAATCACAAGGCTAGTCCATGACAAATATTCTCTTTTACTTAACTACCATGACCCATAACTAGTGATGGCGAATTTATTCGCCAGGGGCGAATTCGCGGCGAATTCCCGCGATTCGCCGCTGGCGAATAAATTCGTGAATCGCCAGCAAAATTTTGCTTGCCAAAAATTCGCCGAAAAAACGAGTCACGCGTCGTTTTTGACGCGACGCGGCGCTAGTCAAAAGCGTCCCGCGACTCGTTTCGCGAATTTTTCAGCGAAGCGAATCTCGGGAGATTCGCCCATCACTACCCATAACCAGGAAACTGATATGTTTCTAAGACTTTGTATGTTTCCATCTACCTTTTCTTTATTTTATGTTCTTAGTCCTCACTTAAAAGGGAATGATCGCAAAAATGAAAAATTATTATAATCTTGAGCATACTGAAATACATTTTTTCTAAAGATAATCAATTAAAAACTCTGTACCCTTTCTGAAATAATCAAGTTTATGTTCACTATCCCTCTCTCAGCATCTGTTTCTCTTCATTCTGTCTTCATGTAGCAGTTGCGAGGTGTCAGATATTCATGGACAGTAAGATAAAATATATGTTATAGGGGGCTCATTTTGCATAGAAGATATATTAGAACTCACTCACAAAAAACTCACTGTTAAAATCACAGGAAATCCTGTCTCTTGGCATGCAGAATTTGTGGAAAAGGCAGTTATTTTGCTAGATTTTGTTTGTACTGGAATCAGTTATTAGAATGAGCTTTTATACATCTTGCTAAGAAAGGAAGTCCCCCCTATAAGACACAGTAGAACTCCATTTTACGTTTTTCAGGGAAGCAGAAAAAATTATGTAAAATTAAGGAAAATGAAGAAGAAGGGAAATGTATTATGCATAAGATATAGGTGGGACCACAAAACAACAATGTAAAGTGAGGGAAAACTTAAAATCAGGGGATGTAATATGCGGGTTCTACTGTATATTGGATTTGCCAATGAATATCTGACCCCCAACTGCTGCAAGAAGATAGAATGAAGAGAAACAGATGCTCAGAGAATGATAAAGAAGATAAACTTGATTATTTCAGAAAAAATGCAGCATATTTAATTGATTGTATTCAGAAAGTTTATTATTTCAGTATGACCAAGCTAATATTAAAATTTCATTTTCACCTGCTACATGATTGGACTGTCTGAGCTCACTATTTCTTTTCTTTAGGATGACTGGTCACGGACAATTGAATGCAAATTACATAATGTTTATAAAAGAAAACTGACAACAATGATCACAAATGGTGAATTGTTAGAGTTCAAGAAGTTATTTCAAACAGAACTGCACCACATGAAGGACCTTGGGTCACATTAACTTAACATGACCAATCAATTGAGCTGACAAAGAATTGACATTGCACACTTCAAAGATCCCCAACTTACAATACCAGCATCAAGTCAGCAACATAGAGGTTGTTTCACAAAGGCTCAGAATTAGCACAGTCAATAAACAGTGCAAAGCGGAGTGTAATTTTCACTGATCTCAGGTATTCCAGAACTAATTTATAACAAACAATCGGGTAAATGTAATAAAAGTCGGTAAAAGTTATTCCTTTGCGCTAACAAATTTTTGTTTTGTGCAATTTTAATATAGCTTTTGCAAACCTGGAAACTATCCCTTGTTTGTTATGGTATATATTATATATATATATATATATATATATATATATATACTATAACAAACAAGGGAAATTTGTGCTCACCACTAATTTTTAAAACCATTAGGGGGGGGGGTGCAATGATGCTGTGACCACAAAATACACATAGAAAAATGCAAGAAGTCCTCTGCACTCAACCCATTATCAATAGTGATTGGTGAATTTATTCGCCTGCCGAAAATTCGCTGTCGTCAAAAAAAAAAACGGAGTCACGCGAAAATGACGCGACGCACGTCATAAACGACACGACGTGCGTCAAAAACGTGCAGCGAATTTCGTTTTGCTAATTTTTCGACAATTCGCAAATTTCGTTGGAAATTCACAAATTTTCAGCGAAACGGGATAGATTCGACCATCACTAATTATCAATATATTTAAGACATTGAGACATTTTGTGCATACAGCTACTAAAAAATGC